>VZRL01005202.1:17642-76487 GCA_013397895.1 Origma solitaria | reverse complement strand
GGGAGATGGAGTGGCCGGGTCAGCCCGCCTGGGCCAGCCAGCAGAGGAGGCGGCAGGAAACTCTGCAGTTAGGGCAGGCAGAGGGCGGGGTGGTGGCAGGCAGGGCGCCGGGCGGCAGCAGCAGGCGGGGGTCCCGTTCCACTGCAGCGCAGCTGGGAGATGCACCCTCCCGGAGGGGAAAGGAGGATTGGAGTCCCGTGCCCCGAGAAACTCACTCACCAGGTAGAGAAAAGTTAGTGCAGAGCCAGGCTTCTCTTCCTGCAGTCACAGCCAAAAAGCAGACAGCCCTTCTTTCCCACTCCTCTCTCCTCCAAACTCCAGCGAGGAGTGAGCTTATCGAGTTCCCAAATCTCTTGTTCCCGTCTCTGCCCAGCCAGAAAGTCTTTGTCTCTTTTGTGAGAGTAAATGCCCCGCTAAGTACCGATCGTTAGTTACCTGGCAACAGAATGGTAAAAATTCCACTTCCCCCCACCCCCTCAACCTCCAGCACATGTCTACCCCTCCTCCCAGTGAGCTTAATAGAAAATAAGTTTACTTCAGCTGGAAAGAGATTTAAAAAAACCCCAAAACCAAAAAGCCCATAGCCATGACTCAAGACAAACTCTCCAACCAGAACCACCAAAATTAGATATTACATAGCCCGGGTCTGAATTTTTACAAAATAAATGGAGAATTCCCAATTAATAACTATCTAATGAAAGCCGAAGGTCCTTTCGTCATGTGTACAGATGGACCACGCAAAGAGTAGTAGCAGACTGAAGGACCCAGGCTTAGAAAATTAACATGGGCCAGCAAAACAGCCTGAACAGCACCCAAGTGAGAAGGATGCCAGCAGCCAATGCCAGATGACTCATCCATTTCTAAATGATAGAACATGCAAGTCTAAGATATCTACCACAAACTGGATGATATGATTACCAAGAGAGATTTTGTATTACTATATTACACAGCACATCAGGCTTTATGTCCAAATCAGGCCTTCTATTTTTTTTATGTGAATCAACAATTTATGAGCAAACCCAGAGTGACTCTGCTACTTAAATTTAGCCATCACTGTAAAAGTAAAAACTATGAGTTGATAACATCTTCCTTGCAAATGCAATCACTATTACCAATCCTTCCTCAGTAAGTCCATCAGAAAGCCAGAAAAAAATCCAGAGGGAAATAAGAAAGCATCAGAAGCAGAGACACCATAGGCAGAACAAATAAGATTATCAGAATACAACATGTAGAGAAAAGTAAGATGAGACTTCCACAATAGAGGCCCAAGAGACAATGCTACGGAAAAGGTGAATTACACAGTGCCATTTATGCTCTCATTAAAGAAACTCAGGAGCAAGAGCAGATGTTTCTAAGAGACACCAATGAGCTGAATAAGGAACAACACTTTCCCCCAGGTGGTTAGATTGTATATGACTCTTTCAGTGATTGCTGTTTCCTCATCTTGAGTGCTGGACAAATTGCCATATGGCTTTTGTTTCCTCAATGAATACATGAGGTGGTGATTTTTCTAATTCATGTTTCTTTAAATAATATATGATGGGCTTTGTTCTCATTACACCAATGTAGCAATGTGGGTCTCAGCCCTCCCAGCTGCTGTATGTGGTTGGTACCTTGTCCTGTTTAGCACACACTTCCTTCACTGGGGTTTTCTCCCTCAAAGAGGCACACCGCCCTGTCAGCACTGCAGAATACAGGCAGTGACTTGCCATCTCAGACATTCTTCTCACCAGCAATGACAAGTGATCAACAGTGTTAGCTGGATGGGGATATAAGGGAATAGGCAGGAAAAAAGTGCCTTTTCCCCTTTCTTTCACCTCCTGGCTGAGTATCACAAGCTTCAGTAATTTTGATCCTTTTCTGTATATGAATTACAAGAAGCTTCCAGTGGAGGTTCAGGCCCCTTCAGCCATCTTGCAGATTAAAATCACTGCCCAGAAGGAAGGAGAAAGCAAAGTCATACATCTTGTCTAACTGGCTCTGATGAACTGGCAGGACACAAGCTCCTTGGACACAGTCTTCTCTACTCCCAAGAGAAACACAACAGCCCTACAATGCCTGTTTAATCTTGTACTTGTAGCCTCAAGGCTTCAAGAACCCTGGGGAAAAATAGAGTACCTCTTATACCCACATACATGTAATTCCCTTGCTGCTGAAACCATTATCCAAGACACTGGCAATTACATGAAAAGTAACTGGTATAAATAGAAGTACAGCAACCACAGGAGACAATGACTTTTAAAAAACCTGTTTTGCTTGCTATAGTGATATTCCAATTACTGGATTCCATTCAATACCTTCAAATGTTCTTAAAAATGGGCATCAAAATAAGTTCTTGATAGATTTGGAATTCGTATTTTGCAGGGATACAAATAGCATAGATGGAGACAGAAATCCTGAAGAGTTTTCAATAGAGTACTTCAACAATAAGATTTTTTTAAAATTACACAGTGGCTCTAAGAGGGTAAACCATCTCTGTGCCATGCTGGTGCAGAAGAATCATATAATGTCCTGAGCTGTAAAGGACCCAAAAGGACTGTTGAGTCCAGCTCCTGGCCCTGCATATGACAGCCCCAAGAATCCCACCAAGTGCCTAAGAACATTGTCCAAATACTTCTTGAACTCTGTCATGCTGGTGCTGTGGCCACTTCCCTGGGGAGCTGTTCCAGCGCTCAGCCACTCTCTGGGTGAAGAACCTTTTCCTAATATATAACCTAAACCTCCCCTGACACAGCTTCTTGCCATTGAGGTCGCCTTGGTTCAGTTGCCTAAAACTCTCTCTCCATATCTCCTAAGCACCCACCAGCCACATGATGATAGTGTTACTTTCAGACAGTCAAGTGAGCTGCACTGTGAGGACATATGGCTTGTTCTTAATTGTGCAGGGAGACCTGGGAGTGCTGCAGAAATAACAGCTCCAGAACAAGACAACAACACTTGATTGAGTTCTCACCAGATGACAGACATTTTAACTCTTGAAAAAGCATCTTGCGTTAGTGCCTGAACATCAGATTGGGAAGTGTCACAAGTGCTGTATTGACTGCTCCCATATGTGCTGTGCTTCTTACAGACTCGTGGGAATATGCAACAGCATCACTGGCCACACGCACGTCAGTCTGCTGTGGACTACATTTAGGATGGAGATCACATTGTCTAGCAACCTCTGTGGTAGAGGGTCAGCCTCAATTTTCTTTTTTGCTTTTTAGTGATGTCACTGAGCATTTTACTTCCTTGGCTGATACTGTATACTGGTCTTGCTAGAGTTTGGTGGCTTAGATAGAAATAAAAGACAAAGAACCCAAAAATCCAATCTCCTTTATATTACATAAGCTTCTACTCCAACATGAAGGAGACTGTTGAAGATACAATTCTGCTTTCTTTCCATTGGACAATCAGAAAATCATACTGTTCTCTTATAAAGGACTGGAAGTTTTCTGGAAGGAAGCATCCTTCTTAGTAACTGAAGTATGAGCAGTCTTATCATATGAATATTTATGAATACGACTTTGAGCAAACACTATACAATAGAAAATTGGATGGAAGAATTTCATTATGCACAGCATATGTTTACTGTTTGTTCAGACTAGCCATGTACAATATTAAAAAGAGAAGCATTTGTTAGAAATCGGCTAATAGGCAATTTTCCCTTAATAGGCTCTGAAAGACATCCTACATCTAACAGGAGAAATAGAGCATGGAACATTTACTGAAGCCCCCATTTCTGCTTTCTAATAATCATTGACAGAGCAAGCTGACATTGCAGTAAGCAGAAAAACCAGACCACTCTTTGCCATTGAATCCCTATAAAACAGACAAGTGTATAATGGGCTTTGCAAATTTTATTCAGGAAAGCACCAATTTTATGTAAAATTTTTCCTTTCAATTATTCAATAAAATCACACACATGAGGTACAAAAGTTAACTGGGTATACAAAAAGCATCATATTTAGTTGAACTGAGTGACCTGAATTAATAACCTTCTTCTATATCTGAAACTATTTGTATGACCTTCAAGTACCTTAAACTCTCTAGCTATGTCTAGTTCCAGGGCATGTACAAAATCCAGCCACATCCTGGATCCTCTCTCAGAATGGATGCACAGATTACACTGTTTTTCTCTTTTTTTCCCAACTGGCATGTCCTGTCCCTAGTGAAGAAAATACCTCCTGGTATTTTTAGCCAGAAAGGAGACAGAGTGCACTCTGACAAGTGGGTGTGTAAACTCAGGGCCCTAAAGGTTTGCACCTGCACTGCAATGCAGAGAGAAAACTCTGTTTCAAATCTCCTTCCATGAAATGAGGCAGGAGTATTCTCCATTGCATGACAGCTCTTTCTAGAGAAAATACAATTACTGATATTATGTGTTCACAGCCAAAATTTTAGTTGAAACCCGTCACATTTGTCACAGCCAGATTTGTTTACAGAAACAGATTAGCTGAGTAATGTCAAAGAATAAACCAATGGGACATACAAATTTACCTTAGGCATTATATCTAGCAGGACAAATGATATATGGAATATTTTCAAAATATATTACAGACCTAACACTCACTGAAAATTGGGCTTAAGGTTATATGAACACCTACCCTATGTTAGACACAACAAAAATGAGATTCAAAAATAAAAAATCAGTAATCACTCTTGCAATCTTTAGCATTAGTTTCCTTCTTGTTGGACTTCCATAGTTTTTTAGACAAATTTTGAAGGGCTGCTTCAAATTAATGTAGTAACAGTACTTAAATCCAGATTACAGGCACATCTATCCTGCTGGTTTTTGAAACAGAAGCTGAAGAAACAGGCAGAGAAAAAAATTCTAAATTCTGTGTCTAGTACAGCTACACAGGAAGTGTGACACTGAAAAAAGATACAAAATCATTTTAACCCTCAAAATGTTAGATTCCATTTGATATATACAAAAACACATAATAATTTCTTAATTCATCCAGAACAACAAAGTCCAAGGTACTATTTTACTGCTAACAAATTAAAATAAGTATTAAACTCACCTTCCGTGCACTTTATAGAGTAAAGGTAAAGAAACTGGCATCAGGATTTCACAAAATCAGAAACCGAGGAGGACACAGGAACAGTGCTAGCCAAACTGCTATGCTAGCATTTACTCTACAGTTTGTGGCATTGTGAAGCAACAAAACCTGAGTTTTTAGAACTGCTTTGAAAAGACCCACAAGCCCTGGGCTGCATATCTGTAACCTCACTGCAGCACTCAGCTGTAGAGGATATGTGTAGGCAGCTCACTGAGGATCAGAGCAACATGGTCTCCATCCAAGAGCTGTCCAAAGACACAGGGATGAGCAGCAGGGCTCTCCTCACCACAGGGACCGTGTGGGTTCAGGCACAGGCACAACTGTTCAGTGAAAGCATCCTAAGTAAAGGCAAGAAAGACAAACCATGCGACGTCCCAGCTTAGGACTGATCGCTGTCACAAGACTGCACCACAATGTGGTTATATTTAGTATGTTAGGTGATCTTTTCTGTACTTAATTTCAGATACACAAAGTGTCACCTTTTCTTAAGCGTAGTGTCACTTCCCTCACCTAAGCCACCAGGCTGCAGGAAGTACGTGAGGTTCCTTCTGCCTAACTGAGCCTGCCCACACTGGAAGTGAGTGTTCCTGGCTGATGCTTCAACAAATACCTGGAAGAAATTTCAACATCTTGTATATGTCTTCCTACTCATCTAACAAGGGTGGTAAATTAGCTATAAAGAGCACATGCGGAATATTCAACATCCAAATGTTTAACCTAATGGACAAAAAAAATGGCAACTCATCACATTAAGTCATTTTAATCCTTTAACATCTTTCTGTGAACTTCATATATCTTTTGAAATCCTGAAATAACCCTAACATGAGATATACAGAGAAATAAACAACACTATGTAAAATGCATACAAAACAAGAATCTAATTCCCCATAAGCACAACACACAACTGGAAATTTTATCTGTTTTTCAGCAAGTAGAGATTAAAATGTACAATTAATTCTATAATAAACTAAGCCATGCTGTTTAATAAAAGTTCAAATACTTATTAATACACTTCAACATATAGATTAAAATCCTACAGAACTTCAGCTGTCCTACTTAGTATGCTATGGGGAAAATGTACAGTTGTGGCCAAGATGTTATAAAACTCTTTCCAAGTGAAATTGTCTACCTAAATACAGTGATGTTCTTCAAACAAAATGAAATATCTTTTAACCCACAACACAAATATTAAATTCATTACTTCACTAGCAATGCTGATACTTGACTCCAACATATTTTTTGAACCCACGAAAAATCTTGTAAGGACCACTCACATTTGAACTGTAAGCTTCTGTTAATGTCACAAAGCAGCCATCTCAAATTCATAAAGCTTGCAGTGCATAGTGTGTGATTCACACAATATACATTCACTGAAATGTGAACCTTTGCCCTAATATGCTACTGGGATCTGATTTCCTATTCTGATACTTCCTTTAACATCTGATATGAAATCTTACCATGCGAAGTGATGTGGGACAGAACATCTACCAATTAGGAGACTAAGATTGCTCTTTTGCTTCAACTCCCAAAGGAGAAATTAGATGTATGTGTCAGATATGAGGAACAAATAATGCAATTACTGCACAGACTTGTAACAAGGTTCTCCCTCTTATCATTGCAAAGAAAAGAGACTTTTTATATCTTCCAAAGAGCTTTTCAAGGGCATCTTGCTCTAGCTGGGCTGCCTATGAAGTGCAAGCAAGGACATCAAGAAGCATTTCAAAAAGGCACAGCAGAGCCTCGCTACTGTATGCCTTGAGGACTGAAAAATGCTTTATCACCGTGATTTTACTCTGTTCTTAATATTTACATATTTAGTCCCTTCCTTCACTCCAGAGTTCTCTCATGTTTTCTTACTTCCTATTCCCCAGATCTCCTCGAATGCATGACTCACTCCTTTTAACTTAAGAAAGTTGAAATAATAAAAATAACAATTAAAAAAAATTTTAAGAAAAGCAAAACTTGAGCTTGAAAGGAGAAGGATTACTTTCTGATACTTTATTTTTAGGGACTATTTTCTGGCACATTTCTGGACTTCAGAAGATCCAAAAACGTGCAAGAAGAAATATGTCATGTAGTAACACTTACACCAGTAACCAAAAGACAGAAAAAAATCCTTTTAGACCCATGACTGAGGTTTGAAGTCTTATTGTGTGTCTTGTAGCACACAAAGCTTCAAAATCTATTGAAATGACCAGCAGGATAAAGGCAGTGCTTTGGGGGCTACACCTCAAACTGTGTGCTCAGTTTTGGGTAAGAAGGACATTGAGATGCTGGAGTGAGTCCAAAGACGGGCAACATAGCTGGAGAAGGGTCAGGAGCACAAGTCCTGTGAGGACTGGCTGAAGGAGCTGGGGATGTTTGGCCTGGAGAAAAGGAGGTTCAGGGGAGACTTTATTGTTCTCTACAAGTACCTGAAGAAAGGAGGCTATATGGTCTCTTATCCCAGGCAACAAGCGAGAGAACAGGAAAGGGCCTCAAGCTGTGCCAGGGGAGGTTCCTATCGGATATTAGGAAAAATTTATTCACAAAAATTGTTGTCAGTCATGGGAACAAGCTGCCAAGAGAAGTGGTTGAGTCACAATCCCTCAAAATATTTAGAAGATGTGTAAATGTGGCACTTAAGGACATGGTTTAGTTGTGGACTTGGCAGTGCCAGGTTAATGATTGGACTCAATGATCTTAGAGGTCTTTTTCAACCAAAATATTTCTATGATTTCACTGAAGACGAAAATACAATGGCCCTGGGCCAGTTAACCCGCTGTAATATGGGTGCAGCTGTAAGAGATGCTGGGAAACAGGAACTGAAAAAAATTCTTCACGGGAAGGAGTGGAGCAAAAGCCACCTGCTTCTCAGAGATAAACATGGCTTTGGAGGCTGTGAAGAGGTTTGTCATATTTTTGACAAAAAGATCCTGGCTCATTAGAGGAATATCGTTAGTCCTGGCATAAGCCCTCACTTGTGGCGTCACTCTGCCATCTCCAGGCCATCATTTTCTTTTTCCTTTCTTTTGGCACAAGTATTCCCATAGCCATAGAATGAACCAAACTGGAGAACTAGTCCAAATTAAAACTGGGCCAAAAACCACCCCAGAATGCTAATTTTAAACCAGTTCAGTTCCCTGATCTGATTCACTAAACAAATATCTGTGCCTACCCAATATTTTTTCCAGTGGTGGGGGCAGGAATGAGTGCTTGTGAGGTGGCTCTGCCTCCTCCGTTGGCAGGGATGGGTTATGCCAACATAAACTGCTGGCTTCCCAGATCTAAACCTGGCACGCTGCAGCTGCCTGGCCTGGCAGAACTGGAATCACTGAGCAGGCCATGGCGAACTGTCCTTTCAATCACAGCGAAGGTTAAGATAACAACTTTGATATTGAAAGAACATTTTAAAATGTCCTAAAGTCTTTATTATAAAACTAGTCTAAGTGAATTGGCTAAAAACATACGAAACTCAGAATTATGCTTTGAGATTACGTGTTTTCCAAAAAGTTGAATCTGTACAAGGTTCTTGGATTGTTTAAAAGGAAAAAGATCCCAAAAAGGGTGTCAGAGCAATCTACAGCTGCACTGCAGAAATTCAGAGGACTGTTTGAAGCCAAGAACCCTACTAGAACTCACTGGGATTCCCATTAGTGCAGAAACCCGAGCACTGG
This sequence comes from Origma solitaria, assembly GCA_013397895.1. Lineage (NCBI taxonomy): Eukaryota > Metazoa > Chordata > Aves > Passeriformes > Acanthizidae > Origma > Origma solitaria. Next base: position 67,786 of record VZRL01005202.1, on the reverse strand, counting down.
GAGTGTAGTGCAGAACTAAGACTGAAAGTTCCAGTGGTGTTAACTGGCACCGCTTTAGTTGATTTTCTGAACACTAATTTCTGGCACTTTTGTTACTTAATCTTCTGTGGCTGCTAATACTTCCTCTGTCAGGCAACTCCGTATTTTCCTAGACCTGTATAGCTGCACACACAAATATGCACCTCTGACAGATCTCTGTAGGTGTGCAATGTTTATGTTAGCCCATATGCAGAACCTGAGCTGAGGCTGGGTGCTACACGTCTGAGACACCTCTGTGAATGCAAACAGCATAACCCAAACAGTACAGTTGTGTTTGATACACATTGCTTAGTGAATTTGAGAACCACTGTCAAATGCAACATGGATGTAACCACAGGCAGCCACTCAACACACAATGTTCTTGAACTCCATGAAGTTGTTTTAATGACATCACAAAATCACACTACAGTTTTGAAGTTTTCAGTACTTGTTGGTCTCATTGGAGGCTGTCAAGAAACTCACCTCCATACTCACTCTAGAGCCTACCTTAGGAGCACCACAGCTAAACCAGTTTGCTCTTACACTAGCACCTTTCCAGGCAGATTGGTTTTTTAAAGGGTAGCCATATCTCCTCCTAATTATGACTTGGCTATGCTAAACGAGAGTGAGATTTTAGCCTCCCCTCACTCAAACATCTCTCCCTGCTTGTGTCCCAATACACAAGTCCTGTCCTAGACTTGATCATGTCTATGCTTATCTTCCTGGTAGATGTCATGAGCAAAGGAGCTTTTATTGAAGCCTCAACAGTAGCATTAATTAGTAGTTTTTCATCAGAAGAAATATTTTAGGATTTTCTTCAATTTTTCTATAACTATTTCAGATTTGTTGTTCACTGTTGTCCTGTAAACTAAGCAGGAAACTTAGCCAGTTTTCCTTGGTGGTGTACTCTAACTGGGACTTCTAAACCTGCCGTGCGTTTAGACGGAATAATGGAATAAGATGGAAAGCTCTCCGATCCCCTCTATTCCTTCTTTAATGTAAGAAGGAAATGAACTTGCTGGAGTAAGTCTAGAGGAGGCCACTAAGTGGATCACAGGTCCCAAAGCACCTTTCCTACAGAGAGGCTGAGAAAGCTAGGGCTGTTCAGCCTGGAGAAAAGAAGGGGTTACCTTACAACAGCCTTCCAGTATCTAAAGAGGGCTGATAAAAGAAGATGGAGAGTGACTTTTTACATAAGCAGACAGTGATAGGACAAAGGGAAATGATTTTAAATTAAAAAAAGGGCTACTTTGGTTAGATGGTAAGAGGAAATTCTTTACGCAGAGGGTGATGAGACACAGGCAGAGCTTGCCCAGAGAAGTTGTGGTTCCCTCATTCCTGCAAGCATCTAATGCCAGGTTGGATGGGTCCCTGGGCACCTGGTATAGTGGGAGGCACCTGTGTCCATGGCAGGGGGCTGGAACTATATGATTTTAAGGTGCCTTCCAACCCAAACCATTCTATGATTCTGTTTTCTTCCCTTGATAAATATCCATGTATGTTCAGAATACTGTTAACTGGGAATATAGTAATGCTTGTTTTGTTGACAACTCCAACATTGCTGTGAGAAATTTCCCCCTCTCAACCACTAATGCATAATTTGAATTTCCCCCTAACCCTGATTTGAGTTTTGTTTGGGTAATTCTTGGGGATTTTTATTTGAAATAGAATGAAGCTAAGCAATTACAGGATAAATAATACCATCTAATATTTTTTAGATAAAAGTATAATTCTTAAATTGCTTTTAAAAGTTTGAAGTTTCAAAGCCAGTGGCTCAATAGAGCACTCTGAGTCAGAGCTGGTTAAAATGGTATTTCTGAAAAATATGCATCATACAGCAGCCAAGAGACATTTGCAAAATTTCCTGTTAAGTTTTGGAAAAACTCTGAGAGCATTTGTGAACAATAGCATGAGGATTTGGTAAACATAGGTTGGAAAATACAAGAGCAACATATGCACATACATCTGAAGCTGGCAGTTACCAAATGGGTCACACTGGGTATGCCTTAAGCCTTCAGTGAACAAAGGGTCCTTCCCTAAGCCAGTCAGACCCTCTACGCTTCATGGTAAATACTTTCCTCATAACACTTCCGTAAGTGTCCTTCCCACTCTATTATCCCCAAATCAGCAGGTACACATGAAATGCTGATTGTTGAATTCATGTTGAGCTGAGTTTGAATTTTTCAAATGATCTGAGACAGTTTGCTGCTAGAGAGTATATACATTGGCTGTGTAGAGAACTTGCTATTAGCAACTCAAGTTTACTATATAAAATCACTAGATGTAGAAAATACATACTTATTTTTCTTTCCTCCCTCACCTATTATCAGATGCAGTAAGTTGTCTTTTAGGGAATTTACCGTGTCACGCTGAATGTCTTCCCGTCACTGGTATGTTGCACATCTTTGCTCTCAACTTGAAACACAGATGCTTTGCCTTTCTTCACTACTTGCACTTGCCTCTCAAACCTGGCCCATCTTCTGATGATACTGTCTGAAATCGAACAGTGGGTCTACGGCTCATAATCAAGATTTCACAGAAACTTCACGGCAACTTTGATTTCTAGATGTTTAAGGGAATCTGCATATCCTTCTTGGAGAACTGGGAGGCAAACTTCATGCCCTTATTTTCCAATAACAGCTTTGCTTTTTGGAGCTTTTCGTCAGGCAAACCCCACAAACAGTTTTTCCAGAATATGAAAAGTAATTGAGATAATGGAAAGCTAATGGGCTTCAGCTTAGAGGGTTGCAAAGAATAGCCTGCCATTATTCAGAAAGCCCTGTAATAGAGTACCTTGCTAATTAGAGATGATTCACAGACGACTTGCAATAGATTATGGTAGTTCTGAATAGCAATGATATTTTCATATTGAGCTCTTATGTACTCAGGAGTAATGAAGCTTTAATTTTAATTAAAAGAAAGCTTTTTTTTAAGCCTGTAGGTCCAAGCAATACTGAATTACAGAAAATTACCATCTTTTACTAATTTTCCATATTTAGAGTGCTGCACTTTATAGTTTTACTTTCATGATGTTCCCTGCCAGAGGATGTCTAAGCACCTGAATAGCAGCTGTCGATAGAAGGCAATATGATCGTCACTTTAATTGGAGAAACACACAGTGAGGTGAGAAGCTCAAGGCCTCTCAGCAAGTCTGTGATAGAGTTATGAGCAGAACTAGATGGAATTTAAATACAGGATTACCCCCTTACATCTCCATGCCTCATCACAGAGCACTGTCTGCTACACCGATGGGCATCCTCTGCTTTAGTTATGATCATTGAAGTGGTACAATTTGACAGTATAATGCCCCATTGTTACAGATAAAAGAATTCCCATGCTCTGCCACCTTCCTTCTTCCTTTCCCTTAACACTTTCTCTTGCCTTTTGCTGGGGACCTTACAACGAATTGGTCCAAGGGACAGAGAAGATGCTCTACATACACACATTTTCTGCTGGTTTAGCTCCTGTGAACTGACCCCTGGGGATGTGGACAAGCTTCAGCACCTGAGCAAAAGGAGATGCTGGGAGCACGCAGGAGCAGAATGGCAGATCTGTGCCCTTCCAGGATAGCTGGCCATGGGGTGGGTTTAACTGCACTGCCGAACAGAACCTTACCTTTTCAGCATGTTTTTTACTTGAAGCCAGGTCCCTTCTTTAACTTCAATTGAAAAGAATTGCTCTCATCACTGACAAGAACGTGGTGCTTTGTTTTACATCAAACCAGTCACAGAATTCGCTGTGGGAGCACCACGCTTATGCACAGTGGAGGTCCAGAGTGTGTGCGAGCACACAGACCAGGACCAACCGCAACCTCTTTTATCCATTCCATCACCACGTCTCTTCCTGGGACCCCAGGTAGCTCCAAAACATTACTGAACTGCAGGGTTGCCAAGCTGTGAAACATGACCTGGAGTGACGTTAATTACTGCAATCAAAACACTTGGTGAGCAGCTGTTAATTTACTAATTGATAGAGGCAATGGCACACCACCTCTTCCCCTCTTTAGAAAAGAAGGAATGGAGAATGACAACTTGCATCCAACAATGGCATTATGCCTTCTGAAAGTTGACCACAAAATTCCTTAAGATTTCCTACCATCAAATACATTTGCATGATTCAATACTGGGAGTTATTAGGGAAAGACATTAATTAACAAATTGATGAAAAACTCAAATGAAACCCCCAAAACAAATCCCTCTCAGTCTCCACATCCAGTAGGGTATGTCAAAAAAAACCCAACAAAACAAACCAAGCAGTCAAAAACAAACCAGAAAAAACACCCCCAAACACATGCAGATTTACATCTTGGATTAAATTAAGCATAGAGAAAAGAGAGTACACATAACACAAATTCAAGTATTTAGCCTTTTCATTTCTCATTTAGGACTCGCAGCATGACATACCAGCATTTTTTCACATAATTCAACAGTAAAATATACGTAAGTAGAATTTTGGTCAGGAAGAGATTATTCATCTGCCAAAAGCTACCTGCACCATTCAGTGTCCTCAGGATCAAGGTCTTTTTACAGACAGCTCTTCAGAGAGGATGCATGCTCCCTATACAAGCCCTAAGCACATATTAGGTGCTTGAGTAATGCACAAACAGTGCAAAAATCAATAATTACTGCAACCTAATTTGAGAAACTACAACATTTTTTTAAATTATAGAAATAGCTAATCAAAGACAATGTGGAAAAACACAGATAAAGGAATTAGAACCTTTAATTATTTAAAATATGGGAAAACAGTTATAGATTATTTAATAACTGCATGTTTCAACAATTTGCATTTTGTATAGCTGGCTTCATTGTATATCTAATAATAAGATGTTATATTTAACCTCATGAGCTTATCTTTTTATTTTCACTCACTACAATAGCAGTTGATTATGCTTTCAAATGCTTTTTTGCCTTATTCATTGATCTGAGTTCTACCAGATCCCAAATTAAAGCAGATCTCCCTTTAACAAAACAGCCAACAGAATGTAATTCAGGGAAGCATAAGGTAATGAAAGCATATGTGTTTGATGCTTGATACTCAGCTTTCAAGCATACCTAACCAGCACAATCATCACTGTATTTTTCATTTATCACTTGTATAGCTTCAACTGAAGACTTTCCTTTTTCAGTGAAATGTTTAGGTGGCAAAAACCCCCCTCAAATCTCAAAAATTATTTGTCTTTATGCACCACCCCTTAAAAAACAATTTTTCCAATGGATGCATTTTATATTAAAAAAAAATTCATGTAAACAACTGATGATTCAGCTTCATTATAAACCATTTAACCATTTTCCAAAAATTGTTTTAGATGCAATAAGGTAGCATGTGAGAAAATAAGTGGTAGTAAGTACCCTTACATTTCAGTCTATAAAAATTTTGAGTAAAGGTGGAGTTCCAAAAGAATATTTTTAGTTTCCCAATATCTTCATGAGACCAAAAAAAAAATGACCAAAAAAAAAAAAAAGAAAAACAATGAAGAATACTAAAATCTACCACAATGAAGAATACTAAAATCTACCACAAGAGATCATTATACATGAGTATGTCTATTGTTCGACAGGTAATTAGGATTTCCTATATCAGTGCTTCTGTCAGCTCACACAGGTTTGTCAGGACACGCTGAAAAGACTCTAATATAAATCCCTGAAAAAATTACCTTTTGCAGGACTGTTATTTTCTTGTCTTTTTAGCATATGACTTTCTCATATAGCAATATATATACACGTGACCTCCACTGTGTCTAAGTAGGTGCAGCATCACTCTGCAGTTTACACGCCAGCCTCATGCCATCACAGCATTCACCTCGTGACAGTTCCTATGGGAGTTTCTTAACAATCTTGGCCCTAAAGTTTCAATGCTCAGATGGACTTTAGGTTTTAAAAAGGTCGGAAAAAGCAAGACGAAATCCTCTAAGTGATAAATAGTATCTCTCATATCTAGAGAAGGAAATGGAATGGTAGCGGTTCATTTTAAAGCTTATTTTTGTTAGCCTTTTGTTGCAAATTCCTTTCTGAGAAACCCTGCTTTATTTTTGTCCATATTACCTGCTCCATACTCTTTCCTGGGTCTAGGCAAGACGCTGCTCACTTGCTTTGTATTGAGTCTTTCCACAGCAATATTAAACAACAGATAACATGACACACACACATTTGCCAGTCATTACTTGCTTTGCCTCTAAGCACAATTTTTCAAAACCATCACCATCATCCTTTCCTTCGTATAACTATGCTTTTCCAAAGGGAAAGATGGATTTCAGTGGAGCCCTCACTCTCTGTTGTATCAAAGATTTTACTGCTGCTGTCTCCACAAAGTCTCTGCTTTGTTGTGAAGGATCTATGATATTAAGGACTCCTCCTTTAATAGGAATTTCTGCCCAGTGATATAGATATGGCAGACACTGAGTATGTGCAGCCACATGTGGTCCAATAGCAACAGCTGAATGTGTAAAATAGACATGTCCAAATCAAACAAGGAGGGGATCAGACAGAATCCAGAATAAAGAAAGGTTACTTTTTAATTTCAGTCCACATGACTGGTAAACACTTCTTAGAAGAAGATTTACTCATTAAAATATATGATCTTTTGATATTTTGTTTTTGCGCACCTGGTCTGAAAAACTTAATTAGACCAGTGTACATCTGCCACACTTGGTACTTGGGTGATAGTGTTAAGCATTCACATAATGTCAACATTTTTTCAAAGACAAATTCCTAAGTTTTGCAGCTTTCACTTTTCACTAACGTTAATTGGCTCTATAAAGAGCTCAGAACACTACTGGAATCTATTAGGCTGAATGACTCAAAAGCATGCACAAGCAGAATTAGCTTTATATTCTGCACTCTGAGTATGCTGCCAGCTGGGCAGAGTTATGCTAAGTAGAAAACTTTGTGAACAGACCACTTGAAACCAAAGTCAGCTAGTGCAGTGGAGGGCATTGCTCATGTTCTCTAAACATGAATCAACATACCAGCAAGGGGAGCAGGGGAGCAGTAATGCCACACTTTTTGTTTCTGAATGACCAACACATTAATTTATTCCCACTACATGGAAAGCGATGCACAAATACGCCTCTTTCCCCTGCAATCCCCAAAGGTCTGCTGCAGCCATGAAGTGGGTAAAAGCGATGTCACTTCTGTTGCAGGTTTTCATTGGTCTCAAATTTAATCTGCAATCTGAGAGCAAATCAAAGGCAGTGCCCTCTAAAAATTTCCTCCATTGCAATGACAATTTCCACTTGGAGCATTTCCCCCTCTCCCTTATAAGCCACAGAAGTTTGACATATGCTGATCACTGGACTTAACTGAAAAGCAACCATGAGAGAAGGCATATTCCCATCTGAGAAAACAGGGCATAAACTTGCAGGGTCAGAAAAGGTATGACATGCAGGGTAAATTATCTTTGTGTTCAGAAGCTAAAGAGTCCTCCGGGAAGCCCATACAACCAGCAAGTCTCTATGCAAATGTTCCAGCTTCCTTACAGTTTTAAGAATTGTCATGAAAATAAAGAAATCAAAACAGATCACAGAAAGAAAATAGCATAAGGATTTCCTGTGTGATTTATGTACTTCTCATCAGCAATGTAATTATAAGCAATACAGGCATCTTCAAATATAAGATTCATTTTACTAGATTGCTAATCCCAACAAGTATTAGCACCCACCCAGGAGGTCAAATTGATTTCTTCTCAATGCCACAGCTTTCAGGAGCTACCCAGCAGCAAATTCACTTGGATTTTCTGCTGGAGAAGCATTCAGGGGAGTAGATTTTGTATAAGCCCCTGAGAAAGTATTACTTTTTATTTTTTTCAGGCATCTCAGAGAGGGAACAGTAGAACAGTGAAGATTAGGAAGGATTGCAGAGAAGAATTAACTGGATGGGTGGATAACTTCTGGGTTATTAAAATGTGGGGTACTGATTTCTGCTCCAGACTGAAACTGCAGGTTTTAGTTTTCATTTGCAAAAAAAGAAAGAAAGATAAAAACCAAAGTTTTAAGAAGAGTGAAGAGTACAAACATGTTTACAGAGAATATCAGAATATAAAACTTGATTTCAGAATATAGTACTTAAGCCTGTTTTTCATGAAAACAAACCTCAAGTACTGATTACTTAGTATCTTAAGATACCCTTCACTATTGTTCCTGCACTAGTTTCTTAGTAAAGAAAATAGATGTAAATTTTGTCCCTACAGAATGACATAGATGACCCCGTAATGAAAGAGAGCAAAATGTTCCACATAAATCTTTGCAGGACTGAGTCCTGTAATACTGTAATCTATTTCTAATTCCCTAAACCACTATGCAGATGACACAGCAGAATTATACACCCATCATCTGAAAAGACAGCTATGCAATTATAGAGATGCTCCGAATCAAAACAGGGTTCGTACTCAGTCCCCTATCACCAGATCTCTCAGATTTATGTGCTTCTCTTCTTGCAGATTTAGGAAGTGATCCTGAATTGCACTTACTCCCCCTTGCACCTCAATTTTCATGCAGGAGAAATTTGCATGCAAAGGCAATGAGGTGTGTGGTGTTCGGGGAAGTAGGTCTGTAAGTGCCTTCATAAAACTGACTTGCCACATCCATCACAGAGAGCTTTTTAGCACCTTCCAAGTTTAGCCCCTTCCCTAATCAAAGCACTTTACATGCATTAGCCATGGTTATTCTTCAAGGAAGGGTAATATAGATGACATCCCCTACAGCTGAGCAAATTCACACTCCCATATGAAATCTCTCTTCATTAAAATAACACAGGGCAGAGCATTATGATTAATAGAACCATTACCCTTTAACTAAAACCTGCCTTGACCTGCCCCATCAGCAGAAAGATACACCTAAAGGCAGATAGAGCTATAGTTTGCACCAAGTTGTTCGTCCTCCAAATCACCAGAAGGAAGATAAAAGGCCAATTGAAACAGATGCAGCCCCAGCACTCATAAAGATATTTCTCTTCTCTACTTAATTCCTGGAAATAAAAACAGACTCATTTATAACATTTGATCGGTTTTCCTGCTACGTTATTAATTCCCACAGCTGTGACAGAACATTTGGTCCTGCATTGGGCCAAGAAAGACCGAACTGCTTGGCTGCCAACTGTGCCTTTGGAAACATCCTGTCTTTATTTGAGATACTTACACACATGTGCGTATGAGCGCACACTGTTTTGAAACGCAACAACTGGACAATGCCAACAGCAAGGGTTTACAATTTTAAGAGAGAATTTGCCTTTGAAAAAATGTCTTAATTTTAATATCTTCCCTAATTACTCAGGAATCTAGTGGAGAATCCTCTCTGAGGAGTATGAGACTGCATAATGTGTTTCTCAAGAGTTCCATTATATCAAAGAAAGAGGAAGTATAAAAAATGCAACAAAGCCAAGATTTAAGTTATTGATTAGTTGCAGACGTGCAAAAAAAGTAAAGAGATACGCAGATACTATGCATCAATAGATTCAAATTCAAAACAGGCACACCATAAAGGCTGAATTTTGATTGTGAACACAACATTTTTGGAGACAACACCCCTATTTTGATTATGAACACCAGTAAAGAATGATAGCATCTCTAAAACACTGCAATTACATATGTATTCATTGAACGTATGTTTAAAAACCTGTATATATGAATTCAGTATGATTTTATGAGCTCACCTTCATTTATTTTTTTTAAATCCCAAGTGAAAGAACTAGTGTGACCTTGAAAAATTTATGTTAAATTAAATTCCCACCACTGAATGAGAATTGTTACTTTGGGCTATGTTCTACATTATGCCTAGTATCTATCGAATTGATCTAAAATAAATATCACTTACTTTGCATATTACTTAGGATTTTATTCATAGTGTTAAGACATCATCATTGTTTCATAGTAATCAAAACTCTTAAGGAAATAATCTAATACGCTTGTATTATAATTCGTATAGGGAATGCACGATCATTTACTCTTGTCTTCATCTTAAATAATGTATTAGTCACAAATAGTGTTAATATGAGCTACTAATAATGCACTTTGTATTCAAACAGACTCACAGGCAAAACCAAACCAAGGAGAGAAAAACAGTACTTGGACCAGCTGTGTGACAATTAGGCTGAGCTCAAGCTTTTCAGAAAACACTGAGTTTCAGGCTAAGGCAAAGCACAGGTAGCCTTGGCTGCACCTAAGCCTTTAGTACAAGGTCAACAGTGACTGGAAAGCAAAGAGTTTAATGAGATAGTGTCTGTGTTTGACTCTGCACGTGTTTGCCCATGCTTTACAGATTATGAGATATAAAAGCCAGACCCCAACAGGGGCACTAGGACATGGAAGGAGCTTCTGTCTTTTTAAACCCTGCTCACAGGCTGCCCAGGCTGCTGACAGACAGACCCCCTGCTGCCAGCCTCTGCTTCCAGGTCCTGTCTTTGGTCACAACAAACTGTGCTGAAGCAGAGCACAGGAGACAAAGAAAACAGGAATGGATCACTCCTGCCATTACCACGACCTATCTGTATCACCTCAACTTCAATGAGCAAACCACAAGGGCTACTCCCCCATCTGAAGGAAGGGGGACCAGAAGCAGCAAATACCCAGGGCAAGGGGAAGTACCACAATGTCCATGGATCCCCACAGAGCTCTGGGCCCAACACAAGACATCAGCTCCAGGCAGGAGGATCTGCCCCTCCTTGCCCAGAAAATACCACCACCTGTTGTAATTTCATCCCCGATAAGGCCAGAACAAAATTTATTTTCTTCCAGAGATGGATAGAGATTAATCCTCCCTGATGGCAGGAAACGAATTGCTGGTACTCCAGAATAAATTTATTTTTTGCAGCTGTGTCATTTAATGACTGAATCAGAGGTGACAAGGCTAGGAGAACAGGGAGCTCATTACCATCCATCAACATGTGGTACACAATATGTTAACTTCGAATTTGTCATTTGTACCCCAACTCAGTCATGTTTCTTTAGCACTAGTCAGTTAATGAAAAGTACAGAAGTTTGCATATGTTGTCAGATTAAAAAATGGAGCAGTGAATTCAATTGGCAGTGGCAGCATTGCAGAGCCACTGGATGAGAAGAAGGAAAGAGTTTGTGTTGACCCCCACAGAAACAATGGTTAGAAGTGAAAATAAGTTGCCCAAACGCCAGCAGTTTGGAAACACTCATGACTTCATGAGGGTGACAGCAGCAATCCTCTGTGCAAATCAGGAGGCAGAACCCGAAACTGGAGAAACTGCTTCAGTTTGCTCACTGTCCCCTTTTCCCCTCAATGCAACTTAAAGAGAATAATGCCCTCCAAACTTTAAACCATAAAAGTTTCTCCTGTTAGAAAAAGTTATTGCAGAACTTGGCTGGGTCAGGCACTATATATGACCTAATAACTTGCAAAAAAATCTGCACTCAGGGTCCAGACAGCACCTATTACATATCTGGCAGAGCTCCAGGAATGTTTTACGGGGTCCTTGGGACTCCACAACCTTGTTCACGACAGGACTGGCTACAGTGTGTAACAGGTCACAGGGAATCAGAGATTTGACATTACTTGTCATTACATTTCTTCTCACTATGGGATGCAGCTTGTTCAGCAAACCCAGCACAGCCCCAGTACTAACCACTTACACTGACCTTACACTGTTACCAAAAATATTTTCAATCTGTATGGAGCAGTTCAGGGGCCAGAGACTACAAAGTAAGAGTAGACTGCAACAGGTAACCAAGATGTTGCAAAATGCTGTAGTACATATTACACTAAAATGTAGTAAGTAGCTAGGAGCTATAATAATAAGCTTTTTTCCTCTGGTCAAAATGGAAAAAGTGTGAACAAGCACTCAGCATCCAATCTCTTTAAATTTCATCCTGACACATAATCAAATCCACTTCTATCCCAAGCAAGAGGAAATTTGAGAACAAACTACAATTTGACAATTTTAGGCCTGCCCATTCCTTATGGTTTCTAACATGATGAAAATAATAGCTTAAACAAATATTTGCTTCAAGAGGTTTGATCTCTTAGTCAAAAGCAAAACAATCAATAAAGGAATTAAGTTAAATACATACTGAATTACTATTAAATACACACTGAAAAGGCATTTGAAAATCATCTGTCTAGAGAGTTTCAAGTGACTTCCCTATTGTGCATCGTGGCATGAAGAGATTACTCCATGTTTTTTTCTTCTCTGACTCTGCGTCAGATTATAAAATACAAAAATTCAGTCTGGAGGTCATGAACGACACTGTGCATTGCAGCCAAAAAGATTTTCTGCTTGGGAAGTGGGAAGAATAGCTTTCTATGTGGGTCACGCCGTGGTTCCCAGCAATCGCGGTGCCGGCAGCGAGCCGCAGATGAGCGCACAGCGTGCGCTGGAACAGGCACTAATGGAAGCCGCTGACCCAGCTGAGGACGGCGAGAGCTCGCTGGTCCGACGCGCTGTAATTGCAATCGACTGGCAGAGTCCCAGAGCAATTTATGGAGCTTAGAAGTAAATGCACAGTCTTGTGACTAAATACAAAAGAAAAAGTGGTGGTGGCATTACAGACCTCTCCCTCTGCCAACTGGTTTATTCATGAAACTGTAAATGAAGATAGGCCCCCATACAATAAACGCTCTACTAGATATGCACTATTTATGAAAGTAGTAGCATTTTTTGTTTGGGTTTTTTTTGGACGCTGAACAATGATTACTTTTCAGACTGAAAAAGATTAAAACAATGCTACTGAGACTTACTTTCCAATTTTAAGCAGTGCAAAATAGATCTTGCATAGTGGGTAATCTAAATATACATATGTGCATTGAACAATCTTCCCTTTAAACCCTGATGTATGTACCCAAAACCAACTTATAAATCCACTGTAGAGATTGAGTACATTTTAAATAGTTCTTGCTGGCTTTAGTTAGATTTATACTTTAGTTAATTTATACTCTAAGTGTTGACATATGAGAAAAAAAGCAATAATTTTCAGAACTAAACACCTAGAAATTCATAAAAAAAGGCAGGTTTCAAAGACAGTCAAGCTCCCATTCTCCAGCTGAGTAAGGTTTAGAAAGTTGGTGGGAGCAGGGGGCAGAAATTTTGACAACTTTCAGAAGAAAGTAGTTTTCTTCAAAAAAACAAAGATAACATGAAAAATATCCCATTCCAAACCAGCAAATTTTTGGCTACTTGGAGTCCCTGTATATCACTAAAACACAGGTTTTCCTACTGGAATACTTTCTATTCAGTTATACACCTTTCCACTAAAAAATAATTCAAACAGTTAACTCTCACCATCCAAATAATCAAGACTTAAGCTTCTACTATTCATTTAAGTACAAAAGATACCAACTAGAAAGTTATGGAATTGAAAACCAATCAATACCCTAGAACAAGGAAGGTTTAAAAGTATGGATAAGCCATAGTTTTTATCAGGTAGAATTTTGCCTGATTATAAACGTGTATTTGTGGCTACAAGCTCTATTCTAACAGGAATTTTCAAGCCTCATTTATAAATTCTCATTTGTTTCTGAGCACGGAAAGAAACCCATAAGAATGGCAAATAGAAGCCCGCACTCTGCAAATATCACCTTGTTGACTTCTCCTGCCTATAAACTGACACTGAACAAACCAGAACTCTCCAGATGCCCCTTTTATTCCTTGGCATGTGCTTCTTACAGGCTGGGCCAATTCAAGGTAGAGAGAAGCTCACAGTGGATGTGCTGCCATTCTGCCCCAGCACGGGTGAGCAGGAAAAGGACCAAGACTGGCTGAATAGGAGTGCAAGACTTGAAGTGTTTTCTGTACTTTTCACAGAAAGGAAGAGACTTTCCTGGGAGCCTATCTACACTGTGGAAAAGAGGACAGTGTATTTTGAATACAGGTCAAAATTACTACTCCCTTGACCACCTCTGAAGGTGCAGGTTTCCTTTTCCCTTGTATAAAAGGAGAATTTTCCAATCTAACCCCTGGCACGTGTTTGTGGACCCCTACATCCAAGAAAGCAAATACAGGCTTTCCTGAGGATGCAGCCTGTCCAGCAGACCCTGCACAACCCTCCTCACACTCAGGGAAAAGCAAAAGGAATACACACGATGGAAATCTCCAGGCCATTAGGGTGCAACCTTTAGGCCACTTTGCCACATCAGAGAATGCTGCCAAAGCCATATACACTGTACCTGGTGGTACAGTGAGGGAGGCTAGGCAGGCACCCTAGGAAGGAGGCTGGAGATAGTGGAAGAACATGTAAATACAAGACCATTTAAAGAGGGGAAGATCGATACTGTTTTCTTGTTGCCTTTCTAAAAACCAAAACAGACCAAGAAAAATACACAGAGCTATTTATTGAGCAGTGTCTCTTCCCTAATCATTCCGAAAGTACACTCCTAAAAAGAGACAGAAGCTGAAGGATCTCGGCCAGCTTGTCTTTCCAAGTTTCTGCTCTTTTCTGCCCATTTTGCTTACCTGCTTCAAGAACAGGGCTTAGATCAGGTCAGCCTGTGATGTCACCAGGAATTGGGTGACAGCTGATATAATTAGGTGAGCCCAATCAACACAGAAGGAACAGGGATATGGGTCATAATCCTGGCAGATTAATGAATATGCATCCCTGCAAGGTCATTTGCCAGAAGCTGGATCTCAGCAGTTTGCTGCAATTTTACAGCTGCCCTGCTCTCCTCTAGAGCAGAGAAATGAAAACATGCAATGCTATGAGTGTAACTGGGTGACTTAATCTGATACATTGATAATATTTTAATATTTGATACATTTAATATTTATGCTGTTTAATGAATTTCTTGGAAAATGAAACTAATGTTCATGCCCCATTTGGTAGATGTGGTCAGAAACATAGTGTATCTCTAAAAGATTTTTTTAGGACACAGCACAATACCTCTAAAACATGGAATTCTTCTGAGCAGGTATCCATTATGAGGTTTTTCTTGTTGCGCCTGTAGGGTACGGTAATGCCAGTTCAATTTGTATTTTACATTATAGAAATAAAAGAGCAAATTGCTTGCATTTATACTGCAGCTTTTGCTGCTAAAACTCTTTGCATCCATCACATTTTCAGGATATAAAACCAAATGGC
This sequence comes from Origma solitaria, assembly GCA_013397895.1. Taxonomy (NCBI): domain Eukaryota; kingdom Metazoa; phylum Chordata; class Aves; order Passeriformes; family Acanthizidae; genus Origma; species Origma solitaria. Next base: position 52,735 of record VZRL01005202.1, on the reverse strand, counting down.
CAGACTAGGAATATAATAATTTTTCAACTTTATATGGGCTATACTAGCTTGAAAAGTCTCAGAACTGCTTTGCTCTACCCAAGGAGCATTATGTGTCCTGGGAGAGGCTGTCCTGAAAACTACTGTGGAGCCATGACTGTCATCACTGCTAAGAGCATATTGCACCAAGAGCACAGAGAGCTGTGATCTATAGATGCAGGAGAAAAAGCAGAATCACAGAGATGGAGGAGGAAAAGACCCAAACATAACAGTTGGAAAAGGAGCCACAAAAGGGAGACAAAAAGCGAAGTGTTTTCAGGCTACACTTCAGAACCAGATTGGCAAGTGAGGGACAGAGATGGTGGCCCAGCTAAGCAGATGGTGTTCTCCCAGCACAGCCTGCATGGAGAGCCTTCCATCTGCTAGCCCATTCAAAACAGACCAAGAAGGGAATTACGGGACTTTCATTATAAACAACATTTTTAATACTCTCTGAAAAATATTTATTTGATTTCGTGTAATATTGATGAACTCAGGCTACATAGCCCCAAAATTACTCAGGAGAGGCTGAAAGGATTAGCAGGAGCAGCAGATTGCTTCTTTTGGTGTGCAAAGTCACAGCTATCACACAAGCTGCAGAAGGAATTTCGGCTGCTAACAAGACAAAATAGTTCTGCGGTTTCTGTTTTCTTCAGAAGAAACTCTAGGCACCTAGACACACACACATTTACCAGATATCGAGCTATATGCATTTTTAAGTAGTTTTGGCGGGTATGGGGTGGTTTTTAATAAGGGAGGTTTCTACAGTCAGAATCGTGTCACAGATAGAATGTAAAGAACCAACTATCTCCTGATCATTGCTTCCTCAGAAGCAAAGTGAAGTTTTACACAGGGATGGTGCATAGCCAGCAGAGCCTGAGGCACAGGTTCAGCATGGCATATCTATAGTACATTCCTTTCCCTTTAACTGTAATTATTATTCTGTGCTTGTTCGAGCTAAATTGTTTCAAAAAAATATCCAGGCCCCAGTAACAGTACTATTTAGTTCAGTGCTTTTCCTGCAACATTTTTATGATGCCTTGGTGAAATAGTAAGATCATGTAATCTAAGCAGGGCTGGCTCATTATCTCTTGGAGAGCAACTCCAGCTGTTACTGGAGAAACAGCTACACAGCCTCCAGGTAACATCTGAGGAGAAGAGCACACCCTCTCCCAAAGTCCTTGAAATAGTATCTCTGACAAAGGCATTAGCTGCTGCTTCTATGGGTTAAATTCTCAGGGCAAGGCTTCCTCACTTCCGACTGTTCTCTGAATGTTGCTACCCACCAAAACTGCCACAGCCCGGCAGCTGCCAAGAAGCCCCAGAGAAATGCACAGGTAGCAAGTCCCTGAACACACCTTCTCTCCAGGCCAGGGCAGCCCTTACCTGCGATTCCAAAAGCAAAGGTTAACACAAAGAATAAAAAGAGCTGACAGCAATTCTATTTTACTTTTCTCTTTATATGTAGAAAACTATGAAATAGCTGAAAGAGAATTAAAATCTACAAAAACAAGGCAAAACTCATTGGTATGGTAATAGGGAGATATTAGGGAAGAACACGCTTATCAGAGCTGATAAATATGGTTCAATTAATGGGGAGCAATTAATGGGCATATCAGAACAGACTTTTCAAGAGTAAGACTTTTAAAAATATTTTGCCAATTATGTAGGCAACACGAGGTTGGAATATTTTACATCAAATTATAACTGCTTCGATCATTAAATGTTTAAAAAATTCTGCTTTGACAACAGTACGAATCATATAAATAAAAGCCACTTTAAATTTCCAGTTGCTATGCATTTGTTTTTCTGGGTGAAAGAGCACTTAATGTTGCTGGAAAGCCATTAAGCAACAGTAGTCATTTCCTAAACCTGGTTTACACTAGCACTGTTTACAAAATAACATCTTAAGGGACTCTTTAAACTTGCATCTCAGAGTCAATGCAATATTCATGGACTGCAGTATTTGTTCATGGCTCTTCCTGTAGTTAATTCTGTCATTTCGCTATCTTCACTATTCAGGAAAGCAAAACTTTAATCAGAATTTAAAAAATATGTTGGTAAAGTCATCCATATTTATACAAGTGGTTTGTAAGTTGAGGGTTTTTTGTAAAATCTAGAAACATATTTTACAATACTCGTTACAGCTCAAAATGAGTAACAGTTGAACTTTTCCCTTGCAAAACAATTTTCCTGCCCTTAGAGTCTGCAACACAATGTGTGGAAGCATATAAAATACCTATGTAAAGGAGAAAAAAATTAGAAAGATACTCAGTGGTGAGAAAAAGCTGTTTGAGGAAGACCACTGCAACAGCAGCAGCCCTCACTGATGTCAAGATGTCCATTCAACAAGAGCAACTATCTTAGGAATAACCCCAGAGACAGTTCAGAATTTCAATTAAGCACCTGAAAGCATGGACACCTAAATAATTTTCAGGGCCAGACAACATCACCCTAAGCTTGGTCTGCACAGCTCCTTTAATCACACCTACTGCTACATGGATTATTCCCTGCACAGAAAAGGTGTTCACAGAAGAGCACACATGGAAGGACCAAGGGACAGAGAGAACCAAGTCTACAGTACCCTAAGGCTGGTGAAGTCCCTCTTAACAAATCCTCAAACAGGCTCCCTTTTTCCTCACAAACTGAGGGAAATTACCTGTGAGAGGGAAAATTTTTAGTGCAGTGACCCAAAATGTTTCTGCACTTTGCTAACAGTGATGTCACACTTGTGAATTAGAAACTACAATGAAATGAATATTTCATTCCCAGAGAAAAGTAAAAGTACCAGCCCTAATCAGTTGTACACATAACAATTACCATAAAATGTCAGTCAGTATTCACAAGGTGGTGCCATACAGATTTGTACTACTCCCAGTTTGACAAATCAAATAATTTGGTACCTCAGACTGTAACTGTCAGAGCTGCTTAAGTGCCGAAGCTGACAAATTACTACAATTCTAAATATATGTCCCCCCAGAAAGGCTAAGGAGCTCAGTTTTCACTCAATCTAGCATCGACACTAATTTTATTTTTGGCTCCAAGCTCTCCACAGGCTGAGTACATGGTATCACAGGTAAATGAAAGGGAAGACAGGCAATGGAAATTGCTGGGAGCTCGGAACAATGCTCTGATGAATGACAGGCGTGCACAGCTACCCATGATAGTAAGTTTCTGTGAGCTATTGCCAAACACCGAAACGCAGTACAAAGCTCACTGCAGCAATGGCTCTGTTCTCTCGTTATACGAGCAGTTCAGAGGGGAAGCAGTTTTCTCATGTAAATCGTGCTGACAGATGGTTTGCTTCAACAGTGGAGTAGTAAAACTGTACACATATCCTAACATTCATGCAACTGTACATGAATTGGATTGGTCAATTCCTTCTTCATAAAAATTACCAAGAATAACAACTTCAAACTAAGGCACTACTATTTCAAACAAGTTTATAGACAACATATGAATTCCAGTGAATTTTAACCACAGATGTTTTACTGTTTTTGCATAATAAATTAACAGTCAAAAGATTAAGTCATGCCTAGACAATAGGAGGGCATTTAAAACCAGGCAAAACCTTCCCAGATGCTTTATTCTTTTGTTTAGCCTTAGGGGACACATCTGAAAGCATGCACCAGCCAGGACAGATGGCAACCAACAAATTCCTTGATTCATACACCCTTGCTTATGCTAGGTCATGATGAGTGCCTCAAGGCAGTGAATTTGAACTACCATCAAGTCGTGTGAAATGTGCCCAGAAGGTACCATCCAATGTTCATTTCATATAAATTAACCTGCCAAGAGGAATGTGAATGATTGCCTTACTCTTTTGCTCTATGTAGTCAACAGTTCCTAAGGGGAACCATAAAATACTAACCAAGCTTGGTGACAGACTGAGTGGACCCAGCACAACATTCAGCAAAAAGCTGCTTTTGAGGGTCAGCATTGATATACTTGGTTCTTCTAAAGAGCCTAGGGAATTCTGGCATGAAATGCTAAAGCTTAGTGATCATATTAACAGTGACTGAAAGCAGCTTATAAAGTTGTAGAAGTATGTATGTTATTACAAATTCTACATAGCACAAAGGAATCTCATCTATTCTCTTCCCCTGTCAGGCACTGGTTGCTCACCACACACCTTCAATGCTTGTTTCTCTAAATCATTAAATCTGCCTCTTCAGGCCTCAAATGCCTCAAGGCCTCAAAGCAATCTCCTTCTCGGTATTGTATTTCATAACAATAATGGCCCCATTACTACCACTGCATGGTATTTTAAGGAGACATAAAAGAGTCACAAATGAAGACTGACCCATCTTACCTAGTCTTCAAAGGACATCACCACACCTATTTTTAAAAAGGTAGAAAGGAGGACCCCAGGAAATGCTGGCCTGTCAGCCACACCTCTGTGCCTGGGAAGATCATGGAACAGGATCTCCCAGAAGCTGCGCTAAGGCACATGGAGGACCAGGAGATGAAACAAGACAGCCAGCGTGGCTTCACCAGGGGCAAGTCCTGAATGAGCAACCTACGATGGAGTGACCACATCAGCGGACAAGAAGGGAAAAGCTATAGATGCTGCCTATCCCATCTTCTCTAAGCTCTTTGACATGGTCCCCCATCCTCCTCTCTAAACTGAAGAGATATTAATTTGATGGGCAGACTGTTAAGAGGATGAGGAATTTGTTGGATGATCACATCCAGAGGGTAGTAGTCAACAATTACATATCCAAGATGACAAATGGTGACAGTTGTGTCCCCTCAGGGGTCTGTACTGGGACTGTTTGATATCTCCATCAATCACATAGTGGCATCAAGTGCACCCTCAGCAAGCTTGCAGCTGACACAAAGCTGAACAGTGGAGTTGACACATCTGGGGAATTAGATGGCACCCAGAGAGACCTGGACAAGCTCAAGGGCCCATGGGAACCTCCTGAGGTTCAACAAGGCCAAGTGCAGAGTCCTGCACCTGGGTCAGGGCATCTCCCAGAATCAGTACAGGCTAGGGAAGGAAGGGTTTGTTTGAGAGCAGCCCTTCTGAGAAGAGCTTCTGGGTACAGGTGAATGAAAAGCTGAACATGAGCTGGCATTGCGTTCTTGTGACTCAGCCGTATCCCGGCTGCATCAAAAGAACCTTGACCAGCAGGCAGAGGCAAGTGATTCTCCCACTCCATTTGGCTTTTGTGAGACCCCACCTGGAGTACTGCAGTCACCTCTGGAGTCATCAGCACAGGAACATATTGGAGCAGGTCCAGAGGAAGGCCATAAAAATGACCAAAGGGATGGAACACCTTTCTTGTGAGGGCAGGCTGAGAGAGGTGGGGGCGTTCAGCCTGAAAAGAGAAGGCTCCAGGAAGACCTCGTTGTGGCCTTTCAATACCTAAAGGAAAGAAATATAGGGACAAACTTTCTATCAGGGCCTGTTGCAATAGGACAAGCGGTAATAGTTTGAAACCAAAAGAGGGTAGATACAGACAAGATACAGAGGAGATATAGGAAAGGAATTTTTTAGCGTGAGGGTTGTAAACCACTGGAACAGGTTTACCAGGAGAGGTGGTAGATGCCCCATGTTTTCTCTGAAAACATTCCAGGTCAGGTTGGATGTGGCTCTGAGCAATGTGATCTTGTTGAAGATGTCCCTGGTTTTTACAGGGGTCTGGAACTAGATAACCTTTCCTTCCAATGCAAACCATTCCATAATCTTTTGACAGAGGAAGGAATAACTATCTGGTGATTTTTAGTTATTAACAAATAACTCAAAGGTTCTTGCAGACAAGTGAAATGAAGTCTGCCCCCAAAAGAGGTTGATGCCAGATATTAGTGCCTAGAATAAAAGTTTAATCTTTATATACACCATGAAAGAAAAAATATCTAATCCATCAATACCCAAGGTGTATGAGTGAATCAGCATAAGACTAGAACAAATTGCAGAAATAGAAAGTGCAACAGCAGATGAAAACAAAGTGGAGAATACACTTTAGACAAAATGGAGGAACACAATGTCCTAGAGTGCCTTAGGCTGGTAATTAAAGACAAAGCAAAAATAAATACTGATTTCACATTGTTATTTGTTCATCTTTACAGGTATGTTTTTTTGTATATATTTTGCTATGGAGACAACAAAATCTCTAAAAATTCGAGAGATAACAGTCATTAATTCCACAAAACAAATAACAGTCCTTGAACAGAGTAGACTTACCATGATGACCATTGCCTGATAGGAAGTGTATCCACTTCGGAAGCAGACAAATTGCAAATCTAATGAACAATGATAAGGATTTTGGAAGTAGAGACTATTTCTTATTTTTCTAATTTCGCAAACTAAAGGAAAGATAAGACTTTCTGAAGAAGAGGAAATTATCTATCTGGCAATTAGCAAAAACCTCTCTGGAATCTACTCCTCTCCTCAGGGCCCAGAGTACAAAGATGAGAGTGGAATAGTGCAAAAAAAAAAAAGGAAAAAAATGAATACAAGTTAAATTTTTGTTTAGGAAATTGTTATTGCAATTCTTTCACTCTGTGTATTAAGACATCCTGAAAAGTTTTAATATTCAATTACTATAGTCTTGCATTTTTTTTATTACAAAAACACTTTGTTCTTCTTGGTGTTTGTCCTCTGCTGTTTCACCTTGGTTTTAACTTGAAAATACGCACATATTTTCTCTTATATAATAGTAATTGGGATGATAATAAAGTGGCACATATAAGTACATTCCCTCCCTGAAGGTTTCAATATGCACTGTGTGTCAAGAGAGAAAATTTTTTAATGGATTGCCACACAATTCAAAATGAAGGTACTTTCAGGTAACAGGACAACTGAACACCAAAAATGGAATCTAAAAGGGTATGAAATGAAGCAGGCTGAACACAGTCATCCATTGAAATGAAAGTCAGAAGGTAACTTATACAGAGAAGTATGTAATTACCCAGGTTGAAATCTGCCCAGCATACTGAGTCAACACAGTTTTACTTTGGTAGGAACAAATGGGTCAGATGCTGGGTTAATATTTGCACACAAAACATAGGGAATTCAGCAACAATGTGGTGCGCCACCAGTGAAGTACAGGCTGGGTAAAGAATAAATACTAGCACCTTACTTTAAGTAATTTTCCACCCTAAATATACTCTCTCTGATCAGGCTTAGAAATACCCTGAGCAAAACTGACACTGATAAAAAAACAAAAGAAGAGATAAAAATGGAACAGGATTACACCACAAAAAAGTTGTAAAGTGTTTACCGTTTCATCTGGTTGTAGGTGGGTAAGATAGGGAAAGGTTTCCCAGGGAACAGTTCTGTGAAATTTCCACATAAACAAAAGTAAGTATTATGGGTATTATTCTGTTCTCCTTCCTGCAAATCAGGAGTAACTACCAAAGAGAACCTTGTAAAAGTTGCTCAAGAAGGCCCACTGTGCACTGAGATAAATGATCATGAACAGGAAAGGGGATGACCTGCTATAGATGACACATTTAGACCTCTGATGTGCTGTAAGGTAACAGCTGTTTCTTTCAGAAGTGCTTCAAAATGCCTAATCCATTGCTTTAATCAGTAACAAGGGATTTTTATTAGTAATATAAACTGGAAGCAGACAGCTCCTTCAAGTATTGCCTGCCACAAGGAGCATGCCATCAGCCTCTAGAGAGAACAACCTGAATAGTTGTGCAAGTCCAGACAGGGCTTTGAGCTTCAGATACTCTATGTAGCAGTAATTTGACTACCTATTGCAGAACTGGGGAAAATTTGACTGGCCAGAATTGGTGAACTAGAAAAATGTTCTCCTTTTCTCCTTTACCTGTAAATCTCACCGATTTTCTCTTTTGACTAGACTCCCACCTAGCCTAAGCATCAAAAATGCTGCTCAGATTTTCACAGGCTAAAGAAACAGCAGATAGAACTGTTACCATCAGGTAATTCTGAGCAGTATAGAACAGGCAGAGTTACTGCTTCAGGGATTCTCTACAGCTGTACTAAAGGGCATTGTTGTGAATGTAAACTGCCTAAAACGTACACCATTCGCTCCCATGACAAAACATGGATGCAGGTGTTCACCCAACAGGGCAGAGGACAGAACTGCTGGCTACACAGCACTGCTTTTCTACTTCAGCTCCAGGACAGCCTACAGGCACATGTGGCAGTGTTAGTACCCAGCCTACTTTTCTGCCCTTAATTAGGATAAAAGTTGCTAGGTTTCCCAAACTCCTGGAGACTACAGCTGACTGAATGTTTTCTGGTGAACTGGGCATCCAAAGACACTCACTTTTTGGCTCCTAATATTTTCTCAGAGGCATCTTAAGTTTGCTAAGCTTTTTCTACCATCAAAATAGGAACCACTGGTAATCTGTCCTACGATGCCCGGTATTAAATACCTCTGGTAAATGTATAATGTAGAAATGGATTAAATGGATTAGGAGCCTTGGAGAGGCCAAGGCTACATGTGGAGCAAGAGACACTGAAGATGAAAGCAGGGGGTTTCTCAGGTTTGGAACAAAGAACACCAGCTCAGACCAAGGACCCACAGAGACTAGTATTTCCTCTCCAACAGCAGACTGCAGCAGTTCTCCAAAAGTGATGAAGACATGGCATGAGTATTCTGATATTTCTTGAATACCCTTCTTGTACTTTGCTATGGGTCAGGGAATTCCCAAGCCAAAATTAGTGTACTTTCAATAGCCAGCTACAATTTCTTATGCCATTAGTACAGCCCCATTTGAACCCACATACACTATTAGCTTCTGGTAACAAGGCATTCCACAGTTTAATTACACAAGACAATAAACCAGTAGCTTATTTCACTGCTCTAAAGAAGTGCTCACTACTTTCATCCAGCAGCCCCGTGCACTTGCAGTAGGAGAGAAGTTGGCCAGCCTCTGTTAAGCTTGTCCTAGTATCATGATTCTATAGGTTTCTATCTCATTTCCTGCAGCTGTCTCCTTTTCAAGCCAAGGGTTTTAGATTATTTAGCTGGTCCTCATAGGGAACATCTTTGATTACCCTAATAGCCAGTCTTCATGCTGTTCTTATTTCGGTACCATCCTTTTCTGAAATGTAGGAGGACCAGAGATGCACACATTATTTGACCCACTGGTGCACCAGACAATCCTACAATGGTACAAAGACATTCTGCTCTCTGCTTTTCTCTGATAATTCCTAGTAGTGTGTTGTGTCTTGCACAGCTACCAAGCACTGTGCTGACACTTGAATGGAACTGGGGTAATAAACCCACCACCTTTTTTTTTCCCTGAGTGGCAATAGTCAGCCCAGGGCCAATCATTGTGTACATAAAACTAGTATTTTTTTCAAACATTGAACAGTTTACATTTATCTGTACTTAACATCATCTGCAATTTTATTGCACATGAAGGTCCTGCCACTTCTTCATTATCAACCCTTCTCTTCATCCTCAGTGACACAGCACCATCAAATTCACTGTTTACCCTATCTCTCCTTTTTAGATTATTTATAAATAACACAAGTCTCAGTAGTAACTTCCCTCCTTTGAGAAAGCTTACCATTTGATTCACTGTTTTTCCTCATTTTTCAAGCATTTCTTCCATATTGAAAGGATCCTGTCTACTAAACTTAGTAAGGAACCTCTCATGGACAATCACAGATTTCAAGTAATAACAATCAATTCCCAAGTCCTAAAAACTCTGTGGCTTTTCTGTTATCCACACACTAATCCCAGCAAGATTCTTCCACTGCAGGACTTTCACCAAATTCACTATTTTAAACCATAACCGCCCTCAAGGGAAAACCTCTAGTCACACTGCCTGAATCATTAGGAGTGATTTGCAAGATTTTCACACCATTTACCCCTGAAGGCATAATTGCATTAGCTTCATATCTTAAATTCATGCTATTAAAGGAGAAGAAAGGAGAAAAAAAAAACCCTGATAACTGTGTAAAAAAAAATTAACTAATGAATGAACCGTCTGCCTAATTTCTCAGTTGTTCCCACTCTCGCTTCATCAGAGGTTTTTCCTCCTTTTAGTTGTCAACTAACCATCAGTTGAACTGGATTACCATTAACATCCAGCATGGAAAGGAAAGTTATCTGCACAGCTGGGATTTAAGCTTGCCTGAAACTGGCATTTTATTAACTGTATCACACAGCACCTGGAAGTCCTAACCATGGATCACAATTTTATCCTGCTGTCTGATGTACAGCATCAGAAAAGCAGCTTTGCTGATCTAAACAGGGCCAAGACGAGTTTGTCCCCAGTTCAGGATGAGGTTCTTCCCCAACTTTACATTGCCTGGCCCCACGCATATAGAATCACCAACAGTACACATTCTCTACTGAAAAAACTCCAAGATGTTGGCACACATGACAGAGAAGCAGCAAAGATAGAAGACACCTAAAAAACACTGCCCCTCTGGAAATAAACACTCAGTCGATGCAGCAAGCACTCAGTATTGGACAACTCAGCCAAATTACTGCAACATTTGCTGTTCCATTCTCCTAATGTGAAGCGTAGGATGTGCTGCAAATGCCGACACTCCTTCATTTTATTGAATGTAAAACATTTCAATTGGCCATAGTAGACAATTTTTATAGACAAACAGAAATAGTATTCCCCTCTTCTATATTGTGTTTTTAGATAAATCAAATTTCTGAATCCAGTTGCCAGCTATTCTAATAACCATAGACATTTTTACCTGTTGTTTCAGTTTTGTGGGTTTTTTTATATGAGCAAATTCAATCTTAACCTAGCTGGATTGTAACAATATTCACCCACAGATAAGGGGAAAACTTTCATGTGGCTTGGATGCTCCAATTTGTCTCTGATAGAGAAATTCGTGTAACATGAGTACTAACTGTGTCAGGAGGCTTTCAAAAGACCAAAAGGGACATTACTGCTGGAGTCCACTGTATTACTGTAGCTATTTACTAAGCATTCACATTCATCACATTGTGGATGCATAAGTAATGGGAAAACACAAAAGTTAAGTGGGCTAAGGATTGTGTGTTCAGGGCTTGTAATAATAAAAGGAGCAATAAAACAGTAAATTCACATGTTTTTCAGTTGGCTCCCATCTATGTGTGCACTAAATTTGTATGTCACCCCCAGAGCAGTCTGGATAGATAAAATCCACACTAAAACATTTACTACCAAATTTTTTTGTTTTGGTTTTTATTTTTTTAATTTATCATATTGCCAAGTAAGTAAACATATGCAAATCCCAGTGTTGCACTGTTTGCTTGTGAGCAGGACAAGGAAGGTACAGTTTGCTGTAAAAAATGTCTTTCACAGACAATGCCAAGACAAACATTTATAATAACAGTTTTCTTTGCAAAAAGGAGATTGTTTTGCCCTCATGGTAGCTGAAGGGCAAACTGAAAACCCTCAGTCTTAATTGGATTTTGAGTATTTGAAATTGACCCACATACAACCTTATCTATAGAAAGGCACCACAGCTACAGCAGCTCGGCACTGTATGCAACCAGACTGTCAGAATGAGCACTTGAGGCTTCTTAGCTCTGGCAGCTGTTTTCAGAATCCAGTGAATTGCTCTGAGCTGGCTTAAGCTGATCTATCACTCCAAGGGGCTGTAGGAATGGGAGGCTTGTGCATTTCCACTGCCACTGTGGGTGCATTGATAGTAGCAGTGGCACACCTTTTATATTTAAAAATAAAAATATAAAAATTGTAATGCAGCAAGGCTCAGGTGTGACGAAGAGGCACACACGAAAGGGTCAAATGACTACATTTTCCAGTAGAGACACCGTGTTGTTTTTTACTATTTTTCTCTCAGACAGTGAAGTAGAGGGAGCACCAGTAGGTTGGTGAGTTGAGGTGACAGCAGTTAATTGATTTTCAAAATAGGACTCTCTCTAAAATACTTGCATCGACTTTAATTGGTGCTGGAGCGTAAGAATTCTTTGACCTTGCCGTGTTGTTAGAACAGGAGTGTCTATCCTTGCAGAGAAATTGAATACCAGCTATCAGGGAGGAACAGAAGTCAGTTGCCTTAATGTGAAATTAAACATCTTGAATCACTAGCAATATTGCCAGAAAAAGCAAGGAACTAGCTAAATTTTATAATGGCATTTGAGAACTTCAAATATGAACACACCCTGGGCACAACAGTTTAAACTAACATTCAGTTATATGGCATGAACAAAACCTTTCCAGCACACCACTAAAGAAACAAATTTTGTTTCCTAATGCTTATCACTAGAATACTTAAAGGAATTCACTTTACAAGAGTTGAAATGTGTTTAACCATCATCAACACTGAAGTAAGTCTGTTTCCCTCAGGACAAGAGAGCTGGTACCTCCAAACTGGTACAGATATTCTTAGTTCAAGATGCCTTTAATCTGGTTATGAAAATATTTTTCTCACAGAAAACTATGAGGCTTCCACAAGGAAAACTCACAAGCCTATCCCTATTTTCTTGCAGCAAATAGAAAGCAAAATAGAAAGCAATATTATAATTAATGTACAGCCAGTGGATGTTTTTTAAAATCAGCACTCCTGTCCAACACACTCAACAAATAACAAGCATAAAGAAAAGTTAACAACCAGAATATGCTTACATTGTCTTTCACTGATCAAGCCTAAATGAGGGACTACATTTGGCAATACAGCTCTTCTGGCAGACTGACATAGATTTAAAATCCTCAAAGTGTCAGAAATTGTAAAAACTGAGTAAATACAAAAAGGAAAAATTTAATAGAGAGCATTTACTAAACAAGGAGCAAATAAACCTTTAGTCATCTCATGCTTTTAAGAATATGGAAAATACAAAAGACACCAGTGGAACGGAAGACTCAAAGCAAGCATTTCACATGATGGTAGCGTTGTCAGCCTCAACATGTAGCAAAACCCTGTATTATTCTCCACACCAGGGAGCAGGGGAAATAAAAATCAAGAACAATTTCCTTCTACAACCTGTTTAGAAGCGAGTATGTTTCTGGGACAGAAAGCACCAAGCAGATTTTAAACCAAAAGTGTCAAGTGGCTGTTCTTATTTTTTACAGCTAATGTAAAGTGACAAGCACCATTCATGAAAAATATTAGAGATTTTCAAAATGCCTGTGATAGCAATTGTGCTGTCGGACAGTCCAGTTGTTTGCAATCACAACTGGAATAAAACCAGAATGCATAATATCCCTGTTATTGTGAACACTGGCCATGATTGGGGTGCAACAAAATTAGCCCAGTGAACAACTGAGAAGTTTCACAGAAAAGAGGCACATTTGGGTGACTTTCATTTCATTTCCCAAGTAGAAGAAACAGATCAGTTAACAGCAAACACAGCAAAACATATTGGTCATTTTATTGACAGGGAAGCCAAAACCCATGCCTATTAATTATTTCAAACCAGCTCCATAGCAGATAGAGGAATATCATTACATTTGTATCATTATATCTTTAAGGAAATAGACCGTATGATGATGATTAAACTCACCTACAATTCAAACAATTCAAACCAAAGTCAGAAAGAGGCTTTGATAAACTTCTAAAAGTTTAGGCAGGGGGATAAAAGAAGAAGCATGAATCAAAATTGATAGTAAATACAAAAATTTGAATCATGTTATTAGATCTGTTCTCCCTGCCCAACTCAAAGTCACGGAACTCTACAATTGTATTTGATAAAAGATGAACTTAACAACCTCATGGGAGAACTCCAGAATCCCTTGGATAGAATTAGTGTCAAGTACCATAGGCTGAGCACATGAACATAAAACATTAAAGCCTAACAAGGAAGAACTGACAGATGACATTAGCACATGCTTTAAGAATATCAAGTGATAACCTGAAGCATGAATGAAAGTGCAAAGGAGAGCTAGAATAGTAACACAGAATGAAAGGTGTCTCTCCAGTCGACAAAGAGAAAATTATGGGACCGCGACACTGGAGAAACTGTTTGGTCTCCTGATGGGCACACAGGTGCAAAAGTAGAAACAATTTACATCCAGATCTTCAAAATATCTCAGATGTGGAGATATTTTGACTGACACACAGGCATCAGACAGCTCAGATTTATGATAAAAGTAATAGTTTACCTTACCACTGAACACCAATCTACCCACTGTAGTGGATCTAGGCTTCACTTTGGTGCCTCCCATTACTGAACATCAGATAGAGCAGTGTAGCAGAACAAGGATTCTTCAGTACGGTTTGCCTCTGAATGCCAAAAAGAACTGCCAAGAAGTATCAAGGGGCTGTGGCAGAAGGAGCCATCTACCATTTCTCTGTTCTAGTCAGAAGGCTGCTCCAGTCAAGTCTGGCACAGTATCACAGCTTTGCTTAGGTGAGAGAAACAGACCACATTTTGGGATGATTCACTGGCACCAGGCAACACAATGGAATTTTCAATAAAAAATTTTAAAAATTTAAAAAGAGGAGACTACAGAGCCAAGAGAGTTTGCAGTTAAGGACAGGAACCATTTGCAGATTTAATGTGCAACACATTATAACAGAAACTTAAATCAGCCTCAAAGTATCCATCCCCTCAAATAATGGAGCCAAACTACTCTCAGACAACCAAAGCAGGTAACAGAACAGATCAGCTTTACAGACACATTCAGCAATTTAAAGTATTGGACTACTAAAGCATAATTTTGCATAAGTAGGATTATATTATCTACTAAATTCCCAAGCCAGCAATTAACTGCAAGAGTGCTTACCCTCTTATTTTGTAAGGCAAGACAGATTGTTTGGTTGTGCAAATAGTGAGCCTTTAGAGGGGGCAAAAATACTTTCTGTGAGGTTGTGTTCTGTTAAAGTTCTGTAAGGAGCTCATACATTTTGGAGCTCAGGGTGTTACTGCATATGTTGCCCAGAGCCCCAGTCTGTCTCAGAGAGGAGTTTTCCCTTCACTGGAAGGAATAAATGCAGTCAAGAATTTTGGCAGCACAAGTTACTGCACAATGTTTTGCCAATACTCTTCCCTGATCCATGCTGGTGGGTAGAGAACATGTGGAGGGGAGCAGCCCGTATCAGCAGCGTCTGGGACCTGTCTGCAGAGAGTGCCAGCAGGACTGCAGGCAGACACCGTGTGCTGTGCAGGGAGGAAGCTTGTCATATCCTATGCAAGGCAAGATAGGTTGCAACATTTCCTAGGTATTTGAGTTTTGTTTTCCCAAAGGAACTGCTGTTAAGTATGCAGAATCTATTATAAACACAGTGCTAAGGTTTTTCCACAATGCTGATGCCAGGAGAAAGAAAAACATGTAAACACTAGAAGTCAAGACACAAATACAGGCCAATGCAAATATCTTGATTCCCATTTTCTACTTTTCCTATCAGCAACTAGAGTGACTTTTATTATGTATTATCATAAATCATAATATTAACAGATTAATATTTCAGTAATCATTACTGTTACTTTTTTAAGTTCTTGAATTTCTTGTGCTGTTAATTTTAATAGAGCTATGCAAGAAGAAACTCTTCTGCTACAAAAAAAAATTAAGGATCTCTTTTTCTCTTTATCCAGAGAAACCCCAAACCATCTAAAAATTCTTATGAGAATCTGGACAAGCATTCTCCCACAATTTAGCCAGTCACAGCCTCGCTGGAAATCCAAGATGCCATACTTCACATCCCAGCACAGGCTAAGTCATACCAGGAAGGAGTGGATCTCCTACAGACTAGGTGAGTGCACTAATTACCAGCTTCTCTGTTATTCTCAGGTGAGCTGCTCTCAATTATACTACTGGAGTAACCTCATCTTGTATAACTAATTACACATTCACAGGGCTAACTAGGCTGTTTCTCTAAGCCTACTGGTTATGGGACTTATCTCAAGTTGTGAAAGATCCAGATTCAATTAGTATTTTAATTACTTACATAAAGCAGAACTGTTTTCACAAGAGAGATGGAAATTGTAACATCCCAAAAATTGCCTCAAGGTTAAGACATTCATATAGGACACAAGTGACAATTTCAGGTTCTCAGCCTGAACTACATCCACTGGACTTAAATATGTGACACTGTGTGTGTGCTCTGCCAGGGCAGGCGCTCCCATCTGAATGCCAGAAACTTCCGCTGTTGAGAAGTGATAAATTTTGATGTTGAGAAAAAATCATAGATGTAGTATATCTATAAATATATACATAAAAATACTAACTATGAATATATACATACAGATATGCACACATGTATATATGTATGAACAGCAGCATTCCCTAAATTATTTTTTACTCTGAAGAACAAGAAGAATAGTCATCTAAATGTAAACAACAGTAACAGCAAATACCCCAACATATAGTGCCTGATAATTATATCAGGCACAAAGGCCTGGTCTACAGTGGATATTTTGCAGTTTGAATTATACAGGCCACAAAGACCATTCTTTCCATAACATAATAGAAGAGGAATCTGGAATTCCCTATTCTGTTAGTTCCTTGGTTTCTCAATAAATACTTGGCGTGTGTAAATGTAAATTAATTAATCTAAACCATATGCATATATATAAAAAGTATGTGCATAACTATTGAGTTAATATATGCACATCATGAATGGTGTTCCCAGCCTGTGGAAGTGTTACACTAAAAGGTTATTCACAGCTTATACTCCTCATATAGTATATACATACAATTCAAGGTACCCTACTCTTTCAATCTCTGACCACCTTAAAAAACAAAATAACTAACTGAGCAACTTTTAAGCCTGGGAATTTTCAGAACATGAATCTGATACAATTTGCTGTTAAAATTTTGGGATTTTCCCTTAGAAAAATGAGAATCAAATGTTTAGTTTCAAGAAGCTTGTACTTCAAAATATTGATATTCTAAACATCATATTTCATTGTTAATGTCTTATATGAACATTTCTGATGGCTTGAGTGTTCTGGGGACAAAAGCAATTATTGAAGCCTTGGCACATCCCTGGAGGATGGGAACTGTATTTGGCAACTTGAGTAATTTCTCAAAGGGGAATTACTTGGGACATCTTGTGTTGATTTAATTAGTTCTGTGGAGATCAACATTTTGAGTCCAAACCTTCTTTAAAAAATAGCCACTCATTGGCATTTATAGCTGCCTCTGTTCCTAAGGAATCTATAAATGGAAGTGGCATTGGTACTCATGACTCATATACGTTGGCAGCACTGTGTGGGCAATTCAGCACAGTGCGTTCCCATCCCAAGACTGATCTACCTGGTTGGAACCTGCTTTCACTTCAACTAATCTCCTTCTCTACTAAACTAATATTTGCATCCTGCCTCATAACAAAATAGAGAAATGAAAGTAAAAATTATTCAAATAACATGGATTTGCTACATAGAGATTATTAATATTTTATCTTTACTGAAGCTCTGTGCACATATTAATAAAGAGCATTTCCCTTACTCCAAGTCCATGACGTTTTATGAATTATCTGGTGTGGTCTTGACTTTGCTGGATTGATAGCCATAACACAAATTTAGAAACTAGTTGTCTGATCCTTTCAACAGCTCAAAGCTTTACCCATTCTTCTAATAGTATTTTTCAAGTACTATTTTATTAAATAAAACATGTAATGTAGAATTTTATGTCCTCCTTTTTAATTTCATGTCTGGTTCTCCACTTCACCCTCTTTTTTCTAATAGCACATCAAGCAAGTAGTTTCATCAGTATTTTTGCTGTTCTGCGTTACCTGTCCCTTATTCATAGCAAGCAATCCTGGACAAGTGAGACTCATTCAAAAGTCCTCAGAAGGGAAGATGGCTGTTTTGAATTGCTTTTATCTGGTGTGTATTTTTAATTATTTGCTTGAGTAGTTCCTCATTCTGTAGTTGACGCTACAGGTGTCCATATTAATCCCAGAATAAGAAAGAAAGAAACAACCATCATTATTTGGGCTCCTAACACATTGAAACTGCAGTAAACAGTTCTCAGACTTTTATCAGGTCTCTCCTTCCTCTCAAGTCCTCCCAGCAGTCACAGAGTAATTCCCATTCCTGCCTCTGTTTCTCTGTTGCCACAGATTTGCTGTCATTTGCAATCAAATTAGATCTGCACAGCTCGCTCCTACATGCCTATGAAGGACCACAAGGAAAACAGTTTCACTGGAACATCAGCAGCGCCTCTGCAAAAGACTCTTTGGGGGCGGGAGCTGGGAAGACCTCTGCGAGGAAAACCCTCAATTACAGCCTCCCAATTAAAACATCTACTCCCTGGCACACTGACGCAGACAAGTGGGCGAGTACAGAGGAGATATATGAGACTGACTTTTGAACAAAATGAGCAGACACCGCCCACCCTGAAGAGCCTGGATTGGGGTGAGTGATGAACAGGGACTCGACACTGTGGCCACTTTGGGTTAAAGAATTATGACATGCCCAAAAACAAAAGTAATCTAATTAATCAAAATTTGCTAAATGAAAAATAGATTGGAAAGACTAACCCAAAATACAAGAAATAAATCAGTATTTTTCTATAGTATAGGAAAAGCCTAACAAGAATAGTGGAAAGAAAACATACCCACATTGTGCTAATGAAGGCTGCTGAGATGTGATACCAAGGGACAAAAATACCTTCCTTGCAGAAGGAATTTTCTCTAAGCACAGTTCTAAGCCTGGAACCTCTTTTGTTAACAATTTCCTACCGTCCTTTTTCTGAGTAAAGGAGATCCAGGTGTTTATAGGGCTTACTTTGATGCTAACTGAAAAAGCAGGTGTGGGAATCTTCCCCACATTTCATACTACTGTATTCTGGATTTTTCTCTTTTTTCCCTCTCCTTTACAATCCCAGTCAAAAAATGAGCTTGAGCACAGGTAATTTGCAACGATTTAAAAATAATCAACCTTCCATCTTTATCCAGATACCTGCAAACAAGTTAACACAGTCAAATTCAACAATATCCTCTGTATCCTCTTACACTAATGGTTGTTAAATGAGGGTCTGCCATATTCCTTTCTGTGTTCATCAAATACACAGAAGGACTGTATGAAGAAACAATCAATGAATATTTGTGCCAAAAAGAAAGAATGGCCACTAACTAGTATCTCTTTTAAATAGAGGGGAAAATAAGTTATTGGTAGGAATATGAGTGTCAGGGTGTTTGAAACACCTTTCCCTTTCATTATTGATTTGCAAATGTGGTCTGCTATCTACTAACCAACAGCAAAAATTTGCCTCTGCTCTTATACACATTCTGTCTTCCTAAGAGCAATTATCTCACATTTTTACATTGAAGACTTGGTACAAGGCTGAATTGGAACCGATGGGGTGAGGGGAAGAGGAAAGGAAGGCAAGAAATATCTTTAAGCCCCAGACCAAACTGCGATAAAGATTTCCATCCATGGTACAACAATATTTGCCTCAAGAAAGCAGTTTATTCAGCTGCTCAGGAAAAAGACTCAGCCTGTTTCTGATAATACATTTTCCTAATGACATTGGTGAGTCAGAAATGGCACGTGTCATAGAGACACCAAATGCTTGAAGAGGTTCTGTTAAGGGGCGTGCTCTAATTTTTAGCATTTCTCTAGTAGTGACAATCAAAAATAAACACTTAGGAGGAGCTCTCCTCCAGCTCTACAGATTTGTCTGAGTAAAACCAGGCTGTTTCTATAGGCAGGACTCTAGACTTGTCCTCAGAAAGCCCAAATTCAATTTGCTGCTCTGCTTCAGACTCCCCTGTAAACCATGATGAAGACACTTGCATATGCTTATGTGGGCCAATTCCAACATCCTTCTTTCCACAAGTCTTAATGAAACAAACCACTGAAAGGTTTTGTAAATTAAAAGAAAATTAACTGCAGTCCTAGTGGTTCACCCAAAGAGAGCTTGACTTTGATTTTTTTCCAGAATACTTTCATTTTCATATCTATGCCACAGTCTCCCTTCCTTCAAGCTGCAAAACAGCCCCATTTATCTCATAACTGTTTTTGCTAAAGCATTCCAGTTTCTAACTGCACAATATATAAAAATGCACCTGAAAGAAATGAACATAGTCTTCAGAGCAGATAACAGTAAGGTGTAGTATATTCAACCCTTCAAATGTGTTGAAATAGGATGAAAAAAACAACATATGCCAATTTAGTGAACACTCTAAATTCCATTCATTCAAAGAGGCACTTCCAAAAAAAGTGTTTATTTGACTGTGTAATTAAATGCAGTATCAGACCACATAGTCACAAGAATTCAAAAAATCACCAGTTTGTCTTTTTAACCCCAACCTTTTGAGAGTTTTGGCTTAGAACAATAAAATTACTTCCTTCTGGTGTCTTTTTGTAATTCAAATGGAATTTAACAACATTTTAAATTGTCTTTTTTTATCTCTGAGTTCATTTGAAATTAATCTCACTGCAGTTTGAAAGCAGGGGCAGAATATCTCAAATTCTGCTGGCATAATTTAAACTGGGGACAATCTTCCCAACTATGGTTTTTGTAAGGTGAATTCTTCCAGAATAGGTTGAAGGCTGTGACCCCTACTTACCTGGACTATGGGAGGAGCCAGATTCTTACTTGATGCTTGCTCTGCACCAAGTGCTTCTCCATCCAAGTGCTTTTGATAAACATTTCTGTATGTCTCTGCCTCCTTCCACTGTAGGCCAAAACAAACTGTTAAAACCTATCCATGCATGCATGGACAGAATAGCTGTTTTCTGGTGAGACCTGCTGCAAACTCCTCTCTGCACCTGTGCTCCCAGAGAACTGCCAGGAGCTCTCACGGAGAAGTGGCTATGGCACGCACAAGCTCTCTTTATACACTGCAAGTTACAACTGCTCAGGGCAGATCTGCTCAAGACTTCATTCTCATAAGTCTCTCAGTGTTGCTTTATCTCTTTATCATTTAATTAAATCACCAGTAATTGGATTTTGTAGACAAAGCTGAACAAAAATTACTATGAAAGGCCAGAGTTAAAAGACACTGAAGATGTATTTCACAAACTGGGAGTCTGGCAATTAAAGTCTACCAACTCTTCCATACTACAGCAGAGTTCCGTGAAGAAATATGTTACAAATGGCTTTTGGCTGCCTGCCAAAGCCTCAGTCATTCTGACATATGTACAGTGAGACAACTGCTGACTCAGTGTCAACACAACACATCCATGATCTTCCAAGTTACTCCTAAATAGCAAGATTATTGGCCAGGCATTTCGTTTTACGCACTAAAAGGAAGACAAAGAGTATGTATAGGGTAAGTAAGCTCAGGCCAACAGAAGCCCTTCAGGAGAATGGTTCATTGGGGAAGCTTTCTTTCATTGGAATGAAACATCTCATCTGTCTTTTATCACTGGTACTGTTCTGAAGGACTGAAGGACTTACTGAGCATTCCCAAACAGTTGACATTACCCAGATGCTCTGCATTGGCTGTCACTCAGGTGGGGGACACAAGTTTTGCCTGTGTCTATGGCTGAGCATTTCAAACAACTTCGAGACATTGTAGGAGCTTCCCTCACCACAGGTGTGCTACACTTCACAGGGATCAACATCAAGACTCTGGAAACACAATTAACTGGCTAATCTCTCACCAGCTTACACACTTAAAAGGTACAAACCACACAAATTATGATGCTGCAAAGCTAAATCCTAGAATGATTTTTGATGCATATACTGAATTGAGGCTCCTTTAAATTCATATCTGGATTAGCAGCTACTACTTCGAGATAACGCTTGAAGTTCCCAGATCTCAAAATCCAGAAAAAAACCCTCCATTTTTGTTTTGAGCAGATACACTGATCACTCCCAAAGGTTTTGACAGCACTTTCATCATTATGAAGAATGAATGCTGCACTGCTTAATTATGGCTTTTGAAACATTTTGCCTTCAAATAAACCACGTAACACCTAACTGTCATTAGGACAAATACCACTGAACAAAGGAATAGAATAAAAAGCAGAAGGGAAAGCAAAGCCGATACACTTAAAATCCAGATAAAACCCAAATTCAGATTGCAGATTACAAAATACAAATTACAACCCAAGTTCATTTTAAAAGAAAAAATTAATATGTATGAATATCAGTTCTGTGGGAATTTGTTTGACATTGAGCTAGAAAGACCAAAACAAATTAAAATTTAGGAGCCAATTTAATTCTGAGTTTAAGTCTATCAACTTCAGTGGAGTTGCACCAGGATAAGATTAGTCTCAGAACATTAGCTGAAACATTGAAAGGTTGAGATCACTTAGAAATTTAAAATGCATGTGACTGTAATTCAAATTGAATAAGTTTGAAAGTCTGACTTTGTGAGACTTTCTGGGGAGTAGGGAAAACACTAAGGTTTTCATACTTCTGCCTCTGAAATAATTTTATTCTACATGAGGTTCCACTTCTATAAACACTATTATTTATTGTTTCTCCTTATGTAAGCAGAATCAGAATCATGCTCCAAGTTTCTTGCCATCTGGTCTGAGACCTCCCAATCAGTTGGCTATTGCTCCCTGAAAAAATTGAGATGAATGAAGTAAAAGACCACTGGCATGCTAATTTGTGAACTGAAACAGACTGCAATGACAAAATTGAACTGAAACAAATGATAGCTAATGAGGCATTGTTATTCACATCTTATGTGGCTTTGCTTCATCAAACACTTGCATACTGAGGACAGATGTTCATTCAGGACGTTGGAAAACTTCACTTCCTTCAGTTGTCCAAGTCAAGAAATAACTGAGTATCTTTTCCCAACATAAGATGCAGAAAGTTATGCTTCAGCTTAC
The DNA here is from genome assembly GCA_013397895.1 of Origma solitaria. Taxonomy (NCBI): domain Eukaryota; kingdom Metazoa; phylum Chordata; class Aves; order Passeriformes; family Acanthizidae; genus Origma; species Origma solitaria. Next base: position 30,128 of record VZRL01005202.1, on the reverse strand, counting down.
AAAATCATAAGAACTAAAACACAGTCATAATGTGTTTAAAATGAGGTTTTAAAACCCCTCACTTAAATCCACAAGATATATTTATTTCTGTGCTCTTCAATTATTCACTTACAGTATATTGGTAAATGGCTATCATTAATAAAACCATTTTTCATTAAAAATCCTGATATTTTCCTACCGATAGCTTTCCAATGACAACTACATATACTAAGGTAATCTACATCTAAATTCCTCCCATATAAAGCAGGAGCTTTAAGATTAACAAACCTTTAAAGAGCTGTTTTTCTTCTCTTCTTTACAGGGGAAAAAATCCCATTGTATTTCAAACATTTTTTCCTGAAAAGCACTTCAGTCAACTGCCTAGCTCTCACTCATGGCAAGCACAACTAATTTGTACACTCCTCAGGACCAATTTTTCTGCTCGCTGTAGCTACCCTCATTTTCTCTTCTGCATACCAAAAAGATTATTTTAATATATTTGCTCAGTCTTTACAGGTAAGGGCTTTTTTTATCAGCCTTAGAAGAGCATGCAGATGAAAATAACTCACAAATGGAAATACTATTTCATGAGCACTATTTTTTAATGAAAATGGAGTTCTCCTACCTGTCCTGGCAAATAGGAATTAGTTAGGATTGTTAGGCAGGGCTGCTCCCCCAGCCTAACATGTTCATTCAGTGATCTGTAGTTTAAGACACAATTTTACTAGACTGATTGTGTAAAGTAAAAGATGTGACACCAATCCCTCCATCCCAAAATAATTACAGTTAAGGATTTGCCAGGTAGGGTGACCTCCCTTCACTTTACTATTCCCCAGGACGTGTGCACCAGGATAAAAGGCAAGATAGCAGATATTTATCAAGATTGCTGTCCTTGCCACCATCCACACCCAGCTGGTGGCAGCATCTAGCCCTCACACTCTACAATTATTGTATAATTCATTTCATAAAATCACCTCAAAGGCAAGAGGAACAGATGTGTCAAGGATATAAATAGAATTATACTGAAGGAAACAAGTTACTCCCCTGAAGGATATAAAAACCTTTATAGGTTGGGGGAAAAAAAAAAAAAAGAGATTTTCTAAACCTTGTCATCTCTTTCTGCTGTCAGATTCATGCTGTATCATACACAGTACAGGTACACCGTCAAGATTTAAAAGAAAATGATGAATGTAAGAAGCCACATATTTAAACTGCAGTTTGTTTCCTAGAGTGAAAATCTGTCTTCCCTGTTGCTTGCTCTGAAAGGAAATAAATAGCATGAACTATATCACATTTCTTGGGAGGGAATTGCGTAAGTTTATAGGCATCACTCACAGAAATGTTGTCAATGCTCACTTTCAAATTTGGTTAGCTTAATTTCATTTGCATTTTCCTTTCTTACCCTTCCAAGGAAAAGATGAGGTGCACTTTCCTCCTTTCCCATGTGCTAGAAAGGAGCCTAATAGATGCTTTACACTATGTCACACAGACATTATTTCAATTATTAGTTATTAAAGTGGCTAATTTTAAAGGTTTTAACTAAGGACTAAAAATGCTTGAACAAATTATTGAACAAAATGCTTGAACAAACAAAAGATTATTATAGTACTAGGAGGAAAATCATTGCCTACAATAGTGCTTATAAACAGATGGTTAACACATCAATCCTTCTGTTAATAATAAAGCACTGAATAGGTATTTATAACATTCAAAATTATTATTAATAAATTTGGAAGTGAGACATCAGACCACAGCAAATGTTGGAAGAAGATAGGAAAACTAAAATGGTGTTCAAAGTGTATTATTTTCCTACCAATTTCAGTATCTCAGACTAAAATATATTTAATAGGCATAAACAATGAATGATGAGGCATATTACTTTCTTGGTAAAGACTTTTCCTTAGGTAAAATTAAAAAAGCAAATAAAATTATGTTGGATGTAGGTGTTTTATTTCTTGCTAATCCTCATGAACTTACAGTCTGAGGAAAGGGAAGTTATCTGTGGCTGAGATTTGTGATCATGAGTGCAGAACTGGTCACTCTGGAAGTCTTCCAGCACAAGTAGTTCACCTGAAATTCTTCAAATCATTCTGATTTTTGACAACAAAATTGTAGTGGCAATTAGTGTAATATACTATTATTGTAAATGCTTTGGAAGCACCTCCGTCCTGCCAGTAGCCTAACTAAATCCCTCAAAGTAGTTGCTGTTATCTGCTGTTGTGTTGCACAGGTGGCTATAGACCCAAATTCCATCCATTGGTGAAGCTGTTCTACACTTCCTATGCACTATTTAACCACAATATCATGAGACCTTTTCATAAACCTTTGATATGCACATTTAAAACTCCACAACATTAAAAAACTTTGTACCTGAAAAATATTTGAAATGAGAGGTGTTTTTTGCCTCTTCCTTCTGAGTTATCTCTAACCTGTTACAGACAGGGATCTGCATCCTGTAGAGAACTTTCATTTCCCAGCAAGTAGAGCTCCCTGCTAAAGGAGACACTATAACAGAATTCCTGAGGACTGAATCAGAAAAAGGACAGCTAGATGAGATGCACCTTCTCCTCTGCACCTAATCCACTCATTTCAGTCCTAAACAAGGGAAGGAGTGCTCCTAGTTATCCAGTAATTACTAGGAGAATAAAAAAAAAAATGCAAACAAAAAACAACAACAATGAAAATCAATCAAACAAACAAACAAAAAAACCAAAAAAAAACCCAACCAAAAAAAAGGCCAACAAAACAGGTATCCTTATTCTTTTCCTGTGATTCAGCATATGGTATTGGTCAAACTACATACACTGTCCCAGCTACATTGCCTTTGGAGGAGAAAAGACTGTAATTTTCCAAACCTAGACAAACAGGCGCAACACAGCTGCATTTCTCACTCTGGCCTCCAAGGGTCACAGGAGTATACTGATGCTTAAACACATTTATACAGATAAACCATTCAAAATCTGGGTAACAAGAGCAAGGAAAGTGCTAAGAGGTGCTATTACAAAAAGGCCATAGGAACATACGGAAAGGACCAACTTCCCTTGGATAAAACCAGATGCAAAAGTCAGGCTTTGCTCTTCTGGACTTGTAAGTGATCAGAGAGGTAGGAAGGGGCAGAAAAGCTGCAGATTTGCTTCATTCCTTGCACACAAGTCTCTCTGTGGCTTGTTCCAGTACTTGCCATGCACCACGCTTGATGCCAGCTTGCAAGGAGGTGCCACAGGGTGACCCTTCCCACAGGCAGGAGAGGAAATAGCCAACACAGAGGATAATTCTGGTGTAAGCAAAGGGAAAAAGTGACAGCAGGAACAAAGAGGGAACTGGGCCAATGTGCAGACATCTGAATCACTCACTTGGGCATCAGTTCCACAGCATAAGCCACAGGCAGTGGCACACAGCTCACACAGAGAGGATGGCTACAGGCAGGCAAGGCTGGCTGCAAATCCTTACAAATCTTAAACAAAACAACGTCTTACAAAGGTTTCCTTGGAAGGAGAATATAATACAGAGAGTAGCTTACTTCTTTAGGTACAGCAACTCAGTCACCTGGATACTCGGCCTTTGCTCTGGGACAAAATTAATGAAGCAACTTCTGCTTTCTGTCATGCTAGTGTAATTCTGGAATAAATCAACAGCTTTCCACAGAGTTAAGATTTACAGTAGTATGAATGAAAGCAAAATCCAACATTTTGTTAAGATGATGATTAAGATCTTTGATCCAATATGGATCTCTGTAGTAGTGCCAAGTCACAAATTGCTGAATTTTTTTCCACATGTTTAAACCAAGTATATGCAAATCTTTTTGTGCTGCTTAGGCAAAATCATGCCAAAAGTAGCAGTGACAGAAATTTTGCATGTTGACAGGCTCCGAATTCTTGCAAATCCTCACTCTTTGTTCTGTACTAGATTTATTTCAAATATTCTTAAGAAAACAACGAAGGAAAAAAAGGCTACACAATATCACTCAACTGCCCCCAATATGTCTGGAAAGAGCCCAGCTCTGCTCAACAAGAGAAACGCCAAAACCAGCCAGAACTCTGAAAGATTTCTTAAAATTCCCAACACTAGAGGAGGGCAGAACCCTGATGTTCTTTACTTCTCAGAATTTTATATACATAGAACTACTCTACCCTGTCTCTCTAGTCTTGGCAGAGTATATTAAATTTGCAGGAGGAACGGCATCAAACTCAGACTTTGAAAGGCCTGGATTCAATTCCCTTTCAGACACCAGCTCCTAGTGCAACACTAAGAAATTAGCACTAGCCTTACTGTTTGTAAAAACAGGGTAACGTACACCCTTTTGAGATAAGGGTGGGACACCTGCCTAAGTAACAGTGGATTTAAGCAACTAAAATAATACCAATGTATATAGGCTAATTCTACAGTTGTTGCTGTCATTTTATGAGGTAATTTTTCTGTACTCTCTAAATAGCATAATATTTTTGGAAATGTTCAGAGGGAAGGCAGAAAATACTTAGGACAGGAAAAATGTTTAATATTAGCTGAAGCTATTCCCTTAAAGCCTTCATTAATTTATTCTTTTAATAAATTTGAAACATATCACATGTGAAGCTATGAACTTTAGAGTGAATGAAGTGTCTTTTTTCCCACCTCAAGAACACATCTAGAAATGTCTTCCTCAAAACTACAAAAACATATCTCTTGGCAAGCACAGGTATGTGCCTTTTGCCAGAGAGCTGCTCATTGCAAGGACTGTATGAAAGGCAGCATCAAAAACGAAGCTTATTACAATCTTAGCTTGTGTCAGCTCCAACTTGCTCTAAAAATTACCAAATTAAAATTGCATGCAAATATGTCTTATTAGAGAATTGCAAACAATTTCCAAGGGATCAAAAGAGCTACCAGGAGCATTGCTCTACACATCCCTAGTTCAGTGCTATTACTCATGCAACACCAAGTACTAAATACTCTGTACAATGCTTATTTTGGCAATGGTCTTAAACAGCATATTCCATCCAAAGTCTCCTGAGTAATGAGTGGGATAGACAGATAGATAAATAGCAGCTGTTGTATAAATTATCCAAAAGAAAGAATTTACTAACTGCTGAAACTTCTGCCAGCTCAGCAGCAACAGGTAGCATAAGCAGCCTCTCCTCATGAAAGTTTTGCTGAAGCAGGACAGGCAGGAAAATTCCCCCTGCACATCCACCTGTGCCTGAAGGACTGCACCCCATGGAAGAGCGTGATATTGCATCAGTCTGTGGAGAGCTGTTGCCCGTGGGATGGACTCATGCTGGAAGTTTCTGGAGAACTGTCTCCCACAGGATCGAGCCCATGTTGGAGCAGGGGAAGGACTCCTTTCCCCGAGCAACAAGAGAAATAATATGGGATGAACTGACCATAACCCCCATTCTCTGTCTCCCTGTGCTGCTGTGGAGGAGGAGGTAGAACAGGGAAGAGGGGAGGGAAGGTGTTTTTAAGATTTATTTTACTCCTCATTGTCCTCCTCTGATTTTGTCAGTAATAAATTTGATTAATATCCCAAATTCAAGTCTCTTTTGCCTGTGACAGTATTTGGTGAGTGATCTCTCTCAGTCTCAACTCATGAAACCTTTGTTATATTTTCACTCCCTTGTCCAGCTGGGGAGAGGAGTGAGAGAACGGCCTTGGTGGATGCTGGCATTCAGACAGCATCAACCCACTACTGGGGCAGGGGGAAAAAAGAGTCTCCTCCACGGTGAAGGGGTTCCTTCTGGTTGAGTAAGCATGGCAGAGAGAGAGGCAAGGTGAGAGCTGGAGAGGTCAGGTGGCACCGATTCTGAGCTGGAGGGAGCAGAACATGGCTGTGGTGGGGGTTAGGTTGAGCTTGGTGGTGAGCGATTTTGTACTTGATTCTCTCTCTCTTTTGTACACTTTTGTTATTAATTTCATTGCTGTTATTGTTCATTTTCTTATCTCATTGTTGTTTCTAAAAGAATAGACTCAGGTTACTACAAATACATCTCAGGAAACAAGAAAATTTGGATCTCCTGTGGAGAACTTTAGGAGAAAATTTAGAGAATGGGAAGCACAAAAATCAAGTGGCTAGAGTAGTACTGTGGACAACAGACTACAAAAAGAATAGTCAGCAGTGCCCAGGAAAAAATTATGCGACTCAGAAGGAGATTTAAATAACAATTTCAGAACACCATATTCTCGCTCCTGCCACTACTCTGAAGTGAGAATTTCACTTCTGCAGATGGTTCTGATCCAGGTCTGGTGTCCACATGTCTAGAAGAGTGTAGAGGAGTTGCAGAAGGTATGAAATAATAGCTAGAGAACATCCTAAGAACCATTTTTTCCCTTTTTGATAAATTCAATAGAACAAGCTCTTTAAAGAAGGTGACACAACTGTAAGGACAAGCTTGATCCTCCAATCTACTCACACCTGAAAGGAGGAAGATACATCAAAACAACAGCAGAAGCCAAAGCCCACCACTTTCATACTTCTAGCTAGGCAAGAAACCTTTTGAGCTAAAGTTACCAGACAGAGGAACTAACTGCTAAGAGGTGCAAGGAATGCGTCTGTTCCCTGAAGTCTTTCAGTGAAGCCTGGCTGAATTCTGGACATTTTCTTTTAGGTACAGTTGCAAGCTATACCAGGATAACCCAGGGAGAAGCAGATGCAGTGCAGTAGTTGATTCCAGGCTTACACTCTGTAAATATGTGAGATAGGAAGAAGCAGAATAACTTAAAGATATTGGCCAGTTATCAGAATATGCTACGTCACAGGAAGCATAGTTCAGGATAAGTTGCTCTTTGCCCGTCACCAGTGACAATTGTGGGATTCAGTACAATTACATGGTTTTTCTGCTCCTTACTTGTGATTGTACTTACTGCGTGCTCCTGACACTTTATATGGTTTTCAGAGACATGTAGTGGTCAAATAATATACTGCAACTCAGTGTTCTTTAAAAAACTGAGAATGTAATAATGTCAGATACATCCTAGCATAGTGAAAGCTGTGAAGCATGAACATGACATGAACAAAGGACTAAAAAAAAAAATTTAATGTCTCCCTTTTCTAACATGAGATTTTGTTGAACTGCTGTAAAGTAAGAATTGGTCATCAATTGCTTTGGAACAACAGAGACTGCCAGAATTATTTCTAAACCCCAGCCCTGGACCAAAATTCTGTTGTGCCAAAATGTTATTGATAATGACAGCTACCTTATCTGCAATAATGCCATTTCATATTATTGAATGAATCACAAAAGGAAGTCTCTCTCCTATAACTATTTCTTCCTAGCATTTGGCTTGGACATGTAACAGGGCTGGATGGAGAAAGTGATTGACCCCCTGCACCTCCAAGGGGCATGGCAAAGGCTCATCCAGCTCTCCCTCCCTAGCCCTCCCCCATTCCTGTGCCTTCAGCCTGCTTGGCTGCTTGACACAGAAATTCAAACAGGGGAGGCTTGGCTCTGGAAAATCACATGACTCACTCAAAAACAACTGAGTCTTCTGAAATTAATATTGAGCTCTTTTTATTTGTCTTGCAGCTTTCCAGGCTATATTACATCCAATTCACACTTTCAAAGCTTCTTCTAGAGGGGCAAATAAATATTTTCCTTTAAAAAGACAAAGTCACATTTCTAATGCATTAGCACAATTCCAGCTGCTGAGGTTTTAAAAATAACACTATAAAACTCAACGATCAGTAATAAGTACTGATTAAATATAATAAATAATTAAATACAGGTGATGTTCTAGAATACGCCAGCTGTCCTGCAGTACTTCAGTGGGTGCAATGAGAACACAGCTAAGAGGCATCTCCAAGCAAAACCTTACTGCTGCTGAACATGGAACCTGAACTCAGATTATAAGTCAGAACAGAGAAATAAGAGTGTGACTTCTACTGTCAAACATTGCGTGAAATTGCAGTGGAAACAGGGTGGAAAGATTTATGGGTTTTTTTCTTAAGGAAACTCCTTGCATGTGTTGATGGTTTGCTTAACTTTGCCTAAACAACTGGCATAAGTATACACAAAAAAGAAATTGAAAAATTTCTGCTACAGAATAGCCTGCTGACCAAGAGCATAGATTCACAATGGGTAAGGAGAACAGGTGATGAAAGCTGCCTTATTTCTTTCTTTCTATAGCATCCTCAGACAGAAATGCTTTTTTTAATTGCTTGCCCAAAATAGAGCATAAAACAACATATGGTGTAAACGTCAATTACTTCTGATTCAAACTCACAAATGATGCCAATCTAATTACATGCAATACTAGTCTGAAAGGCATCTATTACAGAGGAAATGGAAGGATTACAGTGGTAGTGAGAAGGGATTAATTTCTAGTTACGTTACAGCAGATAATACTAAACCAAAATGAATAATGGATATGATTTTACAATTAATAAAAATTCCTCCTTGAGGACTATAGGATAGAGATAGCTGAGGTTTTAAACACAGCTGCTACAGCAAAAAAACTAAAGAAGTCTGCATAATGGTTACTGTTGAAATTAGGGGATGTAGACTTCTTGTGTGGGTGAATTTCTGTCACAGAAACAGAAGTCTGATGCCATTTTGAATCAGAAAAAAGCCACATCAGCCTGAGGAAAAGGTAAGGGCTGGGGGCAGGGTAGGCAGAGAGGGAAAGAACTTTGCTGCCCTTCAGTGTAGAGTCAACTCTGAAGCAACAGATCACTACAGCACACGCCGAACAGAAGTCATGCCTAAGAGCAATGAACTTAAATTGCAACAGCAGCAACCTTAATGAAAAGCTATTCAAAAAGGCTGCATTCATTATGTCTCCCTCAGGCTCGTGTTTAAAACCATCCTAATGAAGCAGCCAAATACGGTGCAGGCATAAAAACAAGAAGGTATCTTGGGTCAAAACACCCAGGCCAGCATCTGCCTCAGAGGTGATCGTACAACCTACTTGGAGAAGCAGTATAACAAATCAGACAAAAGTGCAAAGATTTCTCCCTCTGCACCTTTCTGCCCCCAGCCTCTCCAGAGCTTCCCCAGCCTTTATTAACAAGTGGTCAATTGACTGCTGGAAGCAGCAGGATCTATGGCATACACTGATTTATTGAAGACACTGCTAAGCATTCTTATAGAGGTACTTGCACACATTCATTTTAGGGACAGAACACCCCATGTCACAAAATGTACATGCAGCTTGCCTGGTCGGGAAGTTAGGGAAATCTGAAATCTTTCAACAGCCGATGGATGTTGTTTGATGTCAAATTTAAGAGGCTTGTAAAGAGGGAAGCTGTAAAAAGCAGCAGTGAGACTAAATGCAGCATTGTTCAAGAGCTGTTGTGGCATGGACTTAAGGAGATGTTTGGTGATTGCTGCATCCCTACCTTTGAAAACCCCACATTCATAAAAAATCATTTATCATCAGAGGTGTGTATCATTACTGCCACTGAGTTTAGAAATATCTACCACCACCAACAGCAGAATGGATCCCAGAGTTCAACACTATCAATTTGCATTTCATAAACTTCAAATAAAAATTTCTGGCAAGTGAGAAATACATATTTGTGGAGGGACGTCCCTTAAGTCCCACCCCTTCCCGAAGAGCGCCAGATCTAGACAGTCTAGGGGAGCGTGACACTCAAGTTTGAGTCCTCCCACGGGGGGTGTTCACCGAATTGCCCAGCCCTTGTTACTGGGGAATTTCCCTCTTCCCCCCGCCCTGTGGGTGTTGCAAGGAAATATCAATCTCCGGGATCCCTCCCAGGTTTCCCGAAAGTTCTGTGGGTTTATATCAAGCATTGGTTTGTTTCCCTATTTGTTACTGTCATCCCCCGTCCACCTTACCTTAATTTGTTATCCACCGGGTTGTCCGTCCTCCTTGCCCTCATCCTATTGGTCACTAGTATACTTCAAAAGTTAGGTACCCGTACCCCTTGGGGCCGTTTTGCTGTATCCTCCGCCACGACCACCACCCCTACCCTCTGCCTCAATAAAGCGGAGTTGTACAGCAACGCCCTCCCTGCTCTTTTGTCCTCCGGACTCTCTCCACCAACTGCGGGAATGTGGTCTCACCCCCCCCTGGGGCTCAGACGTGCCTGCCTGGGAGCCAGCCGCTGAGAAGCCCAGCCAAGCGCCGTCAGCCCTTGAGCTAGCCGGGCCCCTGTAGCCGTATCACCCACGGCTACACATATTGCATTAAAAGACATTACCATACCAAAATTTTTAAACAACAAGAAAAGAGAGGCCTCATTATCCTCAACTTAACACAGACACTTCTCAGCTTTATCGCGTACATCAGCTGATACAAAATTATTGTAGTGGGTATTACTTATGACTTCTCGATAGGTCTTTTTCAGGTTTCCTACGATATCCTCATGTTTGTGGATAACACTGAAGAAAATCACTCTGATGATATACAAATTACTGTACTGTTTATGCACTTTTTTCCTGACAAAAAGACATTATTATAAATTTCTGAAAACATCAGTTACTTCAATAGGTGAAGTACACAAAAAGAACACTTTAATGGCCTGCTGCGCAAGCTCAAATAGCAATGCTCAAACAGCCTTTGAAGAGTAAGACATTAGTTTTGCTCAACAGTGTTTTCCTCAAAAAATTTTGAAGTAGTCGCACTGTTAAAGTATTCCATGAAATCATTCAACAAAAGCATTGCCACACAAGTCATCTACTCAGTTAGAATTACAGTACTCTACTCTCCTACTGAGTTCCCCTCTTAAAAACTTGCTGTTCAATAGATATATGCTCGTTATAATGCACATGATATAGGCAACTTATGAAAAATTGTTTTGGATCACAGAAAATAAAGACTGGATGGTTTGTGACCAAGAAAGTCTGAAGGCAATACTCATTTCATCAAAATGGTTATATATTTAAACAGAGAAAAGTCCCAGTTGATTTATGAAGCAGCGATAAAATTTATGTAGAGTAACCAAAGAAAGAAAATGAACTGTGAAATGCTGAAGTCCAAAGAACCCATTAAATATACCAGATACACTGCTGGCATCCCAACAGTGTTGATAGAGTACGCATTCTGCTGGAAGCTTAAGATATACCCGAACAAATATTACACTACTCCAAGGAAACATATAAAACCCCATCAGAGTACCTATACAAAATAGTGTTTATGAAAATTAACTAAGAGATAGTTTTACAAAGAAACTGACTTTCAAATTGGGGCGAGTTTCCAAAGAGAAAAGAGGGAATACAAACACAACCTGACTGCATTTTTCTGTGTTCTTCCTTACGACCTTTTTCTTTTTAATGAACTTAAAATATAATGTAGTTCTGTGACATAACGCAGTCCTTATTTTAGCAGTTGTATCAAAACATTTTTCTGGGGTAATAAAATGACAATTCTTATTTACTATTTTAAATTATTTAAAAATGCAGAAGAAAAGCTTCAATACTGGTGGTGATGGATAATGGATTACTATATTCTGAACATCTGTAGTAATAGAATAGAGTTAATTCAAATAATGTAATCAATCCATGAATGAATCAACATCTCAGAACTTATCAGCATAGAACTTTTTCCAGTCATCAGGGAAAAACTGTTTCTTCTGGTGCTGAACAGTTAAGTGAGACAATGCAGCACATTTCAAAAGCATGAGGTAGAAGAGAATATTTATATTAAAAGTCACAGAATATTCCGAGTTGGAAGGGATCCACAAGGATCACCAAAAGTCCAACTTCTAAGTGAATGGCTCATAGAGGGATCAAACTCTCAACCTTGATGTTATTAGCACCATGCTCTGAACACCTGAGCTCATCTCAGTGGCATTATCTCTTCATACATGTTTAAAAGGGTTACTTAGCACAGAGCATTAGGTTCTGCGTACAAAGCAAAAAAGAAAATGCAGAGAAAATCTCTACATGTAGGGTTTTGCCTTATTTAAAGCAAGTGTGCGGATGTTCATTATCATGCACACTTATTCCAGTACATAAATCCGAAAAACAAGAAATATCTACCTGTTCCTAGAATCACTCTACTTGTGGCACTTTAAATCTACTTTTTCTCTTCAGAGCTGAAATACCTGTGTTAGCCAAGAATCGTATTCCTCAGCATTTACACAGCACTCTGATGGCATAAAGCTTTTCAGGGAGATTGCTCCCCAAGAAAGTGTTTTCAAAACAACAAAAGCACCACTACCTTATTCTAGGTGCATCCTAAATAAGTAGGGACATAAAAGTGAATGTCCCACATCATACTCTGTTATCAGAGATTGAGGGGAAAAAAAACAAAGAAAAACATGGAAAACAAATACCAAACTCAAGACATGGAGGCTGTGATTTCCCAAAAGCAATGCACCAGACTCCAAAGTACATTTTCTTTGCAAAGGAAGAATATAGCAATTCCTGAAAGGAGAGTTTCCTCTACAAATTATGGGGGGGGAAAAGCCCAAAAACATGCAAAGCTCTTAGCTAGTACTCAGTCCCTTAAAACTAGTGAAGGGAACAGTTCTTCTGGAACTATTCTCATCATTGCTGTGGGAAGTGAGACCACATCCATGAAGCTTGGAAATAAAATTAAGCAGCTTGTGAACTACCACAAAATTCAATT
>VZRL01005202.1:0-16140 GCA_013397895.1 Origma solitaria | reverse complement strand
GGGCACCTCCCCACAGGCTCTGGGGGTTGCTCTGCATCCCCTGGACTCCATGGGCTGCAGGGGGACCACCTGCTCCCCCATGGTCTTCACCACGGCTGGCAGAGGGTTTTCAGCTCTGGCGCCTAGAGCACCTCCTCCCCCGCCTTTCCACTGACCTTGGTGCCTCCATGTTGTTCTCCCTCACATATTTTTACCTCCTCCTCCTCCTTCCCTGGCTAAAAAGAAGTGCGTGCTCACATTGTTTTGATTTCTTCTTAAATATGTTTTCACAGAGGCGTAACTAACATCTCTAATTGGCCCAGGTTTTACCAGCAGCATGTCCATCATTTTACAGCCATCAGAGACTGGCTCTGCTGGACATGGTGGAAAATTTCCAGAATCTTTACTCAGGTCATGCAGGAGCCATCTTTGTACCCCACCCTGTTCACTGGCAAAAACTGGGCCAGGCAAAACTACCACAGCAGGAATGCACTAATTACATAATATTAATTCCTTGAGATTAGGAAACACCCATTTCATCTGCTCCCATCTCTATGCCTGCAGTAGTGTTTTATTTAAGGGCAGTAATGGGGTCATGAAGCAAATCCTGCCATCAGCCACTAATACTCATACTGGTTTAGAACACCTAGCAATTTTGGTGCACGTATAGCATGTTCCTTCAGATGAAATTGTAATCTCTTTTCCAGCCATAAACAAAACGTGTTTCAATCCCAAAAGGGAAAAAAAGTATTTGAGTAAGTGTCTGGGTGTTTGGATCACACTGAAGCTGCCAATTTCTTTAAATACTTGTCTTGAACTGCACAAAATGGGATATAAAACCAAAAGAGCCATCAGTGCAAGATTTGAACACAGTTTCTTTCAAAGATTTAGCTGTAATATCTATTATTAACACTATGTGACAAAGTGGCTAGAAATTAATCAGGTAGAAAGATAGTGTCTTTTACAATGGCATCTGATGCTAAGCCCAAAACTAAGGGCTGGTAAATAGCACAACAACTAAAAGACCATTTATCATTTCCATCCTCTTAAACTAATATGAATTAGGCTCCTTGCACACATTTTCCCTGCTATCTATAATAGCCATTTAGATTCCTGGAAGTTTACTCAGCAAATATTTAATGTTATCAGTCATCATTAAGCAGATCAAACAGTTACATTAACCTTGGACATCAGGTCAGCACTTACTTGGAAAGCTTGTCATCATCTCTGATTGTTAATACCGCAAACCCTTAATAACATCTCTTTACATCACAAGCCCAGGGCAGGGAGTTAATGACACATATTATCCACATTCTCAACCACACAGTTGGGGGAGAACTAGGATGATGGAAAGCAATAGAGGAAGGTAGTGTTCTAATAAATGAAATTAAGGATAAAGCAAACTACAGGAGGAGCATAGAAGCTACTTAAGCGTGTGTCGTTGTTTAACCCCAACCAGCAGCCAAACCCCATGCAGACACTTGCTTTCTCCCCCACCAGCAGAAGAGTAAAAGCATCCCTTTGGTCAGTTTTTGCCACCTGTCCTGTCTGTGTCTCCTCCCAGACTGCCATTCCTCCCCAGTTTCCTCACCAGTGTGGCAGTAGGAACAGCAGAAATGGCTGTGGCTCTATGCAAGCCCTGCTCAGCAACAACAAAAACATCTCTGTATTATCCACCCTGTGTTCAGCACAAATCCAAAGCATAGCCCTGTATGAATACAGTGTCAGAATTGAGATCTGTAAGACATTTTATGTATGTGATGCGTACAAATGCATACATTTTATGTATGTGAACCTCAAGAGCAAAAAGAAAAAGGGAAAATTAGAGGTTCTAGGAAGTGGGTGGAGAGGTGATCGTTGGAGTAGGTTGAAAATGCTGCAAAATCTTATGTGTTTAGTCATATTCTGATCCTCTGTTTTATCACCAGCTATTACTTTGAACATGAGTATCTAAATTCAAAGGAATATCTGGCCATGATTTTTCTGCTTCTGACGCTCATATCCTTTAACAATATCTCTGCAGGCCATTTTGTATTTTCCATGTGCACTGCATTTTACCATCCAGTTTTTAAAGTTCTCTACCCCACCTCACCATTAAAGGTATTAAGGGGGAAAGTGGTGGGAATTCTTTCAACTACAACTGAGGTTTAGTCATCAAATAAAGAAAACCTAAGCACTTCCCACTGTCTTTCTTCCATATCATGACACTTGCTTTTGATCTTTATTTTCCCACATTGCTATCCACCCATAGGTCTCCAAAAATGTCTCATCTCAAAATGAATCATGAAACTTGAATCTCTTATGAATGAGAAAATAGGGATTGTCTCCAACATAAATAAAAGAAAAAGCAATTTTGAAAGCTATCAGACAGAAATAACTAATACACATGTAGATGTGAAAAGCACATTCATTCTTAGTCTTTGAAAGTCAAAATAACACAGACTTAAAAGCTCCTCTGCATTAAATCCCATAAATCTGTGCAATGGGGTTTCTTGTTCTACGTTCCACTGCTGTAGAATTCAGTGATCATTTATTAGAAAGAGGAATCTATGTCATTAGTTTCACATAAAAACATGCCCGGACTCTCAGACTATGAGAAGTGTATGCTGTATGATCAATCCTCCCCATACTACTGCAATCCCGTACAGCCAACAAAATGGAACCAAAACAAAACCTCTTCATCCCTGCTAATCAAAACTTGCAGCAGAGCGAGTTGCTTGCCACGCAAATATCAACCACCACTTACAGAAGAGGAAAATCAGGAACTAATCAAGATTCACCAAATTACACTTTCAATAAGACTAAATAGACTAAAAATTCGGGGGTTGGTTTTCCTTCTTCTTTTGTACATTTCCCTTAAGCTCTGTTGACAAGTCCCGAACAGGCAGTGGTTAATGGTCATCACCTTTTCTTATAGATCAGTTTTTACCAGAAACAAAGTGCTTGAGTCAGGTTATTTGGTAACCTGCATGAGTCATTGCAAATAATTCACACACACACAACAACAATCTTTTTTTTTTGTGAGTGCTGCTTTTAACATTTTTAAGATATCTTACTGAGTTTGATATCATATTTAGATAGCAATTCCTTTCATTTGAATAAAAGCCTTCATCTTTAAGTGCAAGGCTTATTTTCATCTAGTTGAATATATTCAAGGCCAAACAATCAAACATCCAGAATGAAACCAAGAGAACAAGAGTGGAGATAAAGGGCCAACAAAATGGAAAAAAAAAAAATCTACACAAGACTTTCAGAAGTTCTCCTTATCACTTCTGTCAGGGTGGTCATAAACAATGCTGCATCAATTTGTTTTAGTATTAATGCTGGATTTCTCTTCCCCCTCCCTAAAACCAGCTAAACCATCCAATGGCTACCGTCACTGTTGATGAGGCAGTCAGGTGGATTTAATAGCACACCATCTGTCTCTCTGAACAAGTTACAGTGGCAGTGCTGCTAAAGCTCAGAAGGAGCAGTTTGCACAGAAATCAGTGCTGCACAGAGTAAATAAAAGCTTCTAAAGCTAAACTAAAAAACCTTGTATTTCAATTAAGCTATATTCCAAATGAAGCATGTGATATTTTAACTGTAAGGACACTTTCCCATATCTACACCCCTTCATTTTCCTGTGTCACACATTCAAGATTATTCTGAAGTACACTTCCATCTTTTAAAAACAATACTCACTATTAAACATAGAGACTGGTGAAGGAAAAATTATATGCATGTAACAAGAGCAGCTTGTCTAGGCATAACTGAGGCATCTTTTAATTCCTTACTCTAAGATGAAGGTTTGAATTTTTCAGTTAGTTTGCTTGCCTTGAGAAAGACAAGTGGCAGGGATAGGAAAGAAAATGGAAGGGATGAGAGGTCATATGGTCCTTTAACTAGAAGAGGACTCAATCTTTAGTAGCTTTGGTAAAGAACATTAAACCTGCAGTAAATAGCCCCAGCACATAGCTTGTAAAGAGATATGATGAACATGCAGGTGTTAATTTGCTTTTTTCCACAGCAAGTCAGGAACTTTCCTGTTTTCAATATCTCCATGCTTGATAAAACACAACCTAAACAAACCTGTGTCTTTAGATTTGGAAAAACATGTTTGTCTTCACACCATCCAATATAAGCTTCTTGAAGTAACCTAGGGCAGAGGACAAGAGGATGACAGGGACACTTCTAAATTTGAAGACACTCCTTGTTTGGTCAAATAGAAGGTTATATGCAACACAGTTTCTTAAAAATGTTAGTGGGCTACAAGCAATGGTGCAAGGCTGAACATCATGCTTGTGACTACACTCCACATACTGTTTTTGGTGCCATCCTGAAGGATTATCCACAATCACATAGATTAGTGAGGGTTTAAAAGGAATTAGCAAATTTTGTATGTTTTTGTACTCATTCTCCATTCAATTCAGTTAAAGTGAAACATTATCCCATTGCTGACCTCCAAGTAACTGTCTATCGCTATGGGTCACTTTAAGTTTGCATTTCATTTACGTATTTGCAAATGTGCATAAACTTTCCCTAGTAATAAAAGGTGAAAATTCACTTTGTTCTCAGACAGGCAGACTTGGTTATCTTATCTTATCACACATGAAGTTACAATAGTAAAACAAAATATACTTCTTACCAAAATTATGTGGTATTTCTAATTTTGTTAGTCTCAGTCTAACAGCACCCTAAAGCCTAGAAATAACATCATGAGCACTCTTCCCACATCTATAACATTACTGCGTTACAAGACAGAGCATCTTTTTTTCTTTACGCCTTCATTTGCCTTTCACTGAGAATGTAAGAGGAAAATTAAAGTCGCTCATCTGTAAATACTGGTTCTCAAATCGGCTTGTAGGATTCCAAACTGAAGTTCTTAATTAAAAGTATACTTATATAGATCCTTACACAGTGACGCAGGTTGGGAGCTTGTAAAGCAATAGCAAGCAAAAGCATTAGCTTCCATTCTTCATTCACATCCTGCCTGGTCACATGTCCCTGAGAAAGGAGAGCTCCCAGTCAGACAGCTACAAGAATGGCCACCAACCGAGCCAGGTCCTCACAACAGCTTACACATGCTCCCTCCTACCTTCCTTTTCATTTTCCCCACAATAGACATCCATCCCCACTTAAATCACCTTGCCTCCTTTTCCCAGCTCAGTCCTCTGAAGACTGTTGCTGAGGTCTTTCCAGGTTTTCTCCCACTCTGGTGTCATTTTGAATGGATATTTCATGTCAGTCACCTGTGTGTCTGATGGCTCTTCTGCCTTGTTTTCACTGTCTTCTCCTACTCCTCCTCTCTAACAGCCCATAAATTGATTTCTGTAAATTCTAGCTGTTTCTGTGAGAAGCACTGCTGCAGCAAGCATGAGTGGGGAGGCTTCTCCCTTTCACTTCGTGGCAAACATGGAAGAGAGTCACTAGCCAGGTTTGAGGAGGCAAGTTTGCTCAGCTGCATCAGGCCCCAGGCTACCATGGAAACAATGGACAAAACCAGGGGCTGGGCATATTTTATTGAGCAGGCTGTTTGCGTTTTGCACCTTTTCTGTCCACGAGACTGGTTGCTAATGCAGCCTTGCTGGCTTTGGAGCTGTTTGAGAGGAACATCTGTTATACTCTTTGAACTTCTCTCCTAAAGATCAGCACCAAAGCATGGAGCAGCTTTGATATTCCCATGCACGCACACACACAGCATAACAAGCAACTACTTTTCGTTACTGCTGATATTGAACAGGCAGTTGGATCAGATGCTAACATGAAAATTAACAAGAGATTACTTTTTCCCCAGCACACCACTTCAGACCCAACAACTCCATCTACCTTGACCAGAAGCTGAAACCAGCATGCTGGAGCCTAACAGGAGAGCTGATAAAATGCTCATGACAGGCTGCTGCTACCAAGTCTCAAAAGGAGCCTGAGTAAAGTTTTCATCAGGGACTATGATGACATTTGCTTCTGAATTTTCTCCTTGGTAGCTACAAGTTGAGATTTTATTACAACACTGAATCTACATTCTACTGCAAAAAGATTGCCTAAAAACATTGATGCTGAACAACTTTCTGGTATATTTTCCTATTTTATTTCCTTATCATCATGATCATGCAAAATTTTGACCAATGTTAAAGTACGACTTTAAATTTTTAATTCTGAGCATGAATTAATGGAAAGACTCCACTTTCCGTTTCTTCCTCACAAATTTGTGTACAGAGACTGAGAAAGAAAATCTGAAAATGCTTTACTAACTTAACTATGTCTTTTTGTTCCAGGTCCATCAATACAGATTAGCATTACTCCATTCAGGAACCAGATTCTCAGGCAAGGGGAGAAAAAAGTAATGAAAGAGTCTTAACCTCTTTACTTTCTTTTACATTAAGTAACTACATAGCCATAACAACATCACTTTGGTTCCTCTTGCCTTAACCTCTCTGTCCTATATTACAGAATCACAGCATGATTGGGGTTGGAAGAGACCTCTGGAGACCATCTATTCCAACCCCTCTGCTAAAGCAGGTTCACCCAGAGCAGCTGGCAGATTATAGCATCCAGGTGGGTTTTGAGTATTTCCAGAGAAAGGGAGACCACAATATCTCTGGGCAGCCTGTTCCAGTGCTCTGTCACCCTCATAGTAAAGAAGTTTTTCCTCATATTCACATGGAACTCCCACTCTATATTTGTGCTCATACTGCCATCTCTTCCACTGATGCTTGCCAAAGATTAAATTCTAAGTTTTTCAACACAGAGACTTGGCGAACATCAGCTTTTTAGCAGAACATTTATATGTGAGGATGGAGACACACATCCATCTTGGGTAATCAGCCTTACCACCTGCAACAGTTGACTATTTGCCTCCTCAGAAGCATTCAGTAAGAGCAGGACACTGGCAGAAAGTACTCTGCTTAGCAGCTAGGGAAAATCTTGGTTTCGTTAGCCTGGATTTACTTACGAGGGCAAATACAACTGCATAACCATCTGTAGGGCTTCTCTTCGAATCAAGCAAGTTGCTGTCTGCACTTGTATTTGTCTTTCTCCCTACAGTCTGACACTAAGAGGGAGAGCATAGGTGCAGCTTTTAGTAGGAAAAAAGGTTATTTTTGAAAAATCCTTGTTGTTAAGTTCAACATGATAAACCAGAAGGCATTCCAGGTGAAGAGAGTTAAACATTCACTTCCAACATCAAACAGAAAGGCAAAGACCAAAACAGAGAAAACATCTTGCATAGTTTTATCACTGTTTTGTCTGCAATTTCTTTTCAATCAACAGGTCTCTTACAGCTATCTTCAGCTATTTTACAGATGTTTCGTGTCATTCAATGAATAATGCAGTCTTATCATTACCCCAAAAGCTGAAATATTGAAGTGATACCTTCTGACACAATCTGAGGTATGAGAAAGTCATTTGACTTGCAGGGAAAATAAAGGAACTTTCAAAGTGCATTAAGTTATATTTTGGCTTTGGGATTTTTTTGATTGTTTGGGTTTGGTGAATGGGTGTGGGGTTTGTTTTGTTGTTTGTGATTTTTTTTTTGTTGCTGATTTCATTGAGTATTTGGGGACAGAAGAGGGGGTGTTGTTTGTTCTGTTGTCCCCACCACCTCTGCAACATATTTTCATCTATGGAAGGAAAGTTATTTTCATAACTACCTATTATCCATGCAGTGCACCTGAGTTGCTAGTTCATTCCCAAAGAAATGAAGATGTTTGCAATTCCATCCTGTAAGGTAATTCAGGCAAATCAATACTAGAGGTTGAATCTGCAGCATACAATAAATATACTCACAGTATTGCTTATGAATACATACATAGTACAAGAGGTACACAAGGCATTTCACATTTCACAGCTTTTCAAATTGATATGCACTTGTACTTTTTTAATGCTTTCATCAATAGCTCATTTTACCCTGCACAGCCCTGTACCTTCAATTGTTTTCTGTTAAATAAAAACAACCGCTATGCCCTAAGCAAGAAGCATCAAAAATTATTTTTAGACATTTTAGTCATGTTCCTTTCTGCTAGCAATAGTTATTAGTCTTGTATACTAAGATTACTTTGTCTATCATCAGAGCCTGAAATGAGATAGAGTGGATGCCTTCCCATGTTAAGGAGTTGTTCTTGGAGGAGGAGGAAACAAAAGAAAAAGGGCACACATGGCTGCAAGATATCCTTGATTTTCAGAACTCAACAACACATTCTGCGAAGGACTCCAGAAATAATCCCCTGGAGATGAAATTTAAATCTGCGTTCATTTTCTTTTTTATTAAAAGGCTTAAGGAAACACCAGTGTCTGTAGCAGTTGCCTTGGTCATTTCATGACATATGTAAATGTACTTTTATTTTCCAGACTTAGAGTGCTTATATTTGAGCAAGCAGCTTGGAAGGCTATGTTTTGGGGTTTTTTTCTTTTACCCTTGAGGAAGAAGAAAAACAGTATGAATATTAAGAGGGAGAATGGGAAGGGAGAATAAAAGGGAACAAGATCCTATCACATCCAGTCATAAAGAAATAGAACTACTTGCTTGCTGCATCAGCCTTCCACAGTAATACAGTACCAACACCTTGCAGCTAACGCCTAAGAGCTATGTCAAATGGGTAAGCTCATGCAAGAGCTTTGTTTTGAAAATCTAGATTCATTTCCCATTTTGGTAGCTTGAGTGATTCACAAAAATATATTTATATATCTATAATACAGAGGACATAAAATGGAATTTTCAACCATTTTGGGATGAGAAAAGCTTTCATACAGAAGATTTTTTTATACAAGTCTATCACCTGGCTTGTGGAATCTCATTTCAAATAACATCAAGCAATGGATTAAGAGCAGCAGAGAAATTGCCACTTAGAAAAGACACATATTAAGATGACTGTAACGTTTTTTTGTGTGGTAGTTTTCCAGAAGTGAGATGTGTAATGCAGAATAGTGCAAAGGGGAATAAATAATCTAGCACAGAAGAAACACACAAGGCAAGTCCAAATTCTAAACAAAGATGTAAGTAAAAAGCCATAGTAAAGTCCATTCACTTTTCCTTTGTTATTTAACCACAACAGTCAGAAAAGGGGGGAGGAAAAATCACGTTGTATATTTATATGGCTCCTGCTAGTTTACTTCTCTGAAAACAGAGTTGAGGAATACCTGAATCCCAAAATCTGTGAGCAAAGCAAGAAACTGCTTTTCTTTTATGGTAAGAGAACTAACTACAGCTCAAGCTACAGATATGTATTGCAGTCCTTTAACTTCATATATCTATTGGATTCTAGTATTGTAAGGCAGTAAAACATTGCCAATCCATTTTAAGACTTACTGTCTTATGAGATGGCTATTAAAGACATACTAAGACTTGCTTTTCCTTCAACACTGCCTACTCCCCTGTATGTTTTAAAGATTACATAAACATCCCTGGCTTCAATACAATCATAATAATAAAGTGAAAACCACACTTGTAAACTTCTGTCTGTTCATCTTAATGAGCTTCCCAGCCCACAGACTTTTCAGAGATCTTTTTGAACATGACCTGATGCCTCCTAGAAAGGAGCTTCACTGCTTGCTTTGGGAATGGCAAAACTTTGACTAGCCTGTGGGCAGAGCTGAAGGGAAATAATCTCCTTTGGAAAATAAATCCATTTCCATTTGGTCAGAAACCTATTTTTCTTTTAAGGACATGTTTAAGGACTGACTTCACACTAGCCAAAGGCTGAAACAGCATAATTAAACCCCAAATTTATTAAAAGGGGTAGGGGAATTTACTTTAAACAAAATATATAGTCTGCACTGCAAATCTTCTTTAACTATCATCACAAATTCAGTTCAGAAAGGGTGCATCCTGGATTAGAGCTAGTAAAATAACACCCATACATTTCTTTCACACCATCCACCCCAGCCTTGCCCTCTAGAGACTGTTTGTCTGACAGGTCTTCCTCAGGTACCTGCTGTGGACTCTTGTGTCAAAGACCAATCCCACAACTTCGGTACAGAACATCACTGGAGATCAAATGTTGACCTCACGACCATAGCTTATCATTCCTCACTTCCAAGAGAATCTTTTGGAAGCTAGCCCAGTCTTGCAAACACAGCACACAGTACTAAAAAGCTTGAAGAAGTTAAAAAATATTAAATCCTAGTTTATATGTAAAGTTACAAATGCAATGTCAATTTCTACGCTTTTTGATGGGACTTTACTCTGCTTGGTACAGGAGACCAGTTAGAGATTAAATGCAGATAGTACCTTTCAGGAAGCTGTAAATGAAGATACAGCTCAGAGCTACTTTTTAGGTTAAATTAGGCAGTGCTGAGCTGACACAACTGCTAATAAGAAATTGGTAAGTTATCTCTACACCTACACAACTATAGCATAGATTTATAACTCTCTAGAAAACATAGTATGTTTTCTTATAGACCCTCTAAGGCTCACCCAGTTTGGTAGCCTCTATCAAGCTTAAGACAGGTGAGAAAAACCCAAACCAAAGAGTTATGCCTGCATGGAAATGTACAGGAACCTACCTCCATTGGATGACTCATACCTTCCTTTATATAGTAGCACCAGAAGTCATTGAGAAGAGATTTCTGCCAAGATTGCTGCTTTTACTTCCTGAGAGTTTGAAAACTGAATACTTGCATGTTTCACCCTTTTAAATATCATTTCTGAAGGTCAGCAATGACTGCTGAAAGAAGACGCTGCATCACTCTGGAAAACTACAAAAAAGGTGAAACACGTCAGTGCTAATACCTACAGGTCCCAGTATGGTCAGGAAAAACCACAGCTGCCTGTCCAGAAATATATGTGGAATATACTTGCTTGCAGACACTTGATACCCATATTCAAGGGGATGCAATAAAATAAATAGAAGACCACCCTAATTAAAGCGAAAAGGCAAAGGCAGATCACACTGGCAAAAGTGTAAGAAAAATTAACTTGGCCTGAATGGCATTCAGAATATTGAAACAGCTAACAACAGGAAGGGTGCCTTGTGCTTGCAGCAGAAGGTGCACAGCATGTGTGCTTTGCTGTTAGCAACAGCGCTGAACCCTGGATACAGACAAAACAAATGGGAAATCAATGCAAAGAATTCAGGGATGATGCCAGAGGACAAGAAACTACTTGAATATTGAGCAAAGCAAGAAGCTAAATCCCCATTTAGGTGCAGAAAATTGAGTTTCATTTTTCAGTGCAGCATCTTTTGAGTACAATCAAAGGAGAAGGCGCAATAGAGTTCGCACAAAAATCTCCATGTTCAGCCACTAGCTTTTCCTTAAGGGGAAATAAATGAAAACACTGATAGTTTGAGATGCCTTAGATTCATTCTGGGAGTGATGTTTCTTCTTAAAGTCAGAGAAAGAAGTTTCCCAAAATAGTCTATGCCTTAAGACAAGGAAAAAGGAGTTTCACCTGCCTTTGTAGGAAGGCTTTAGTACTGAAAGATTGCAAGAGAAAGTTGCTGGGACATAGAAGCATTTTGGCAAAATAAGAGTCCTACAAAATCTGTGCTCACTGCACATTAAAAGAGGAACCCTTCAGCAATCACAATACATACAAGACTGAACCTACAACATTCAGAGGACCTGACATTGAATGCATTTTGGAGGATGCTGCTTACATTGCATTCCCAAATATTAGCTAGGGAAGATACCTGAAAAAGTTGAGAAGGGGTACACTTCAAAAGAACAAAAACTACTCGTTAACTGTTTTGTCCATAAGTTTCATTTCATAAAAGCACAACCACCACAAGCTAAAAGTTAAGGATGTTGTGGCCCAGGATGCAGAAATATAAAACCAAAAGAGAACAAAACTACCAATGACATCAAAGTATTCTCACTTGCAGCCCACTGTCCTGATCCTTGCCTTTCTTTTGGGTTTCCAAATTTTTTTTTTTTTCTAAATTGCTTTATTGCAAGACCAGCAATTACTCTGCTGTTTGTACATTTCAAAATTTCTTAGTGAGCCCAAAGGCACCAATTGCATTTAAGGTCTTGAGCCTTCAGCCATACTTCAAACTATTATGACCAGACATAGTTACTGTTAAGAATTTCAACAGGAGTTGCACTGCACTAGCAATTTGGGGCAAGTAGCCATCCGGCTGCACCACAACTACAAGTAGCATTTAAATGATTTTGTATATAACAGATATAAAAATGCCTGCAGGATTGATATTTAAATTTCTGTATGCTGACATTGTTTTCCTCCACACTTGATTTAGCTTATATCTAGTTATATGAACACTGAAATTTTAAGTGCAGGTGTGCAAAATTATGATGTTTGAATATCATGCAGCAATTGATTTGCCTTCTTCCCTCCGCAGTCCATTCAACAAGTCCTGTGAATATCAGTACAGAACAAGGTACAAATTCAGGTTCATTTCTAATGGATGTACAGAACTAGGTACAACCAAAGAGATAGCTAAAGAAATGCATGAACATTAAGAATAGAAACAAAAAGTTGAAGTCTCTAGTAGCATGGTTCTGTAGCTTGAAAAGTCTACTCAGGTGCAACACACAGAGGGCAAAGTTTCAGAATGGTCACATATATTGTATCAAGGACTATCAAACTCATGAAGGACTTTCTGGCATGCCAATAAAAGGAACAGGAAAGGATCTGGGCTGTTAAGCCATAGCCAGCAACAAGTGAAGTACTGTGGCTCTGAAGCTTTTGTGCAATAAAACTCTTCATTTATAACCACCATTGTATTAACACAGATTCTGCAATACTAAAGTTAAAAATAAAATTAGCAGAGAGGCAGAACAAGTAAAAGGGGTCAAAGACAACTGAGATAATTTATACTGTCCTGGTGTTAATATAAGTTCAGTTCACTGAACCCTGCTACTAGAAGTTTATTGCTTTCTAAAGCAGAAGAACATTTGCTAAAGAAGATCAAGATAAAGAAACATATGAATAAAATGGACCAAAGCTTAAAAAAAAAAAGTCAAAAAGTCAGCCAAGAAATAGAGCAATAAATTAAAGAGGATTAAAAAACAAAACCAAGCAAAACAAAATAACAAAATAAAAAAAAAAATTAAAAAAAAACAAAACGCCTAAAATCACACCCTACAGCAACCAAAGAAAAAAACCCATATACATACATATGTGGTGATACATACATACATGAATGGTGATCACCAAACCACATTATTAACTGCTCTTGAAGATACCTGCAAAGGAAACAGTGGTTCTGGAAAGAAAACAATTTGCTTACACAAGGTAGTCATTAATTGTTTCTCAATTGCTAACTCCTTCTCTAAAACACACCATGAGCTTTACAGTTCAACAAAGGGTAAATAACTTGAACAACAACAGTGCACAAAGGACTTACAGGTACATTCCCTGACTGGAAAATTTCCATGCACGGAAAAGTACCTGGTTGGAGCCACTGATCGTCAAGCTATTTGGGGGGGAATGCTCTGATTTTCAGAACAAGAAACTGATATTTATCATCACAAGGTCTAGTTAAAACAAAGAATCTAGCATTCTACCTGTGCAGAAAATAAGAACTGACTAATGCAAACACTGTGAACCGTGCTGCCAGAACTTATGCGGAGTTGTGCACTCCCCTGAACAAAAAAATCTGTAATTCCTTAAAAGTTACAGTTTTAGAGAGTTTATATATTTCAAGTATCTTTCATACAAACATTACTTTCTGCCTCAGACTTCTCTTCCAGGACTGTAGATTTCTCAGTCATTTGAACATGACATTTCTACTAAAAGTTTCCAAGCCACAATACCTTTTGCCTTTCTGAAAGGTAATACAAATACAGTGTAAACATTAAGCTCAGATAACAGGCTACAGAGAAAAAAAAATAAATGCAGAATAAGTGGGAGGAAAGTGCATAATTTATTTCATACTGACTTTGTCCCTAGAAAAGCTGCTGAGCTACTGACTGTTTGCAGACAAGTTCCACTCCTATGTCATATTTTCATGGCAAACACAGAAGCCCCACAGAATAAGGTGATTACTCCAGTCTGAGTCGGGTTCTTGAACACCAAGCCTGCACATGTCCCAGTGTGAAGTTCTGCTCCTTCACCGTTCTCCTTTCAAATGCCTCTTGATCACAAGTCCTCAGTGAAGTGTTTTGGAAGTGGACTGCACAGGACAACTCAACCAAGGGAGAATTCAGAGGTGCATCAGAAGCCAGGGCATGTACAGTGCTCAGCCAAGCTACAGAAAGAGCAGTGTTCAAAAGCATTGGGAATGCTGTTACTTCAGGCCTTGCTATCCATGGAAGCTGCAGAGGGGAGCAGTCCTTTATGGCATAGGGCTATTTAAAAGTGCTGTGAGAGGTGAAGGATCAGGGCCCAATGCACTGCAGGCAGAGGGTACCAGCTATGCTGAAGTCAGTTCAGCATTTTTTGCTATGAACTGGATCTCAGAGTCTTCTGCAACAAGCTGCAGTAACTGACCTGAGCATAACCACAATTAAGAGTCATTAACAGAAACAAACCAAAAAAAAAGATACTCACAGGTATTTCATTCTACTGTGTCGCTGAGCAGACAGGGACAGTACCACTTTTCAGACTGCCAATTCCTCATCTCTTACACATTTTTCTTACTTGAGATTCTAAGCATATTCATAGCAGTAAAAACAGTATTGATTTTGTTTTAAAAAACAAATACACATCCATCTTTCTTCACCTTTGCAGTAGAAGTTAACTAGTTGGTGCCCTTGGGGGTGTGCAGCAGGCAGCAGACTGCAGCCAGGAGTCACCACACAGGGAGCCCCATTCTGAAA
Organism: Origma solitaria; assembly: GCA_013397895.1. NCBI lineage: Eukaryota > Metazoa > Chordata > Aves > Passeriformes > Acanthizidae > Origma > Origma solitaria. Next base: position 1,464 of record VZRL01005202.1, on the reverse strand, counting down.
CTCAGAAAAAATGGTATTTAAAGGGTTTATGCCACTCTAGCATTTGTCCCAACACACAGAGTACAGGAAGATATTTGAAGCCATGAGATATTTCCCAAATGCCAGTGGCAAGATCCTGGAGCTCAAAGCACCTGTGCTTGCCTCCAGACAAAAGGAAAAGGTATTTCAGAGAAAACTTGTATGAACTAACACTGAATTAGTCATACGATCCCTTTAAGAGACACTGCACAATGCCAAGCATACTGATAATGGAAGAGAAATGTGTAAGAAAACAAGGGGGAGGGAAAGCTGCGATATACCATACATCTCCACCTGAATTTTAACTTTTGACTTCGCATTTCAAGAAATTGCTGTACAGTGCAAAAATCTGCACAACACTAGAAAGTTAAAAGTAAGAGAAGTCATACATTTTCTGCACACTCAGTAGCAGGCCCTCAGGCAGTATTTCTAGCAAACAGTCTTCAAGGATATTACTACAGTTCTGTGCTCCAGGGGAGAAGATCACCATGGCGCAGGAAGGATCTGGGGAGAATATACCATATTAATCTAATACACATCCATGTAAGGCAAAGTTTAGTGTATATAAGTGTGTGACACTATGCATAATTGTCTTTAGTTGATTTTCTTTCATTTAACCTTACAGTGGTGTTTCAGGCCTCTCTTTACCTACCAATTCTTTAAAAACAAGTTAAATTACAAGACATACTTCACAGACATACTAGGCTAGCCATTGCAAGGAAATTCATACCAGTTTTACAAAGGTTAATGCCAAAATCCCTGTTCAGTTCTTCAGCCCATCAGTGCTTCTTCCCTTCTTGGAGCCCCAGCCAGATTCTTTACTCAGACCCTTTTCCACAGCCTTCCCAGTCCTACCAAAATGAGAGTCTGTTGGTGAAACAAGCTTTGGGAGACAGATGAAGCAGGCCTTCATCCTCAGCCAGGGAGGCAAAAGCACTGCCTGCTGAGAGCACACCCACACCCCCACGCATAGAGGTCCTGCTCTCCCCAGAATCTTTCCATCACATTCCCATACTGTGTCATGGCCAGGAGAGATGCCCAGTGGAGCAGAGCAAGGCAGGATCAGGCTGGCAACACAGCCCAAGTCACGCTGCAAGCAAGGAACACAGAGCAGCTGTAGCAGGCTGAAAGAAGAGATCACTTGGTAGCATTTAGCATCTCCAGGCTTTTCTCAAAGTACTGACCAAGGTCTGTTCACACTAGAGCAACAGCTTATTGAGGCATTAAGAGAATGTTAGACACCTCATAAGCGATTTCATAGGAGGTCAAATGGTACATCTAGGAGATGGAAGTTTACTGGCATTTCCACAGGTCCTCCCATATCACTGTGATGTGTTTAGGGTTTGTTTTTGTTTCACTTGTTCCTCTGTTTGTTTGGGGTTCTTTTTAAGGAGGGGAAAGAAGGATGTTGGGGTACGCCCCTGAAGCCCTGCCCCCTCCCGGGCG
>VZRL01005201.1:314102-328409 GCA_013397895.1 Origma solitaria | reverse complement strand
TTTATTTAATTTTATTTTGTTTTGTTCTATTTTATTTTATTCCATTGTATTGTATTGTATTGTATTGTATTTATTTTATTTATTTTATTTTATTTTATTTCATTTTTACCAGGGCTGAGCTGTCTGGCACCACAGAGCCCTGAGCGCTGCTGCTGAGGCCCTGTGTGAATTTGCCATCCCTGTGCTGTCAGAGAGCTCCTTGGCCGGGAGACATTGCAGGTTTTGTGTGTTTAACCACACTCAAAGTGCTCCCCGTGAGTTACAGCTGAAACACGAGCTCATTTCAGTGCCCAAACAGAAACGCAAGTGGGTAACGATCCATTGCCAGCGACCCAGAGCTCCAGAAAATGTGAGGAGCAGCTGTTAAAAACACAGATATTGGTTACTGCCCCCAGGGAATGGCTGCTCTATACTATAATCTATAATAATAATAATAACCTATCAGATCTGGGCGTTTCTGTGTGCTGCAGGGTGCTCCCACTCAAGCCAGGTGACTCAGATGACCAAATTCATCATCCCATTTTCTCTTTTCTTTTTTTCCTTTTTTCCCCAAGGGCTATAATCAGAGCTATTTGTGAGCCTTCAGACTCATTACTGGAGAGAACACAAGGCTCTGTACCTCATTAATGAACCGAGAGAACACCCAGGAAAGGATTCCTGCAGACAGAGACATCCCATTTAATCCCATCCCATTTAAGGGTTAATTCCCCGCTCCTCTCACACTGTGCAGCAAACTATTTTTGTGCCTTAACCTCTCCTGCTCTGCATCTGTTAATCAGCTCTGCGTTGCACACACGACATTAATGTTCATTAAGACGGAGCTGGATGACCTTGGTGCCACCAACACAAGATTTTTGGGGGCTGTTTTTGGCGCCATTCCTTGATGGTGATGCCCTCACCTCGTGGATGAGGCTCTCTGATTTTGCTTCCCACCGAGCTGGGACTGTTACCATGAGAGAGTGACTCAGCTGAGCCGAATTATTGACTCTTCTGCTTGGATTTGAATGTTTTGCCTGCACTCAGAAGTAAAACATGGGATGTTCTGTAAAAATATACATAAAATCCATATTAATGACACATAAAATTAGCTAATCGGTTTCAAGCACTTTGCCAAACTCTGTGATAAATCAAGATTTCTTGCAAAGTGTAAGCCCCTGACTTTTCCTGTCGATCTCGCTGCCTTATATTTTAGTATTAATGGTTATCCACGGATTTTGGGATGTGGAGAAGCATCTTATGGAAAGCACCCTGAACCCCTGACAGAAAGTTAGAATCGCTGTGCATATAGGACAAATAGTACATATTATTCTAGAATCCAAAAGAATTAGGCATGAGAATAAAAATCTCCCTCACAGCTGTCCGAAGTGATGCTCTCTCCCCACTAATCACCATTTAGGATTCCTGCTGGGGAGGAACCCCTGGGTTTGCACTGGGCCCTGTTTGCTGGAGAGACTTCTGTGTGTTTTGTATTTTATGTCCAGCTGATTACAGATTGCCTTTCGGAGGAGGCACTTCTCTTCTTCCAGGGTTCTGCTGGAAGAGATCCTGCCAGCTGTCAAAATTACTCATTTTCTTCTTCACTGAGGCAGGGAAATGAGCACAGCTTGGGCATCTCTGCCGGTCCTGGCAGATGGCAGAGAGAGAGGCTCACCTTTGGAGCGGTGCCTGTGTTTTAAGAACAGAGAAAACACCAGTGAGAGAAAATAAATGCATTTTGCATGAGCACTAATACCTTGCTGGAAGAGAAAGTCTTCTTTGAGGGTTCTTAGCTCTGATTTCCCATCTCATGGCATTTCCCAGTTTGCTTTCCCGCTCTGGTTTGACTTTCACTCTCTGGGAAAGCTGCAGTTGCTCCTCTGAGAAGGGACAGGTGAAATTGGAGTTTTCAGCCCAGACCAAAGTGCTTTGTGTTCAGACCTAAAGGTGTGAAGTGAATAAATTAGAAGGAACTACAACTAAGCGAAGGCTGATTGTGGAACTCCCACGCGAGTAAGGTTTGGAGAGATCCATAATCTATTTTATTATTTAAAAAAAGCCCTAATAATAATCCCTATAAGCAAAGAAACATTGTGTAAGCAGGAACTGTAGCTCGGTTTATGTAACTTTACACAGTAGTTTTATTTTATTTCACACTGGAAATAATAGGAACAGTGTTTTTGTAAAGGATGGGGAAGGTGATTATTGCACCACTTTTAAAAAGTCTTGTAGCATTTGAGTGTCAGATGCTGGAGATTATCACTTGTTCTCTTTCAGATCTGTAAAAGAAACAGAATTAATCTCCAGACTCTAAAATGGTCCTGAAGAAACAGAATTAATCTGCAGACCCTACAATGTTGCTGAGAAATCAAATGCTCAAAGCACAATCACCCTTAAAGTGATCTGAACATTGACAAAACAGTTATAACATACCAAAACTTTGGAATTCTTTCTGATTTGCTCAGGCATTCAAATCTTCACAAGGACCTAAACCTGCCGTTCTGTCCTGCACCTTCATCTTTTAGCTCTATTGATTTCCAAGAGCTTATTGGAAAGAAAATTTCTTTCCATTTCCCTTCAATCACGGTCCCTGAGCAGAGCGCTTCACGAAACAGATCAAATTCAAAACCTGATGTGACAGTTTTGAGAGTAATTACAGCACATTAGCAACAACTGCTTGATGATTTCAATTCACAACGTGATATCAACATGTCACTGTGATGGCCCAGTCCTCATGACAACACCCAAATACATCGGGTAGATCGGTATCCATATTTTCTGTAGCTGTTTCCAGATATTTTTAACCAAGAACATCGTGAAAATCAGCTTTTAGGAAGCACCCAGCCATGTGTTTTATGCCCAGCTGATTACTGGTTGGGTTCTACATCCCAGAGCAGAATAGAACATGTGCTTAAGGTTGTGATTAGATAGGAACAGAGGCTTTGCTCCATTGTCTGGGGAAATTGGGAGCCTCTGGAACTGCCTGGTGTGAGACTGGGGGCAGCTAAAGCAGAGCGATGGTGCTGTGGAGCAGGAATATTTCAGGGCACGAGGCCTTCACTCCGGGCAGAACTTACTGCGGGAGGGTTTGTGCAATATTCAATTTCCTTAGCAGAACTTACTGTGGGAGGGCTTGTGAAATGTTCAATTTCCTTAGCTGGTGCTGGAGTTATTCTGGTTAAATTGCTGCAGTTATTCTGGTGAAATAACTGGAGTTATTCTGGTGAAATAACCGGAATTATTCTGGTGAAATAATTAGAGTTATTTTGGTGAAATACATGGAGTTATTCTGGTTAAATAACCGGAGTTATTCTGGTTAAATAGCTAGAGTTATTGTGGTTAAACAACCGGAGTTATTCTGGTTAAATAATTAGAGTTATTCTGGTGAAATAACTGGAGTTATTCTGGTGAAATAACTGGAGTTATTCTGGTGAAATAACCAGAATTATTCTGGTGAAATAATTAGAGTTATTTTGGTGAAATACATGGAGTTATTCTGGTTAAACAACTGGAGTTATTCTGGTTAAATAACCGGAGTTATTCTGGTTAAATAGCTAGAGTTATTGTGGTTAAACAACCGGAGTTATTCTGGTTAAATAATTAGAGTTATTCTGGTGAAATAACTGGAGTTATTCTGGTTAAATAATTAGAGTTATTCTGGTGAAATAACTGGAGTTATTCTGGTTAAATAATTAGAGTTATTCTGGTGAAATAACTGGAGTTATTCTGGTTAAATAATTAGAGTTATTCTGGTGAAATAACTGGAGTTATTCTGGTTAAATAATTAGAGTTATTCTGGTGAAATAACTGGAGTTATTCTGGTTAAATAATTAGAGTTATTCTGGTGAAATAACTGGAGTTATTCTGGTTAAATAACTAGAGTTATTGTGGTTAAACAACCGGAGTTATTCTGGTTAAATAACTGGAGTTATTCTGGTTAAATAACTAGAGTTATTGTGGTTAAACAACTAGAGTTATTCTGGTTAAATAACTGGAGTTATTCTGGTTAAATAATTAGAGTTATTCTGGTTAAACAACTAGAGTTATTCTGGTGAAATAACTGGAGTTATTCTGGTTAAATAATTAGAGTTATTCTGGTTAAATAACTGGAGTTATTCTGGTGAAATAACCAGAGTTATTCTGGTTATTACCTGCTGACAGCAAATCCACTGCGCTGCCATTTGTGGTGCACTCTTGCACAGATTTAGTCAAGAATTTAGCCCAAATTTTCAGCAGATGCACAGCAGCTCCATGGCAGGAGGAGTGTCCTTCTCTCGTGCCGTTGCTCTGTGGGGTGTGAGGGCAGCCAGGATTTAAATCTTGTGAAGGAGAACCTGTGCAAGTTCTGTGTGCTTGTAGCCAGAGAAGGAGACTTTTTTTTTATGGCTACTCTTTGAAAAACAACCGGTCCAATTCACATGATTTTAATGGGCAACGAGGCAAACTCTTTCGCGGTAAATACACAATATTTAAATTATTATTTGGATCTTTCAGATCATTTGCCCTCTTCATTTTCTTCTTTTGCTGGGCTAAAAATTCTCAGCATTTTCCTTGCCTAACAACTGGATGATATTAAACTCGCTGCAAGCAGAAAAGTGGAAATAATTTTCTGAAGAAAACCGTGAACAGAAAAATGACAACACCTATGCAAAATGCTGAGGAAGATAATAACATTAACAGTGAATTTGGCAGCACTGCAAGAAGGGGCCCAAAAGAGACCGAAGAGCTCTAAAAGTGCTTTTAACTGCAGTGAAAATACCAAAGTTCTGAGCATCTCTAATGCTTGTGTGTACACCGTCACTCTCTAAGTATTTTAATTGTTTTTTAGGAGTTAATAAGTTTTAGCTGCTTAAAAATGGCCAAAAGTGTTTCAGTAACTTTGTCTCTTCTGTGCTGTGGCACAAAGGTAGCTGAGACATGAGATTTCAGATTAAAAAGAGCTCTGTGTACATTGAAAGGACAGAAATCAAACCACAGGCTTCATAACGACCTTGTCACCTTGACCATGGAATTATAGAATATTTCCTTCCTTAGGAGTCCCAACCAATTTAATTTTTATTTATTAACCACGATGTAGTCAGTGATTGGGACTTCTGTCTTCTAGGACATTATTTGTGACTGAAATGTTAGCATCTGGTAAAAATTTGAAACATAATAATGAATTTTGAGGCCTGAACTGTTGTGCACTAAAAGTAATAAGGCAGAACACAAATCACTAAAATTCTCTTCTCCAAGGCCCTAAACTGCATAGATGGACAAAGAAACATTTATTGTCCTGTGTTAGATTTGCCAGAAATGTTGAATTGTCCTTTACTTCTTATAATTATTTTCAAATTATTTAGTTTCTTGTATTTCTTATATTCTTGAATTTTTGTATTTCTTATAATCTTAGATTTGCCGGAAGTGTTGAATTATCCTTTATTTCTCATAATTATTTTCAAATTATTTAATTTCTTACATTTCTTATATTCTTTGATTTCTTATATGTCTTATATTCTTAAAATTATTTTCAAATTATTTAATTTCTTACATTTCTTATATTCTTTGATTTCTTATATGTCTTATATTCTTAAAATTATTTTCAAATTATTTAATTTCTTACATTTCTTATATTCTTTGATTTCTTATATGTCTTATATTCTTAAAATTATTTTCAAATTATTTAATTTCTTACATTTCTTATATTCTTTGATTTCTTATATGTCTTATATTCTTAAAATTATTTTCAAATTATTTAATTTCTTACATTTCTTATATTCTTTGATTTCTTATATGTCTTATATTCTTAAAATTATTTTCAAATTATTTAATAATTTGACAAAGAATAATGAATTTTGAGGCCTGCACTGTCGTGCACTGAAAGCAATGAGGCAGAATGCAAATCACTAAAATTCTCTTCTCTAAAGCCCTAAACTGCAAAGACTGACACAGAAAAGTTTGTTGTCCTGTTTTAGATTTGCCAGAAATGTTGAATCTTATAACTATTTTCAAATTATTTAATTTCTTACATTTTTTATATTCTTTAATTTTTGTATTCCTTATATTTCTTATAATTATTTTCAAATTATTTAATAATTTGACAAAGAATAATGAATTTTGAGGCCTGCACTGTCGTGCACTGAAAGCAATGAGGCAGAATGCAAATCACTAAAATTCTCTTCTCTAAAGCCCTAAACTGCAAAGACTGACACAGAAAAGTTTGTTGTCCTGTTTTAGATTTGCCAGAAGTGGTGAGTCTTATAACTATTTTCAAATTATTTAATTTCTTACATTTTTTATATTCTTTAATTTTTGTATTCCTTATATTTCTTATAATTATTTTCAAATTATTTAATAATTTGACAAAGAATAATGAATTTTGAGGCCTGCACTGTCGTGCACTGAAAGCAATGAGGCAGAACGCAAATCACCAAAATTCTCTTCTCTAAAGCCCTAAACTGCAAAGACTGACACAGAAAAGTTTGTTGTCCTGTTTTAGATTTGCCAGAAATGTTGAATCTTATAACTATTTTCAAATTATTTAATTTCTTGTACTTCTTATAATCTTAGATTTGCCAGAAGTGGTGAATTATCCTTTGCTTCTTACAATTATTTTCAAATTATTTAATTTCTTACATTTCTTACATTCTTTAATTTCTTATATTCTTACAATTATTTTCAAATTATTTAATAATTTGAAAAAGAATTATTTTGAGGCCTGCGCTGTCATGCACTGAAAACAATGAGGCAGAACACAAATCATTAAAATTCTCTTCTCTAAGGCCCTAAACTGCAAAGACTGACAAAGAAAAGATTTAGATTTGCCAGAAGTGGTGAATTATCTTTTATTTCTTTCTCTCGCAAGAGCACAATTCGCAGGTGCACATTTCCTCACTTTCCCTTGCAGCTGAATCAAAGTCCTGCTATTTGTCAGGGAATTGTGGATTCTGCTGAGCTCTTTTGTGTCCCTTCCAAACGTGGCCTTCACGCTCTAAAAGTGAATTTTAGACGAGACAGGTGCTTGTCAAATGAGGTGTTTTATACTCTGAGCTCTCACTGTGCCAAGGGAGGGATAACAGTATTTTGTCAGCAGAGAAAAAAATCATAAATTCCTCTTTTGTTATAAAAGTAGAGGAATACGGTGACAGCTAAAGCATACCAAGTAATCCTGAAGTGTTTTTTTAATTTTTTTTCTGGGTTTTCTGCTTGTTTTTTTTTTTTCTGGAGTTTATTTCATTCCCTGACTTTTCAGGCTCTGGAATTGCAGGGATGCATTTGGGATGACTTTCACTTCATCTCAGCCCTCATTAGAGAGCTGAATCAAATTCCTTCTATTCCCAATTCTTCAAGAAAAGGCTGGGACAGGCCAGGCTGAAGATGTGGTCTACATAACCCAATAATTGGAATAATTCCTCTGCACCATTCTGCCTGATTTTACTGATTATTGGACTGAGGTGGGAGGTTTGGATATTGGTATAGAAAACTATACAGGGACTCCAAATTCTTCAAAACGGTGAGTTCTGCTTTTAAAATATTTCATTATTTGAAATATTTCATTGTTTCACTTAATTGCCAACTTGTGCAAGCAGGCAACAGAGCTAAAATATTTCTGTACTTTCTCATGTGAGCAGCAGAGAGAAGAAGAATTGCAAATAAAACAGAAGACTCGTGAAGATTTCTCAAAAGCCTTGAAAAATTGGTGATTCAAACCAGAGCACCTGTGGAAGTGTTCCAGCACAAAGAAATCAGCTTCTGAGGAAACAAAGACACTCTGCAGTCTGCTTTAAATGGAATAAAAAACGCCAGGGCCCCACCACCCTCACAAGGAAGAATTTCTCCCCAATCTCCAATATCTTAGCTAAGCTTCCTTAAAAAAATAAAATTTTATGTCAGATATATTGAGGATTGGCTCTCTCAGCCTCTGTGTCTGCTCCATGCTTTTAGATACCGATCCTGAGGAAAATATTGGGAATGCATTAATTATATTTATAAATTTATATGGTATCTGGATAACACACATGCAACAATGCATGATATTCACATTGTACAGTTCACCTTTCACTTAGAAAGTATTTCTTTTTCTTTCCTTTACATTGACTCTTTTATGTCTTATTTTCTAGGCTGGATCAGCACTCACTGATGATGGAGAGATGGAAGGCAATGAGTCCTACAAATATTGCACAGCGCTGCTTTTGCCTCATTTGAGAAAAATTTGAGAAAAAACAGAGTAACAAACCAGAATTTGTTGTTCAGCTCAGTGCTGAAATCCCTTCAATCCCCTGCTCGGTTTACATGTTGCACTTATCAGGTTTGCACACACAAGGTATTGCAAATTAATTTGTGGTAACTAAAGCAGGCAATTAATTAGGTAAATGTGCGTTCATCTTAATCGTTTGATTAGTCATTTTAAAAGAAAATTGCTGTTTTATTGTGATGACCAAACTGGATTTAAATGTCATATTTGTTTGCTGTATTTCAGCTCGAGTTGTGGTTTACAGTTCTTTATTCTTTTAGTGAGAAGCCAGTGCTGGGTTTATTTTGCAGTTGGTCTCGTATTTATCCTCTCAATCAATCAGAATATGAGTCAGACAGGTAGGACACTTTCACTCTCAATTTCACAACATAAATAAAAATTTTGCAAAAGCAAAAAACCAGACCAAACCATTCTTGTGTTGATTAAATCGATTATCTCTGATTTACGTGGCAGACTCCTTCATCTTCAGGGGATGCTTGTAGACTGTTGAACCTCCCATTTGGGGGATGAAATTACTTATTTCTTGTGGGGTTTTCTCTGATGTGGAAGCCCCGGCTGTGTAGGCACAGGTGTAACTCAAGCCCCAGCTCTGTTCTCAGCACAGGAACAGTTTTGTTTTTCTCCCATCCCTTTCCCCCAGCATTTTTACATTATTCCTTGTTAGTTTTATTCTTTAGATATCAAAGTGAAGCCCTAAATGATGCAATAAGCAGCAATACATTAACCAGAGCCCATGAGGAACTTACATTTTCCTACTTTTTAGAAATCTGTTTCCTCTGCTGCCTCAGTCCCATTCCAGTGGAACATTCACATGTGGCTGATTTTTGTTCCTCGGATTGTTTATCACAATGATGCTTCTCCTCCAGGCCCAGAAATGTCCAAATTTTGTTGCCAGGAGTGTCCCTGCATGGCACCTGCAGTTTGTAAACACTTTGTCTGAAAATATCTGCATTTACTCCTCTGCAAAATGCTGAATGTGTCTCACTGCTCGAGGTTTCTGCACTAGTTCATTGCTGGTTTTTCTGTAGGGTATTAATGGGGAGAGGAAGAACTCAGTGAAAGGAAAAGAAATAAACCAGCTGGGTCTGAAATTAAGTCAAGTCTTTGCATGGTCTCAAACTGAAAAGAGTGAGAAAACAAGAAACAGAGCAGGTGATATGGGAATAACAGATTTATTGCTGCATTTCTCTAGATGTACAATGCCAGTAAACACTGTTTATATAAACCCCAGTGCATGTATATTATCACATGAAATTAAGACATGTATTACACACACCTCTTCTTTATATGTTCAGTTTGTCAGTCCATATGTGTAATGGTTGTATTTTATTAAAAGAAATTGTGTTTAAAATGAATTATTTAGACTTCTGTGGCTTGAGTTCTGAATTACTTGCAAGATTGCCTTCAGCCTTCACAGAAGATTGAGTAAGGGCAGCAGTATCTGAGCTTTAAATACATGCTAAAAAGTGTTTGAAATGCCTTTGCATTTGAATCAAGGTAGTAAAAAATTTAAAAAAAATTTTAAAATGTTAACAATTTCTCAAGTATAGAATATACTGGAGTTTGAGTAAGGGCAGCAGTATCTGAGCTTTAAATACATGCTAAAAAGTGCTTGAAATGCCTTTGCATTTGAATAAAGGTATTAAAAAATCAAATAAAATTTTTAAAATGTTAACAATTACTCAAGTATAGAATATACTGGGCGAAGAAATCAGATAATTTCTCATTAGAAATGGGAAAGACAACAGTCACTGCTATCATAACTTCAGGATTTGGGAGACACAGACTTTTCTCACCTGCAATTATTGATCTGACCTGCAGTTATCACTCTCCTGGGCTGTCACCCGCCTGTTTCTGTTGCAGCTTGTGCTCATGTCACACACAGAATTTGTTTTGAACTCCCTCTCACATCTCAGCAAGAATTATTCATGAGACTACAAAACCTTCTTCTGCAGCGTGAATTCATCCCTGCTCAAAGCTTGCAAAGGTAAAAGTCTAGTCTCTAATGAATTATGATTTATTAAATAAATTGCCATGGGGTTTCCAGATAAGATTTAATGGACTGCTGAGCACGAAGTATGGATAATGCAGTACAAGCTTTGTTGTTGTTCCTCCAGGAACATGACCATCATTCAGGAAATGACCACCTGACAAAAACCCAATTTGGGTTAATTGCGTCCTCTGATAATGTCCACAAATCAAAGCATGAGGAGCCGGATGTGGGAGGGAGGGTGGAGCTGACTTTTGTCCTCTCTGGGCCTATTTCTGTCACACCTTCATATGGCTCAGCTGCACTTCTGCCACCTTGGACAAGCACGAGCGAGGCAGATCAGAAATAGAAAGCTGACGTGTTTTTGCTTCGGGGACAGCAGGAGTTCTGGGAGAATCCACTGAAGTGTCTAATGAAACTCACTCAAAGTGTGCACGGAAGGATGCTTATCCTTTCCTTTTCTTCTCCTCCTCTCGGTTTGTCAACACAGCTAATCCCCACTAATTTGATCTCTTCTGGCAGCTTGATTTCAATGGTAGGAAACAAAACTGGATTTTGGATTGCTGTAGTGTTCTGTGCTTTGATAGTGAGCCCTTTTGTCATTTAGCATACCTGCAATTCTGTATTTTCACTTCCTATTAGACATAATTGTGTTGAATCACCTCACCAATGTGCTCTGAGGGGTTCAAGTACCACAAAGAGTAGGCTGGACAAAAAGCACCATTAGTTCTTTTTCAGGCACAGGTTTATGTGCTATTAAATTCATCAAGCTCCCTGTAATATCTGCTGATACTCTTTCAACAAAGTTTTCCATCACAGTGACAGCAGCTCCACACAGAGAGCTCTGCATTTTGGCTTTTTCCACACTAGAGAAGAAGTGTTTGAGGCTTCCACCAAGTTCAGTTGCCTCGGTGCAGTTCTGAATTTAAGGTTGCTACAGCACCCTACAGGATGTCACAAAATCCTCTGACTAGCAGTTGAGGATGATGGGTATTTTTAAAATTTTTGTTAGCATAGTGGTAACAACGTAAAAAAGTAAATTAAAAACCAATCAGCAATCAAACTCCACAGAAAAACCAAAACAAAACTGAGAAGTTGCTCATAGAGAAAAGTCAGTGCTTTCAATGTGAATAAAGTGTGTAAACCTGGAAATATCATCTATTCCACACAGCCACAGCATCTTCAGGGTGCACATGGGGTGAACCAGGCTCCTGCTCCTCCCCAAACACCTGAGAGTGAAACCATAAGGGGCAGCAGTTTTGGAGAGTCTGTTAGCCATGGCTGCCATCAGAATCAGTCCTTATAATCCGAAATAATTGTTGAGACTGTACAAGGAAGTACCATGGACAGATATCAGATTTCATCAGTGAGAAAACAACTTTTCCATAGAAATACGTGAACAGGGCTAGATGTTGTGCCACTGACATCTGAGCAGCATAACCCCTCTGTTTATTCTCTTTCTGGTTTTGGTTTATGGCAGTGGGAGCTGACATTCAGACTGCTCCCATCGCTTCTGTTTGCTGCGTGCATCTCGTGCTCTCACAGAGCTCAGCTGACACTGCAGGTTGGTTTCAGCCCTGTAGTAGGAACCTGGCAAACCTCTAACTGTGCCCAGGAAAATGTAGCCCAGCTCATCCTGCCCTGGGCAACCTGATTCTGAGGGAGCCAAGTTACCCAGGAATGCTCTCAGTGCCATCAGCAGGTCCTGAGGCTGCACAGGAATCCAAAACCAGTGATTATTTTTGTTACAATCATCCCTCAGTCTAGAACGGGAATTTAACAAATATTAAGACATAATTTTTCAGTATCAGGCTTGTCAGGAGTGTTTTCAGGAACCTCTCTGTAAGGATGATGAAACAGTTTCTATCATACAAAAATTCATATTTTGAATAGTATAAGCACTCATTTTTTTCTTCTACTTTGACTGCGTTCTTTTCAGCTGAGAAGGAAGGGAGGATTGATGATACAGCTATTGAAGCAAGGCAGAGTGAAACAATTCCTCAGCCCTCTGAGTTTTATCGCCTTTGCATGTGAGACATCAGTGGAAATGCTCCATTGGCACCTGCCCTGCTGAACTGCAGAGTTCTCTCTGCTTCCCTGCTCTGGGCTGTGCCTGCTCCGACCTGCATTATTGCACACGAGCTTTTTGGAAACATGAACAGCCCCGAGACATCTCAACACCGCTGAGAGAAAATGATTCTCTCTAGGTCCTGCTAGGCCTAGATTTATCTAGACTGAGCTGCAGACTCCCAACTCCTTGGCAGCGTGGGCCACAGAGCAGCGAGTGACAGGAGCACTCCAGCTGCAGCTGTAGCTCAGGGTGGTTCACTTGTTTACAAGTTCTGTCCCCACATGCCACAAGCTGTACCTGGATGGGGCCCACACCCTGGCAGAGGCAGCTTTTCCCCCAGTGTGTCCATGATGTTTAAAATACGACCACTGCCTCAGTGTATTATTTGGTCTTGTCATTCTGTAGTACAGGAATGTTCTTAATTTCAGCCCTTCATTAAAGAGCCCTACCTTCCGATATGTAGACCTCAAACTGTGGATGCGTTAGCATGAGGGATTTTATTAAACCTATAACTTTAAAACTATAAAACCTATAACTTTAAAAAAACCTTCAATTTGCATGAATTGACCGTGTTTAGTATTGGAGCACCTGTTACTCTCAATATGGCCTGTAAAGATCAACTGCAAAATGAGCTGTGATCATGTGTACCTTGGCTAAAAAGATAAGGGCTGAGTTATGTGTTTTATGTTACACACATAGTGATTACCCCAAAACTCAGGGGAAACAGAATTCAAACTGTTCTTAAAGAAACCCTAGATGAGAAAGCACCCGTAATTCTCATGACAACATAGAATTCCTTGAAGATACACAGCTCTTCCCCTTCATCAAAGTGCGTTCTGCCACCACCAGTGCGGGGGGTCTGCTACAGCAGAGGCTCCATCAATATTTTGGGGATGCTAATGCGGCAGTGCTGTCCCTGCTCACAGCCACCGCTCCGGGCAGGGGTTTGCCGGCGGTCCCCGCGCACGCTGTGGTGCCCAGGGCCTCGGGGATTCTCGGGATGGATCGTGTCCCGGGGATGCTGAGAATGAATCGTGTCCCGGGGGTGATGAGGATGGAGAATGTCCCGGGGATGCTGAGGGTGGAGAATGTCCCGGGGATGCTGGGGCTGGAGCGTGTCCCGGGGGATGCTGAGAATGAAATGTGTCCCGAGGATGCTGAGAATGAAATGTGTCCCGGGGATGCTGAGAATGAAATGTGTCCCGGGGATGCTGAGAATGAAACGTATCCGGGGGATGCTGAGAATGAATCGTGTCCCGGGGATGCTGAGGATGGAGAATGTCCTGGGGATGCTGAGGATGGAGAATGTCCCGGGGATGCTGGGGCTGGAGCGTGTCCCGGGGGATGCTGAGAATGAAATGTGTCCCGAGGATGCTGAGAATGAAATGTGTCCCGGGGATGCTGAGAATGAAATGTGTCCCGGGGATGCTGAGAATGAAACGTATCCGGGGGATGCTGAGAATGAATCGTGTCCCGGGGATGCTGAGGATGGAGAATGTCCTGGGGATGCTGAGGATGGAGAATGTCCCGGGGATGCTGGGGCTGGAGCGTGTCCCGGGGGATGCTGAGAATGAAATGTGTCCCGAGGATGCTGAGAATGAAATGTGTCCCGGGGATGCTGAGAATGAAATGTGTCCCGGGGATGCTGAGAATGAAACGTATCCGGGGGATGCTGAGAATGAATCGTGTCCCGGGGATGCTGAGGATGGAGAATGTCCTGGGGATGCTGAGGATGGAGAATGTCCCGGGGATGCTGGGGCTGGAGCGTGTCCCGGGGGATGCTGAGAATGAAATGTGTCCCGAGGATGCTGAGAATGAAATGTGTCCCGGGGATGCTGAGAATGAAACGTATCCGGGGGATGCTGAGAATGAATCGTGTCCCGGGGATGCTGAGGATGGAGAATGTCCTGGGGATGCTGAGGATGGAGAATGTCCCGGGGATGCTGGGGCTGGAGCGTGTCCCGGGGGATGCTGAGAATGAAATGTGTCCCGAGGATGCTGAGAATGAAATGTGTCCCGGGGATGCTGAGAATGAAA
>VZRL01005201.1:294969-314018 GCA_013397895.1 Origma solitaria | reverse complement strand
CCTCGGGCTCGCCGGCCGCCGAGCGCCGGCAGCCGCCGCAGCCCGCGCCCCCCCAGCAGCAGCAGCCGCCGCCGCCGCAGCAATCGACGGGCAGCAGCTTCTTCAGCTCGCTCTCCAACGCCGTGAAGCAGACGGCGGCCTCGGCCGGGCTGGTGGACGCGACCGCCGCCGTCTCCGCGGCTGTCGGCAGAAAGTTCAAGCTGCTCCTGGTCATCGACGGCTCGCACACGGACTGGTAGGTGCCCCCCGCATGGCCCTCCGCGCCCTCATCATCATCATCCTCATCCTCCTCCTTGCCGCCCGTTCTGCCCCCGCATCCTCCCGCGGTCCTTCCCCGGCAGGTGCGGGCTCACCCGGGGCGGGGGGGTGCTCCCGGGGCCCCGGGCAGAGCCCCCACAGCCCAGCCGGCCCTCTGAGGGGCTGGAGCGCAGCCTCACGGACTGGAAGATGGAGCAAAAAAACCCCAGCGAGCCCCGGAGCGCCTGACTAGCCGGGCAATCTGTTTTCCATCACAACACTAAATAAAACATGTTTACCGCCCTGACCAAGCATATTTCCTGTGTTCTCTGGCGACATAGAGACCTCGTGTGCAGGGGCAGCTTGGACTGAGGTGTCCTGGGCAGGTTTTCTGTGCGGAACTGCTCGCGGTTGTAGTGTTCCGTGTGCTAATTCATGTTTACGAGCCGCGTTGTTTGCAGGCAGCTCCCGCTGCTCCAGTGCGCGGCCGGGTGAAGGTCCTTCGGGATGCCGGGGACCAGCCCTGGCTTCTGCCGTAGTTCCGTGGATTGGTGCGGCAGGGTTCATTAACCCGGCAGGTTTTATTGGGGCTGCGTGCTTGGCTTGCACCACTATCATTAAAAATGCGGGGTTTGCCAAGCGTGGCACTTGTCCATCAGCGCGGCTCTGCCCGTGCCCGGCTGGTGCCGGCAGAGAGGCTATGCTGTTCGGAGCTGTTTATCGCTGTTTATCTGCCGAATGCTGCTCTTCAGAAGGGCATATTCCTATCCATCCCTCGCTAACTTGTGTCCCTGTGCGTGTGCTCATCGAGCTGAGAATCGCCTCATTCGCTGTTGCTAATTACGGTGCGGAAGGTCTTAGCAGCGCCTTAAAATAATACAGAGTAAAACAAGTCTGTTTTTGTAACACTGAGCTCATCCGGTAATGGATTGTGGGTTTAGCATTTTGTTCTCAGCTTCTCAAATTTGTAGCCTTAGTGTCTGGATGGACTCGTGCAGTGCTGTGATCTGATCCAATTTGCTTTAAAACAGTCCTTTAATCAAATACCCGACATAAAAATGTAAGCTTTGAACTATAGCAGATATGTTATTTATGTTCAGACAACATTACCTGTTACATTTTCCAGGCTTTTTCTGCTGTGTCTGGTTTTGTGGTTGGTTATGTGGGGGGGTTGGTTTTCTTGCTTTTTTTTTTTCTCTTTTTGAAAAAACAAGGTGATTGTATCTGCCAGACTAAGGCAGGCTCTTGTACCTACGTCATGGAGATGCATCCATGGCCACTGCTCCCTGCCTTGCAGAAACATCTATTTATTTAACATTCTGTAGTGCCCAGCTTTCTGCCTCATACATTCAATAACTCTGTATGTTCATGATGTTTGTTTCTGGGAGGTTTTTCTGTGCTTACTGAAGCCACACTGTGTGTTTTGATCACGGTTTTACATAGATGGTTTTGCATACCTGATAAATGCACCCCGAATCAACACAATCTGTTGATAGGGCCGAAGATTTCAAAGCCCTGCACGGAGAGTTCCCCCAGGAGCACTCGGGTGGGAGCCTCACAAATGTACACAAGGTTACTCATGCCTGCTTGCTTTTGCTTTTTTTTTTTTTTTTTCCCTCATAGTATGTGACATGGATACGTAGTAGTTCTAGGAAAAAAACCAAAACAGTTGTTGCACTGGCTCTTTCTTCTCCTAGGAAATCTTTAATTTTGCAACTGAAGATTTTCAAATTCATTCTGAAGAACCCTATATGTGATCCCTGTGGGTCCCCTACAACTCCAGATGTATGTGTGTTCTGATAATTCATGTAGCAGAGTTTGTTCCCTGCCTTGGGAAGTAGGGGTGTCCATGGGGGCATGCATGGATCTGCTGTGGAATATGGCTCTGGGGGCCAAAAAGGAATATGGAATATGGATTATGGTTTGGGAAGGAAAAAGGAAGGCTGGGATGTGCAGCAGGTGCGTGCTGGGCACCCCCAGCTCCCCTGGCTGTGCTGCAAGGGGAGGATCACAGAGCTCTGTCATGTGATACTCTGAGCAAACCCTGTCAATAACAGGGAAAACAGCACCACATCATCCCTGAGAGCCTCCCAAAAACCCTCCCTGCTGGTGGGCATTCATCCTGAGAGGAGCATCATGTGCCTGCCGTTTGCTTTTGTGGTGTTGTGAGCTGCACTGTGTTTGTTTTAATTGAAAATGTGGATATTGCTTGTGGGTTGCAGTTTCAATAGTAATCAAAGGATTTCGGTGTTGATCTCACTGAAATCCTGCTGGTTCAATATCCTATTTTTCAGTGTGGATCTCACTGAAATCCTGCTGGCTCAGTATCCTAGTTTCAGCAAGGGCTGGAGGAAGCACAAACACCTTCTGTCAGCAAAGGGTATTCCCTCTTACCCCTGGCATCAAGGCACATTTTATTTCCAATACATTTTATTTCTGTGAAAGGTTGTCTGAAATTTAGTGTCCTAACATTGACATTGTTGCTAATGGAATCATTTGGGATATCGTACCTCGAACCAAACCTCAGTTGCTGCTTGCATTTTATAATCTTGATCTCAATGACATCTTTCCTTTCCATTTCTTGCCCTAAGAGGTTTGTCGTATTGCAAGTTTTGAAATTCTCCATTTCAATTACCTTACTTTTATGGCATGGGATAAGAAATGGGAGAATTTATCCACACAAATTTGTATATTTTTTTACTATTTTCCTGGCTTGTTAAGGGAAGAGCAAACACAGTTGTGTCAAACCCTCCTCCTTTCTCAACCCAAGGTGTGTTAGGGCCGTAAAGGATAATTCTTTTCCTTCAGGACCTTTGGAGTCTTCCAACCACACCAGTGGTTGGGCTTCTCCTAAAGGCAGGACTGCAAAAGAAGCCGAACAAAGGCTTTCTACCATCTGTAGCTTTCCGCATGCCTTGGTGACAAGTGAAGGGAGAAATTGAAAATAGGCTGAAGGTTGCAGTCAGCTGTCAGAGGTAAATCCATGGCAAGTGCTCTGCGCTGGTTCTGCTTCTCAGGGAAGGCTTTCTCTTGGTCCCTGGGTGCAATAAATGATCCGCAGGTGCAAGCAAACAGCCAGCAATCATTCCTTAGATCATCCTAGAAACTTCCTCTCCTTCCAGAGCAGTCCCACGAGGAAGAGGTGACCTGTAATGCAAACCCTTCCAACGGACCAGTGCTATTAATTTATATAAATTTATATCAAGGCACTGGGAAAGCTGATTTCATTTCCAGGCCTGCTCTTTCTGCATTTGAATGCGATGCCCTTTCCCTCTGCAGCTGCATTTTGAGCAGACATTTTCAATATCTGGATCTCCACAAGCCTCTCAGGAGTTAGCACATCTGGTGGATGGGTTTTAAGATGCACTGGAAATGTGTCTGATGCACAGATGCTCCACGGATCTGTGGGGAGGGGAGAGCTTCAAGAACCACTTGTTGGGTTTGATGATGATTGGGTGTGACAGATTTCAGCGGCTGCTTTACAGCTTTGGGGATTTTTGTTGATATTTTACAAATGGAGGAAACAAAGGGAAATAATTTATTCAAGGTCATCCAGGCGACCACTGACAGAGCTCAATTAAAACTACACACCTTGCTGAAACTTTCTTTTTAATTCTGCTTTCCCAAATACAGCTCTGCATCAAGTGTTCAAAATTTCCATCTAGATAAGTTTACTTCAAAATGTGTTTAATTTCCTCAGGAAATAACCATTTTGTTGTGTACACAAAAAACACTGAATATTCAGTGCTGAACAAGCAATTGATCAGGGGCCATACATCAGTGGCAAAGGGCCAAGATGCTGTGTATAGATTATTATCTTTATTAAAAGCTTGTGTATAAGATTCAGAAATCTGTTTCAATATTGAAAACGAATCATCACTTTGTGTGTCTTGTCCTTTCAAGCTTGAATATAAGACTTGTTGGCAGCAGCCATGAAAACTATAAAAAGCATCAAGCTGGGAAATGTTGTTCTTGTATTTTTTAAGCACAAATCTGGTTATAAGTATCAGTACTTTTTTTTTCTTTTCACAGACAATTACGCATTTCACTTCGTGTTTACTGCCTGAGTGGTTAGTCAGCTTGTGACAGGCTCCAAAGATAAACCCCAAATGCCTGGGACAAATGCTATATGAGGAGCAAACTTTCTGCTTTAAAATTACTGAGTCATTTATGGGCCAACATTGCTCATCAGAAATATTTTTAATATGAACACTGTTGTTGTAGTGCAGAAAAGCACTGGTTGATGATACAAAAATTTCATAAAGTGAGCAGAGTGAGTTTCTTAGGGTTTGTTTTTTCGTTTTTTGGTTGGTTGGTTTTTTTTTCATTCACTAGAAGGTGGAAAACAGTTTCAATTAAAACCGTGTGTGCTGTTGTTTTTTCTAGGGGTAACTACCAAGCCTGCATGAATACACTACAATGACAATTTCCCTGCAGTTTTTCTGTTCATTAGGGATGGTTCAATTGTGCATAACTAATCAGCAGTTCCTACCTCCAGTTGGCCTAGAATCCTCATGTATTCAGTTGTAACATGTTGATTTAGTAGCTGCAGTTTTTATTTCATTCAGTGTAAGCCTTCAGTGAGCGAGTTTGCCCAATTTAGAAGGCGTCACTTGATTTTAATAATGCATAAACGAGGGCAGCTGCTTTGCCAGAGCAGTCTCCAGTCCTTTGGGATGACTCTGGAGTAGGACAGTGTCCTTGCAGCTCCTGCTGTGGCACAGCTCGCTGCTGCCAGAATAAAGTAAAATAAATAACAGTAATAAGTAAAATAAATGAAGTAAAATAAAGAGAAAAGGGAAAGGAAAGGAAAGGAAAGGAAAGGAAAAGAAAGGAAAGGAAAGGAAAGGAAAGGAAAGGAAAGGAAAGGAAAGGAAAGGAAAGGAAAGGAAAGGAAAGGAAAGGAGGAGGGAAGCCCAGGGTGTGAGAAATGGTGGTGCTTGCACAGAGGGAGGGGATGGGAGGGATTCCCTGGCACTGGGGCTGAAGGTGGGATGTGTTCGGAGGCAAATCCAGAGGAGGGAGGAGCTGATTTTTAAAGGGTCTGAGCTCTCAAGACTTTGACCAAATGTGGAGTGTAAGGAAAACATAACCTTATCAATATCAGTATTTTATATGGGAAGAAAAAACATAGACTAAGTTACCTTTATTAATTTAAAATGCCCTTTGCAAGAAGAAACTCTTGATTAAAGGGAAATAACCTTGCTTTTGGTGTAACACTGTAATATTTCAAGGAGGCAATAGGTTTCTTAAAACCCCTGAAACTAAGCAGGAGTGATAAAGGTTTTGCTTTGATTTCTCTCTGATTTTGCTTCATATGAAAATGTCCCATTTCCAAACGATCTTCGTGAGACATTTCAGTCTCACTGTAGTTGTGGCCTTGATGCCTGATGATTTTTGCCTTTTCTTTTTATATCCCCTTCTATACATTTTTATACCCTTTTTATATTTTCCGTACCCTTTGCACACTCTTTGTACCCTTAGCCTGCATGCTTGTAATTTTTGTAGTCTGATATTCTGGCTCAGTTTTGGAGTTCTGCAAGGCAGAAAGACCAAACATTCACAGTAAGAAACCAGAGAGCTCTGTGCTATCTCAGAACTCGAGGATCAACATTGGTTGAAGCCTTCTCTCCGGAATATATTTTGTAGACTGGGCTCTAACCTCATTTGGGGGAAGGGTGATTAGAACAGGGGGACAATTACTTCATTTATTAAGTTTCTTGTTGGGGGATTTTAGGTAGATATGCTAATTTTGTGAGGTCCATAAAATTCAGTACGCACTGTACGGGGGGGGCTGTCTCTTGTGTTTCTCAGTGTTTTTCCACCTTTGATAAGCTGAGCACCTAAATCCTATTAAACCGAGGTGAATTCCCTTTTCCCTGTACTGCTGTGTCTGTTCCATGTTTTCACCAGCCGATAAGGCACCGCGGGGGTGCAGCACAAGCAGCTCATCCCTGCAGCCTGGGAGGGCACTGGCAGCACACCATGGGCGCTTCTGCACAGCAAGGGCTGATGCCTAAAGCAGACTGAAACAGAGGCCAAGACCAATCAGGAGTATAAAAAGTGGACAAATTTATTCAAGGCCTTGAAGGTACATTGGGGCAAGCAAAGTCCCCCCAGGGACTGCACCCAAAATGGGCCCTGGGTCCCGAGCCCTTCACCTTTGATAAGTTCTGTCCATTAGCACATTGGCCCTTAATTCTCCAATCGCACCCTCAGGTGATGATGTTCACCACCCCAGGCCTGCTCCCCCAGCTCACAGCTGTTTACAGATTTTCAGGCCCTAAGGCAACGAATATGTCCTTGAATCTTATTCGGAGAGCCTCATTTGGCCAAAGGTGCTGGGACAGAGGATTTTAGCACTTTGTAGGAAGCACAGAACTACAGCAAGTTACAGATACACAAAGAATAAAAAACCAGAAATTATTAAGGCAACAGGGCAAGTTCATCCCGAGCTCCGTCTCCTCAGCCTCTGCAGGAGGTGTTTCAGGGGCTGAAGTGCAGCTCACAGGGCCTTGATGCTGCTTCTTTGGGCATTTTTTCAATATTAACTCCATGCTGGGCAGGGGCTGGAAAAGCAGGGCGTGCAGCTGAGCTGACTGAAGCACAGAACGCGTTAAATCTGAATTTGTGGCGTGCAGCACCCTCACACGAGTTGTGTTTCGTGTCTGCTCTCCCAACAGCCAGCTGGTACAGCACCAGACAACGTGTGTGCTGGTATTTTAAGTTGATCTAAGAAAAAAAATTGCTGATTTTTTTTCTGTTTGTCTGCAGTTCTGTCGTGTGTAATACTTGGCTACGTTGGTATAAATAGCAAAACACAGTATGTGATAGAGATTACCTTTGTGACTAGATAGAAAACGAAAACAAAATCTCTCCGTGGGAAACACTTGCTCCTCCCTGCTCTGTGTACTGCTCTACCTAAACAAGCTCTTACAGGCTCTAAGGTTATTTTAGGCAGCTTAGTGTAAATGAGATGATGACTACAAATTTGGACAGATCCTGTCTGGTGTTGATGCCGGTGATTTTTGTATTTTTCTTTTTATACACCTTTTCTATATATTTATACCCTTTCCCTTCCCTGTTACCCTCTATACACACTCCTTGTGCCCTGCACAAACACTCCTTGTACTTTACCCCTACATGTTTACAGCCCTTGTAGTCTGATATTTAGCTTCGTTTGGGGTCCTGCAAAGCGAGGAAGACCAAACATTCATATTATCTCAGAACTGGGGGCTCCAACCTGTTCTCTCTTGGAACATGTTTTTGTAAACTAGGCTGTAGTCTCATTTGGGGCAGGGGTGTCATTAGAATAGGGGACAATTATTCATTTATTAAGTTTCTTATTGGGGGATTTTAGGTAGATATGCTAATTTGGTGAAGTCCATAAAAATCCGGTATGCATTGTACGGGTCTCCGGCTCGTCGTTTGCTCCGTGGAGTGTTTTCCACCTTTGATGAGTCTGGGCACCTAGGATCCTATTAAACTGAGGTAAATTCCCTTTTCCCACTACTCCTGTGTCTGCTTCATATTTTTACCAGCTTGTTTAAGGCATCAATGTCACTCCTGTCCCATCCCATCCCATCCCATGGATCCCATCCCATGGATCCCATCCCATCCCATCCCATCCCATCCCATCCCATCCCATCCCATCCTATCCCATCCCAGTCCCCTGTGCTCAGGATCCAGGTGAATTTTTTTGTTTTCTCCTTATCTTTGAAGAGGCAATAGAAACATCTCTGAAGCTTAACAAACCCTATGGGAACACAGTTAGTTAAATGGGTAATATTAGAGAAAAAAAGTTTGCCAATGTTTTCTTCTAAAGTTTGCCTTCATAGAAAGGAAATGGAAAAATTGTCAAGGAAATAATGAATTTTAGGGAGGTCCATTTCAAAGCAGTGAGACTGAAGTGAGAGATGAAAGGAATAACAAATTGCTTGGTAGACTATGGAACCAAGTAAAATAAGAATTTCTACTCACAACCTATTCAGAGTTTGATAATGGCTTGCCAGTAGCAAATTGTAACCTGTTGAACAGGAACAGCATGGAACAAAAGGCTATTAGAAACTGTAATATTAGGTTTCTAATTGTTCATCTTGCAAAAGTGTGTGTAGAGGACTCAGTGTTTTAAATGGATGGGGTTTGCCATCCTGTAAACACTGCAGGACAGACACTGGGAAACACATTTTTTGCTGAGAGCACGTTTCCCCGAAAGATTGATGCTAAATATTTCCACAGGATGTTCTAAAAGTAGAGCCTTCATTTGCTGCAGTTTTAGTGCCTAGCTCCTAATAGCACCATGTGAGCGACCCACAGAAATATTCACATCCAATATCACATAATTGTATCCCAGGGGGAATCCCTAAATGACGGAAATCTGTTTTAATGCCATTGAAACCGACTGGTGTTTCGGGGTTTTGTACATTTATAGACACGGTGCACTTCAATCTGCATTTAAAGATGCGATCAGGTGTCACTGAAAACACGTGTTTGGGTATGAGCTGGTGGCTGAGGAAGGGAATGACAAACGCAGGCAGCCAGGCTTGGACACAGAAGCTCCACAGAAGGATTTTGGACCTGGCTGGATGAACACAGCAGCAAAGGGTAATTACGAGCAGCTGGAAAAACTGCCGAGAACGGACAAGAGTAAATTGGCAAAGAAAGCAATGTTGTAGACGACACAAAGTGAAGCCATGAATGATGAAGCAGAATGTCACCTGCAATAATGACATTGCTGGCAGGGATGAGGCAGCTCACCTTGTGCCGTGACAAAAAGGTGCAGGGAGGTGATAAGAGCTCACAGACCCCGCGGGTGGGAGCGCCTGCTTGGGAATGGAAACTGCTCGCTTGATTGCACCGCTGCTTTTGCTAATTAAACACTTCATCTGTGCCCAGGCACTCTGGGGCTGTCCGGGGAGAGCTCTGTGCTCTCAGAGCTCCAGGCTGCATGGCAGCGACCCCGGGCAGCACCAGCTGCAGGCTTGTCCGGGCTTTAGAAAAAAGGGGAAAGGCTTTGTCCCAAATGGGAATGAACTGTTAGGAATGTGGATTGCTAACAAACAGCTGGTGGCTGAAGTCAAATCCTTCTGTATCCATTGGCAAGCTGAAGTGACAGAAATGTTCAGTTAATGGGCACTGAATGTTGAATCTAAGGAGGCTGTTTCTGGTTTCCCTGCAGACCCGAGGCACCCCAGGGTTCCAGAAGCACCCAGCCCCAGCTCCAGCTGTGGCAGGGAATGCTGAGGGGTGTGTGGGGCTCCTGCTGGGATCCTGGCTGCCCATCCCCTGCTGCCAGAGCACCCCTGCTGCCTCCCCTGGGGTTCAGGCGGAGGTGGGGTTCATTAAATCCGCACATTGCTGCAGCAGGCGGTGGGGAAGGACCTGGCAGCGCAGGTTTTGCAGAACCTGTCTGTTTTCCTGCACACTGCAGGGGTCTGTCCTGGTGGGGCTGTGACTGGGGCAGGTCAGAGACACTTGGGGTGTCCCAGTGAGGGTTCGGTGCCGCTGGGAAGGAGTGAACAGCGTTCTCTGAAGTGAACAGGGTTCTCTTGGGTATTTTCACCTGCGTTTGCTCAGGCTCAGCCCATTTCTGTGAGTCACAGGAATGGAGCTGCTCCTTGGGACTCAGTCCCAGCAGTGCAGACTGAGACAGAATGTGCTTTCCCTATTTCCACCTAAAAACCCAAATAACTCAGAGGTCTGTGTGATCTTCCCTTTTCGCCCCCATTACACACCACAGTCAGCCAGTCACGTGCTGGGAGTTGTTACCCAAAGATGGGGTTGGCTTTGCATTTAATTTTGCATTAAATGCACTATCTTTGGGCTTTTAAAAATGACTGTTGCATGTTTGACCTTCCCTGATTTCCCATTTGGTCTCCACAGTCTTATATCCCAATTGGATATTGGTGTTTATAACACATGGTATACACTAATTGCTAGTAGGAGTTATTTTAAAATATTGAAAATGCACACATTTCTTTGGTTTTTTGTTTTTTTTTTAATCAGGTCATTGAAGAACTTAAAAAATACTATCAGTGCCTCATATGTAATACTTAAATGTTTTCGTTCTGTTCTGAAGCACCTGCACAAAATTATTTGATGGAAACAGATAGATTTCTCCAATTTAATACATTATTCCTGCTTACAGATTACACTATGTTAAAATATATTTTATGAAGGTATTAAAGAGAAATGGGTTTAATGATATTACCCTTAAGAAAAAAAAATGCTGTAATTTTCTGTCTGAAACCCCATTCAGAAAATATTACTTCTACAGAAATACACTGCGAGTGCCTAAGCATTAGGGAATGTCACAATGAGCCGATGAAAACACAGAAATTGTTCTTTAAAGATGTAATAGGAACATCTATTCCTCATAAATATTTTAAACAGTAAGAGAGAGCTGTTTCCAGTGCTGAAAGTGAAAAACATGCATAAAAGTTATAAAAGTTTCTCATTAAGAAATGCAGTAACAAAATAATGTGCAATACATTGTGACTTTTACAGGAGAAATCAGAGCTGAGTGCAGGGGTGGGATAAACACCCGCCGGGGGAAGGGGTGGAGGGAGGAAAGCAGAAGTTAAAATGTCTCTTGGTTTAGTTTTGGGATTGAAAGTGAATTCCAAAAGAGAGAAAAGTGCTGCTGATTTCCAGCTCTGAACCACCATGACCTTCCTGTGGTCTGTGAGTGCACAGCTCTGTGCCTGACCTCAGCTTTGCTCTATTTGGCCTCATTTCTTCTTTATTCCTTCTGTTTTCTTACTAATAAAACTGATTATAATTCCACTGACACAGCCCAGATTTAGGGGATTAAACTCCAGTATGAGATCAGTCACAGCCTCTTAAGTCTCCCATTAGTTCAGGGAAGCCAGGATGGCTCCAGAGAGGGAGACCCAGCCCTATTTCCCTCCCTGTCTGCTTCAGCGCTTTCTCCTGCACTGAAGACCATTTCCAAAAAAGCTTTCTCTGCATACACACACTGCACCATTGAGAAAGCCTTAAAAGATAAAGATTTCTTTCTTTTGTAGGCCAAAAAAAATTGACCTTAGAAAAGCCACCATGGGAGATTTGTATTTGCAGAAGTGGGATGAAAAGGTTTAATCATAAAACATGATAAATACACGCAATTCCACTAAGTGGCAATAAGGTGACAGGGTGTGCTGTGACTGCAGGACTTGTTCTACTTTAGAGTTGTTAACTAAAACTCTTGTTTAAGCCATCTACTGTTTGAAGGAAACAAAAATCCTGGGGATACCTTTAGGTAGGAAAAATTATTGATGCAGCCTTTGCCTTTGAACAGGTAACCCAAATGAATTTTCCTGAGTCTCATGTGGTTGCTCCATACAATATATATCAATAAACAACAAGAATGTTTATGACAGGGCTTTTACAATGTGTTTGTGCGTATGGAGTCATACATCTGTAAGGATAAGGGTTTTTTGGAGAAGAATTTGTGTGACTTTTCACTGCTGGATGAAAATAGTCCATGGTACTTTTCCTGCTGCTGGGCTGCTCTGGAACGAAAGGAGGCTCTTCCATCGAGCCATGAGAAGTCACTGAGCTGTTTTGAAGGCGACTATCGTGAGAATCCATTGTGTGGGATGCAGAGCAATGGGATTTCGAGATCCAGGATTTGTGTCAGGCTGTTCTCTGCCCCAATTCTTTTAGTCGGACCTGTGTTGTAAGATCTTTGTGCTGATTAATTTCCTTACTAAGGAGGAAAGGTTTGGTGTGAACCAGCAGCAATCCAACATCCACCAGGGCAAGATTAATTTCCTCGGCAATAGTAATATGTGAGAGGAGTCAAGAGAGACACTAATATAAAGTATAATTAGTGAGCATTAAGGTTTACATTATTTCTACTCAAATAACTTCCCCAGGGTTGGTCTTTGTTGGTGGAATGTGTGGGTGGGATGAGACTGCAGCTCTGCCCTGGCCAGGCTGGGGAGGGTCTCCCAACAGTGCTTTTCTGGTGAGTCTTGCAGGGGTTTTTTTGTTTTTTGGTTTTTTTGTTTTGTTTTTTTTTGGCTGGAAGTTTTTGCTAGACTTGTTTTCCCAAAAAGTCAGACAGCTAATGAAGCTTTGGGGGTTTTGGTTGATGGTTGCCTTTGGGTGGGGTTTTTTTTTGTTTTGTTTTTTTGGGGTTTTGTGGGGGGTTTTTGTTTGTTTTTTGTTGTTGGGTTTTTTTGGGGGCGGGTTTTGTTTGTTTGTTTTGTTTTGGGGTTTTTTTTGGGTTTTTGTGGGTTTGTTTTTTGTGGTGTTTTGCATTTTTTCTTTTTGTTTTGGTTTTGGCTTTTTGTTTGTTTCATTTTTGTTTTGTTTTTCTTTTGTTTTTGTTTTGTTTTGTTTGGGGGTTTTTGTTTAGTTTTTTTTTTCCCCTTGACTGGTGATCCATTATAAACACCCATTTAATATCCCCAGCTCCTTGGCTGCTGGGCTGTGTATTGATGACCATTCAGCTCCTAAGCTGCCCTTAGAGTAAAATCCAACTGCACAGTGAAACAAGGCATCAGAGTGAGATTGTTATTGTCCAGATCCCCGGGTGACAATGTCATATATCTCAGGAACACAGCTCTGGAAGGCTTCGAGTGTGGAATAAACACCTCAGGTGCTGTGATGCTGAAATCTGTGTGATTTCATGTTCTAACAACAGAATTGAATCTCTATTTTCTGATTTGCTGCGCTTGTCATTGGGCTGATGGAGATTTTTCCCTGAATGTTTGTCAGTCACTTCTTATTTGGGTGATCTAGAACAGAATTTAAAGGTGTTATGAAGCATTTATGATGCTCTCTGAGGAACAGGATTCCAGTATTGGTTTCTGCCTTTTGAAAAACTTATGGCAAACTCTGTCTGTCTGTCTGTCTGTCTCTCTGTCAAGGTGAGATGAAGACTTCGTTCATGTAACTCTTTTACAAACACCAGTGAAAGGTTTAAAGAACGTTATTTCATTCCAAGGCTTGTTTCAGTTTATGAATTTTCAGCTGAGTGTTTGGAAGGAAGCAAATATAATTGATCTCAAGGAAACATTTATTTTTGAGGGACGAACTACAGTTCTGGAAGTCACTTTTGTATTTCTTAAATTAGTCTGTATTTTAGAGTAGTCTTTTTGATAGATGACTGGAATTCTTTAGATCTAGACACTGGACTCCTCAAGATGAGAAGAGAATATTTTCACTTCGAGGACTTCAGCAAATAACTTTCATGTTGGAAAATAGGATTATGTGTAACACATAAATCAGAGTTAATGATATTAATCAGCAAAAGCAGCTTTGTTGCAGAGCGTGGCTGATCAAAGTCTCCATCTCTGCTGCACCAGGGCTGCAGGGCTGGGCTGTAATCTCGTTAGCACACACAGCTAATTTCATTTGGGGCAAAAAGCTTCACCTGCACCCTTGTAAAGGTGTGGTAAAATTTCTGTCTCTCTCTGCGCTAAACCAGAGGCGTTTTTCTGGAAGAGCTGTCCAAGGCATAAAATTATTCTGTATAATGAGGACAAATCCTTCAGTTTTGTCTGAAACACTGCCTGAAAATTCAGGGTAAAAACCCATGACTGTAGGACTAGTAGCAGTTCTGTAAGTCTGGAAATGGAAAATAAATTGATTAGAAACAGCTCTGATCAGATAGTTAAAACTACAAATATTCAATCATCTTTAACAACACAGACTCAAAAAATATTTCTGTTTAGATTCCAGCACACAGGACACGCCTGTGTAGATTCTTTGATTGTATTAAAATGGAATAAGGTTTTTTTTCTGTCCAAACTGAATTAAAGTGAGCTAAAGCGATGCACAGTTACTGCCTTTTACAATTCTCTTTGTCAGCTGTCCCCACTAATACTGCTGCACATTTTGAGGTCAGTGTGCAGTCACTTCACCATGTTAAAAAAAATAGAGCAGGCTTCAAGAACTATTTAAAAGTAGAAATTTTTATATCAAAAGAATATCTCAGAAGTTGCTTTTGCCTGAATCAAGCATTACTGAAACATTTTGGAAAGGATGAAGAAGAAAAATCCAAGTGTTTTTCATGTCATTGTGTTTTGTCATTAACAACTTCTAATCTGGCCCTTTATGTTGAAACCAAAATAGAACATTTAGGGTGAAATTACCGTGGAGGCTTGGAAGTGAGAGTGAAAGCCATCAAGCAGTGATTAGACATTTTCTGTTCACAATTCCTGTGTTTATTTACTCTTGTATTGTTTCCACACAAGCAGTGAAGTCTCTCCCTGGTGTAGCAATGATGTTTTGGGGAAATCATGTGCTGTGGTTAACCAAGACATTTTTACTCACTGTTCCTTTTCACAAGCTGCTTCTTGGGGATTAGTTGATTTTTCTGAGGAGTTGATTCCTGACTTTAATCTGTCATCCTTCATTTCAAACAGGCAAAGGTCATGGCATTAAATTAATATGACCAAATGCTGATACTCTGCTCCTAAACTCCTGGCGTGAGCTGCAAAGTGATGCAAACACCTCCACACAAACAGGAATTCCGAAGTTTTTCCAAGCAAATAAAAGCATGTGCTAGGCCAGAAGTGCAGTAGGGCTCTGTGACCAGGAGAGATGCACTCAGTGATTATTTTGACATTTGTTCTAGTTCCCCATCCCCCGAGCCATTGACAGCCACCCGGGGCTCTGGTCCCCTTCAAAAAAAAGCACAGAGGGTGGGACAGCCACAGTCCACAGGAAATTATCTTCCTGGTCCCCTTCTGTTTTTCTAGAGTCCTCTCACGGAAAAGTTAAGAGATAATGGAAAATTTAGTGTAGATTTTACGTCAAGAACTCATCACAGAATGAGGAGTGATATAATTCTTAGTGTGTAGCTCAAGAAGTTGCCAGTAAATAAATACTTGCCATTATTCAGACATATTTTTTCAGAAGTACATTCCTGATTTCTACACGAAGTATCCTTGTAGCTAATGCAGGCATTGTTAAAAAACCTGCAGTTTTTTAATGTCTGTCCACTATTTTGGTGGGATAAATACGTGTTTAATTTATGCCTTTTTCACTTAGAGAAATTGTACTTCCTGATTTCTACCCAAAGTATCCTTGTAGCTAATGCAGGCATTGTTAAAAAACCTCCTGTCCACTATTTTGGTGTGATAAATACATGTTTAATTTATGCCTTTTTCGCTTAGAGAAATTGTACCGCCATTTATAGCAGTAGCATGTGTTTGGGGGGGAAAAAATCCAGTGATTGGAACTTGTGGCTCAGCCACGGATAGATCACCTTGCTGGGATCTCTTTGTGCTGGAATAATGGGGATTATATTCTCCTGTTCCTGTAGCCTTCCAAGAGCCTATTATGAACAGCTTGATTAAATGCAAATGCTGGTTCCACCAAAAAGGCACGAGGCACTGGGAATTGGGCACTGGGAATTGGTGTTTCCCCTGCTCACCTCGCTCCCTCCATTCTGTCAGATATGTGAGTTCATAGCAGAGCCAAGTTTTTCCCAATCCACCTTTCTGGAAGTGTTTTGTTGCTTTCCTCTCCTCCTCCTTTCCCCTCTCCCATTCTTGTGCAGAGTTTTTATTCCTTTGGTCATGCAGCTCTCGCTGATCAAAGCGCTCAGTTTGTAAAGGGCACACGGGCTGGGGTGAGCAGTCCTTGCTCAAGCTGTAATGATGGATTTGAAAATTCTCATGACTGGTTATTGATACACTCAATTCATCACTGATACATTGAATTACATCAGGACCTGAACAGATTATTGTTTTGCCATACATTTAAATTACAAGATCAAATTCATTTAGGCTGTCATAATTCAAAGTTCTTTCCTTGTGACCTTGCTGTCTGTGTGAAATTAGCTTTTCCTCTTGCCATCTGTGTGAAATTACCTTTTCCTCTTGCCGTCTGTGTGAAATTAGCTGCTCCTCTTTAATAGAATTTATCAAAGACAAAATACCAGTGTTCCTAATCCATTAGAATATTTATTTGTAAGAATCTGTTATTGCCACACGTTCGTGTTCCTCTTTATCCCAATATCAACTCCTTCCTTATAGCCCAAATGACTTGCCAGAATCCCTGTGATGATCTTGGTGTTTAAAAAGAATCAAACTAAGGCAAGATGTGCATAGTACTTAAATTTAGATATTGGCTCACATGTACTAACAACATCTTGTAGTTTCTGTAGCAAAGCAGAATTTCGTAGCAATTTGGTCATTTTTGGTCTCCATAACTGAACAGCACAATTCAGAAATAAATTACTGTAATATCTATTATTCTAAATCACTGATTAGTGAGTGACAAGTACACTGGACAAATATTAAAACCATATTTTCGTAGGAAAGTGCTTGAAATTTGCATCAACTTCTTCCAGTTCTTCATGCCCTTTCCTTGTATACATTTTTAGCACTGCAGCAGCAGTTCAGCTTTTGAGAAGACAGATTGAGCAAGCCCTAAATTTTGAGAGTGGATGCAGGATGCTCACAGGGAATGAACATCCATTAATAATCTCAAATTTTTCATCTGACTCCGGATTGTGATTAAAGGCAGAATCGTGTGGAAGAAGTAACAATACTCACAAGCAACTGCTTATATTTTGCAGTTAAGGCCAAGAATTATTGGGGAAGCAAACCCTCGTGGCAGATTGGGAATGCAGTGAAAATCTCATTCACCTTGTCAAGGATGGCAGGGCCTTCCTGAACTTGTTATTTGTTCCTGGGCTTTGCCTGAGTCATGGGGCACAGTGTTGCAAATTGCAAAATAAATCAGGAAGAGGATGAAACTGAGAGCTGGACAGCTTTGAGTTAAGATTGCAGTTCTGCAAGGATGGGCAGAGCTGGTACAGATCATAATTTGGCTGTTGGTCAGGTATTGATCCAGAAAATTACTTAGAAGCATCACAACTTCTTATTTGCTTCAGTACAGGAATTGCATATTTGCCTTTCTGGTTCTTAGTTTTATTACCGGAATGCTGTTGGTAATGAGATGTAGGGACTCCCTACATTGTAGATTAGTTTTTAAATTTAGCAGTAAAGAATTATCATGTGAGTGAGAAATTCCATCAAATTAAGCAAATGGATTCAAATCCTGGTCCAGGCTGTGCCTGATGCCCACCTTGCCCCCAGCCCAGAGCACTGAGTGCCACGTCCAGGCGTTCCTTGGACAGCTCCAGGGTGCACCGAGGCTGACTTCTATAGCTTATTTTTGATAGATTATTTATTTGTGAAACAAAGTGACCTTGTACAAAGCAGTGGAGTTTAAAATAAAAAAACAGTTTTTCTACGTTATAATTTATCACTATTTCTTTGCTGCTTTTCAGATACATCTAGAACGAGCAGCAAAACATATTTATCCCCATGGGCATCTAGCAAACGTAGAATTAAATGCATAAATACCAACAGAGAATTTTCAGTGAAGTAATTATAAAGAGGCTTCAGTCTCGTGTTCCATATGTTAACCAGCTTGGAATATTAAAGGTCTTTGGGTGGCAAAGAGCATATTTTGCTCATTTGACTTTTACAAATAATTTTTTAAAAAATTGTTATGATGTAATTCCTGCAGTTCTGAACCTTGCCTTTAGAATTTTTTCCCTTCACTTGGCTTATCATTTGGAAAACATTTCAGGAAAGGAGGCTTTGACCTCCTGGCAGCTGATGGACAGCAAAGATTAAACCTTTCCCATTGTAGCAAACCATTGGAACAGATTTGCTACATTTCTAAAGCAGAGGCTTTTATCCAAAGGAATTATGTCAAAATTCAGAGTTTGGATCTGTTTCTTGTATTTCCGGGACTGGTAAATATTTTGTGAAGAATATAAAATTGTGCGTATTTGTCCTATCAGAAACCACCTCGAGTACAGACAAATACTTTTTAGTTTAAATAAATATCTTGACTTGCCCCTCAGGTGGCACTGCTGGCCGTTTGGCCACTCGGGGCCCAGGGGAGCACTGCCACCCCAAGAGTCCAAGGGCTGACAGCTCAGCCTGGCCTTGGGGTGGCTCTGGGGGCACAGCAGGGCATGGCCTCACCTGCAGCACAGCCTGGCCCCTCCCAGCACACACAGGCACTGGTGATTTAGGGGTAGGCAGTGATTTATTAGGGGCTGCTCACTAACAGCAATGTATATTGCTTGCTTGACATGTTTTGCGCTTGCCAAACAGAAAGAGAGGATGTAAAGAGGATATTGATCCATTGTTAAGGAGACCAGGCATCCTGATTTTGGACCCCCAAACCAGCCCAGGTCAGCTGTAGGGCTTGGACTCAGTCCAGGGGCCTAGGGAGCATGTACAGGGAAGCAAGGTAAAGAGTTCAACGTGAGGAAGACTCCTTACTTCATCAGAGGAAGACTCTTTACTTCATCCAAGACCCCCACCCACGACCACCAGGCAGCACTGCGCAGGCGCAAGTGTATTGAAATGAACTTTGGACTCATTACAATACGAAGCGGGAATTGATAATGAATATGTATAGGGGCATTGTATAGCTTCATGCATATGTAACCTATAACTCAATATATACCAAGCAAAGTGCCACAGACGGCGTGCACGTAATTTTGGAAGCTATCCCTCGTGCGTCCCAGCGCTGGAATAAACACACCTACTTTACAACTTTTGTTGTAGCATCCTATCTGCGCCTCACTGCATTCCAGGCTGTTCCCAGCCGTGTATCCCCAGTCTCTGGCACAGCCTGCCACCATGGATGCCTTGCAGTGCCTTCTGCAGTGCCACTGTCCTGCAGCTGCAGGGACACAGCTCTGCAGAGCCTGAGCCCAGCCCAAAGGGCAGCTTGGGGCTGGGGCTGAGGTGGCCACCCCGGTGGGGGTCCAGAGCAGAGAGGTGTGGGAGCAGCAAGGTTGGGCCTTGCCGCCATGGCCT
>VZRL01005201.1:254280-294338 GCA_013397895.1 Origma solitaria | reverse complement strand
ACTTTTCGCCCTCACCGCTAGACACAAGTCGGAGCGGCAGACTGCCTGCCGCTCCGACTTGTGTCTAGAGGTGAGGCAGAAATGTGCCATTTGGAGGGGGTGGCAGGGGGATGGCGCTAACCACGGCACAGGGATAAGCACAAAATCCATACAGATCCCTAATTCAGACACGGAGGTGCCGGAGCTGCAGCCCCGAGAGGCGGATCGCTGCCGGCAGCGCTGTNCGCAGCGCTCCTTCTCCGGGGGCACACACACACCGGACAGGCTTTGTTATAAGTTGGAGAGAAAAGCCAGGCTAATTAAAATTAATTTGAATTATTGAGCAAGCGACAGCAAAGCAAAACAGCGCTGGGTGGCCAGGAGAGTCTCTGCTCAGCTCACGGCCCACGAAACACTCCCCCGAAAGTCTCTGTTTTTATATCCTTTTTCTGGTACAGTATATCTTCTAAGAATGTTCTGGCTTGCGCAGATTGTTTCTAAGGGTCTCTTTCTATCTTCTGGTGGTCGTAGAGCTGAAGGCCGTAGTCTGACGTCTTTTCTGTGTCCTTCATAGATCGGGGTAGGGGCAACTCAGACATTGTTTACATTGTTTACATTCCTTACATTACCCCTTGGCCTTGCTCAACTATCTGTTCTTTCACTTAGGCAAGGTTAGATTTATGGACTTTTCTGACGCAGCTTAATTATCTGCTTTCTAGCCTTAGCAAGATTCGATTAACAAACACAAGGTTATTCATTACAGGCTTCACCCCGGGCAGAGCTATCGTCTCACGGACAGCACGCTCGTGGGGCAGAGCAGACAGGCAGAGAGGTGCAAAAATCCACGGAACGGCGGCGTCTCCCGTGGGAGCGCTGGGACAGCTCCTGGCTGTAAACACCGCGAGTTTAGCGCATTTCCAGTGTGAAGCGCCGCTGGGTTTTTCAGTAGGGATTTGGGGTGTTTTGATTCGGAAGAAAGGAGTTGAACAGGCTTATTTCTGTATGCTAAGATACCTCACGTTATCGTGAAAGCTGTCAGAGGTTGTACCGAACCTGGTTTTCTTTAAACGGCCAAAGGTGATGGAAAACTGTCAGGGTCCTCAGGAGGTGGAGAGTGGAGAGCAGAGAGAGGTCAGGGTTGCTTTTGGGAGAACATAACAAATGTCGCACTGTCCTCAGCATTGCTGTGCCATTGGGAATGAAAGGAAGAGGGGAAAAAAGTATTCCCTGTATTCCATAATGTGGCAGATGTTGGTTCTTGCTCCATTGAATCCCGGTTTTCTGTTCTCGTGTGTGCTGGTTTTCAAGCCTAGAGCTGAGTTATGCGAGAGTCTCTCCATGGATATTCCCATGGCACCTGCACTACAGCTTCACCATGGACTTCTGACCTTGCAAATCCTGGGCTTTTCCTAAGCACTGTTGGCATCTTATCAGCTGGACTGGGCCCAATGGATAGCAAGTGCTGAAGTGAAATGTCACTGACCAAAGAGATTATTTAAATTGAAAACAACTCAAACCCCAGCCCAAGCCCCAATTTTCTGCCTTACAGCCCTGCAATGTGTCAGGTTGCTGCTGAGCAGCTTTTCTTCATGATCCTGTTTGAAGCTGAACCCATGTTCAGCAGATAAACTGAGATTACCTTCAATTTCCAGATCATCTGAAAGTCGATGTGTTGTTATTTTTATAAAATTCCCCTTCTCACTTCACTTGTGGACAGCTTTTCTAACTGTTAAAATGTTTTTCTTCATTTAATACTTGCTAATTATGGGGGTTTGAGCATGCCTTGGTGGTGTTGGCATTTTAAACCCTGTTTTGTAGAGATCAGGCAGGCAGCAAACATCTCGGGTTTCAAGATGATGTTAATCTGACAGGCTTTACAGTTATTTTAAAAGGTGCCAGTTGGGAAGACATTTTGGGAAGTTTAGAATGCAATCCTGAAAGACTTAGGGGATTACAGCCTTAGTTTATTTGCTGTACAAGTGTTTAAATGTTATCTAACAAATTATTCTCACTCTTTTTTTCCTAAGCTCCTTTGGCGAGCCAACAGAACATTCCCCATGCTTCCTACCCTTTTCTAATGTCAACAATTAATCAATTGGTTCTGAGCCGATTGTGGAATACTTTTCCACGATCAGTTGCTCTCAGGACCTGTTTGGTGCAGGAAGATATTTAACAATGAAAGAACTGGCCAGGATATTTATAAACAACTTGGATTCTGGATCCATTTTCAGTGGGCAATTATTTGGACAGGTTCTGCTGACTGGTGAGATGAAGCTTTTGATTTCTGGGTCCATTTTAGATAAACAAGTGGCAGCAGATGCCTGG
Source organism: Origma solitaria (assembly GCA_013397895.1). NCBI lineage: Eukaryota > Metazoa > Chordata > Aves > Passeriformes > Acanthizidae > Origma > Origma solitaria. The sequence continues at coordinate 292,034 of VZRL01005201.1, read as the reverse complement.
TTTGAGTGAATGTTTTATTGCAGCCAGGGAGATCAGTATTTTAGATTTCGTTCTTCTTGTCAGTAACAGTGACATTATTAAAGTCCAAGTTGCAGAAAGTCATTCTGGACTGAATAATCACAGATTTATTTCATTTCAGTTCAGAAAGGCAGGCATTAAGAAATTCTACGTTGTTTACTGATTTAAAATCTTGGAGACATGAACTTCTATTCTTTCAATTGTATTTTCTTAGTATTTTCTTCAGATTTGGTAATTTGACAGATTTTTTCTCACTTTTCTAAGTGGCATCCACATTTACACTTTGACAAGATTATCTTGTTGAGTAAACCAAGTTTTCCGCTAAATTTTTCATAGACCTTCATATTTTCAATGTCTATTTAAAATTTCAGGGTTTGGTTTTACTCCTTCCGAACTCTACAGTGAGAGAAGTTTTGCTTGACAAGTCATCCACTACACTGCGCCTGTTCAGCATTCCAAAGCTCATTCTTGCATAATTGAGGGAATGTCATTAATGGAAAACATGTTGAAAAGAGTGTTTTAAATATGTATAAATGTGTACTGTTTGCAAAATAAAGAATCTGTACCATAATGCAGAGTAACAGGCTCCTCATATCTGAGTCAGAGTGCTTTCTTCTTTATCTTTTATTATTATAAATCCTTTCTCTAAATTAGCTTACCAAAAGAGGGGAACACAAACTTAGTAACAAAAATATGAACAATTTAAGCTTTACTTTAGTTTCTGTTTGCTCATAAATCTTGCAATATCTTTGGAATGCTGGTGAAGCATGCAAACATAGTATCTTGATATTTTGTTTTTATTGTAATAAAAATCTGCAAATGAAGCCCTTCAGGTAGTTCTGTAACACAGAGTTCTTAGTTCTGAGAGTGCCTGATGGTGACCTTAGAAGTGTCTAGGAAGAACCACTCATCTGTAGATGAGACAAAATCAAATTTAGTGGTGGAAATCACTTTAAATCCCGTGAGTAATGCAGGCACCTTGTTGCATGTTCTGCTCTGGTTAATTGATCTGTGTTTCTCTGAAGAAGCCCTTCTGTTCAGCATCACAGACTGTGTTTTTTAGAGGACAAAGCTCATGAACCCCAAGAGAACTGAACCACATCCGGAGACTGAGGCTCCAGCCAGTGCTGAGAGTGCCCCCATGGAGCTGTCCCAGGGGTGACAGCCTCAGTGTTCAGCTGCCAGGAGTGCCAGGGGATGGCTGGGAGGAGAGGAGGGGTTTGCTATTTTTGTGCCATTGATAAGGGGATTTATTTACAGATGGATGATGTGCCATGACATCACACAGTGCAATTAACATGGATGACATGGCATCATACAGTGTAATTAACACGGATAACATCATGCAGTGTAATTAACATGGATAACATGACATCATACAGTGTAATTAACATGGATAACATCATGCAGTGTAATTAACATGGGTAGCATGACATCATACAGTGTAATTAATATGGATAACATCATACAGTGTAATTAATATGGGTAACATCATACAGTGCAATTAACATGGATAACATCATACAGTGTAATTAATATGGATAACATCATACAGTGTAATTAATATGGATAACATCATACTGTGTAATTAACACGGATAACATGACAGTGCAGTGTAATTAACATGGATAACATGAGAATGCAGTATAATTAACATGGATAACATGACAGTGCCATGTAATTAACATGGATAACATGACAAAATGCAGTGCAATTAACATGGATAACATGACATCGTAGAGTGTAATAAACACGGATAACGTGACACAATGCAATGTAATTAACATGGATAACATGACAGTGCAGGGTAATTAACATGGATAACATGGCAGTGCAGTGCAATTAACTCCTGGGCCCCATGTGCCATGGTGAGATGGGGATGGACATGGCCATGGCTTGGTCCCCCACTCTGGAGCTCCCCATACTCTGCCCTTCACTCCCAGTTCCCCAAGTGCCTCCCCAGTGCCTTCCCAGCTGGGGCTGTGCTGCTGAACGATCCCAATCTCCACCTGTAGGCAGAAGGGAGCCAGCAGGGACTGCCAGAGCCAACACCATTGGGCTGTACTCGGCCCCTGTGATACTGGTAGGGCACGAAGTGATTTTACAAATGATTTGCCAGAGAGTAGCAGTGCGGAAGGAGGAGGAATTGCAGTGAAAACACTTTCAGCTGTGCTTTCAGTGCTGTGGTTTGGCTCATGTATGGAAATTCCTCTCTGTTAGCAAGGGCTGAGCGGCCACTCCAGCCTGGGACAGCTCAGTGTCACTGCTGCCCCAGCCTGGCCCTCAGTGGGGTACATCATTCACTGTTTTAACATCCACAGGTAAGGACAATAATTCAGGTTTCCTCTCTGAAGCATCAAAACCTGCATTTTTAGTGGGATTTCTGTCTAAGGCATAGCTTTGAACAGCAGGTGAATGCTATGTCCTGGCTGTAGTTCATGTAATTTTTTCAAGAATTCCCTTTTGTTAAGGAATAGCAGTAAAAAAGAAGACAAAATAAATGTGGATTTTTTTCCCCTGAAGTTAATTGATAGTTTTGGCTTTGTTTGTTTTATTCTTTAACAAATAGCATCTCAACCAAAGCAAGAACTGTTCACTTGTGTGCGCTTAGGCAATCACAGCTGATCTGGGGAGGCTGCGTCATGAGGAGACTGAAGCTGAGTTTTCTGAGGGAGTTCATAGCTCCTCTGTGAGAAGCTCTGCCTTGAGAAGCTGTTGGTTCAAGAGGAAAAGTTGTTGTTTTTTCAGTACTTTAAAATAAGGCTGAGACGTGTTATTTCCAGTCTCTCCTAGCAAGCTACTACTACATGGCCACAGGCTAAAAACTGAATTCCCATCTCCCATCCTTTCCAGATCCTTCCCACTGCTAACAGTCCTTTAGCCTAACAAAATGCTTTACAAAAATCCTGCCAGATTTCACCTTAGGAATCAAAGCTGCCAATAACAGTTCTGTTCACGTGGATTTACTGTGCATACAGAGCTTTTTCCTAGGCCATTTACCAGCAGCATTCCTGACCACAGAGTCCTTGTCCAGAGTTAGCTCAGGGAAATGCTAAGCATTGTTGGGAGAGACTGAAATACTGTTAATTTGGATTAATAAAACCTCTTTTCCTCCACTGTTTGGAAGTTGGTAGTGTTGAGAAGTGTTGTTGGACTCTCTAAATGTGTTATCTTCTCTCTGCACGCAGCTCTCCCATTCTGATTAGGTCTGGTTTTGTCTCAGTAGCTCATATTCCCTGTGGGGAACAAAATGTTGTCTAAAATAAGCAAGTTTCATGCACTGACCTATATAACACATGCACGACTCTCACCAGCCTTGCAGGCAGTTTGTTTAGGATTTACAGCTCGGATCAAATCTTAGGTTGTTTGCTTTTACTGCCATCCTTAATTTTAATTTGCTTCCCACGCTGCTGCAATGTGCGAAGGTGTGTGGAGGAGATGATTATGTAAGGGACAGGGTTAGGAGAACAAATGTCAACAAATTCCTTTGGTTTTGTATCTAAAAATCAGACAGCAGTTTCCCCTGATAGGGAAAATAATAACGTTCTTCCAGAATAGGTTGCAAAGAAAGGAAAGGGGCCAAATTACATTTGCTTTTGACATACTTTAGGATGGAGTTTCCCCATGTGGAAATATTTCCTTTAATCCAGTACTTTTCCTTATGTAAACAGCATAAGTGTGTGCTTCAAACGCTACCGCAGGGTGTCACAAAGGCTCTGAATGCATGGAAAAATGATTGGCTGAGAAAAACCTAACATCCTGATTTACTTTATTGGTGCAATGAACCATTCCATTGAAGGAGGGACTCTGTGTAGGTCCAGAGGCCATCCTGAATGTTTTATTGTGCATTTTTACCCTACAGAGCTTCTGTGTGGGACTGAAAAGGGCTGGAATCCCTTCGTGAGCTGTTTGTTCAGTGGTTCTGGTGACAAACCTGTCAGAGGGAACATCACCCTAAACACTTACAGGAGCCCCGAAGCCATAATGAGCTGGGACTTTGTGAAATTAGTGCGTTCAAGAAAGAAAAACCAGAAATCTGTGGTGTTTAAACAGCTTTTTTTTCTCAGGTTCTATTACTCTTCCCTTGTGTTGGCACTGGCCAAGATACAATGACATTAATTATTTTTTCCCAAGACAAATTTTGACAGCAGAATTTACCCACGGTGCCAGAAGTCGGTTCTTGCCTTTCTTTACTGCTTGTTCTGCTAATTAACGTCAGTGTTTGATTGATAGTGCATTTAATAATGCCCAGGTTGTTTGTTTGTTTTAACTCTCAGCTCCTCTAAGGAAATGGAAGCTCTGCTGTCCTCTGCTGTCCTTGAATCCTGCTCCTCACAGGGCCTGGCAGAACAATCCCACGCTCTTTGGGTTTAGGATGGAAAAGGCTTCACACGATGGTGCCATCTGGAGCCCTGAAGCTGCTCCCTGTACCAGCAAAACCCTGAGGGCACTTGGGGATGTTCCTTGGGAATTTTGTGACTTAGGCTGTTAATGGTTCATCCCTGGCATTCTGCTCCCAAAATCCTGAGCCCATTTTGGGCAGGGTCAGTGCCCCAGTGCACCCAAAGCTCCCCAGTCCCTGTCCTCACACTGCCAGCAGTGGCACTGCCATCCCAGCTGTGCTTTGCTGTTCCTCCTGTCAGGAAAAATTAATCCACAAACACCAGAGGTTTATGTCCAAAAAGGAGACAGAGGAGTCCTGTAACTTTATTAATGAATACAGGGAGAGCTCATGGGCCTTTCCCATGGGGTCTCTCGAATTGCTAGAGCACGCAGCCTCTTTTTATCCTAATTTCCTGACCGCAGTTCCCTCTCTTTTTCCCCATAGGCTGAGGTACTCGAGAGGTACAGACTGCCCGGAACACCTAATGCAGACACAAATAATATACATTTCTCCTAAATGTAGACACCGTACTCTACATCCCTCCTAATGCAGACACCCTCAATACACACCCCCCTTTCTTCTTTTTCTTATGTGTATGTTCCTGTAGTTTATTACCACAGTCTTGGGTGAGACAATCCATGGAATTCCTATGGAAAGCCTTCCCGTGGTTTCTGCTATCTCTCAGTATCGGTCTTTCTCTCTGTATTTCCATCTGTTCACCTGTCCAGAGCCAGGGGGTCAAACGCCCTGCCTGACTCCCCGGGAGCTGGGGATGCAGAAATGTGTAAGGTTTTGCACATCCCCACAAAAGGCAAGGAAGGACCTCCTTCCTTCAGGAGAATTCTGGCTCCTGATCAGCTCCTTTCCCCTGCGATTTGCTTTAATTAACGCCTGTGCCATTCACGGAGTCGTTTTAATAACGTGAGCAATAGGTGGAATTTCGGAGCCCTGGCATCGATTGCACTTGATCACAGGTTTGGCCACACCAAAAATGAACCTCCAGCTACGATAATTATGTCACTGCTGACAAGTCCTGTTTCTTTCTGCCAACGCCACGCTTTGCTTTATTACAGTGTAGCCACCCCAGTGCAGTTTTTGCTTTATTTTGGGTTTCCTCTGGCGTGAACAAAGCCATTTTACCTCTCCTGCAGCATGGCTATGTTTTATTTGTATGTATGCATGGCTTTATTTTGGATTTCCTCTGGCCATTTTACCTCTCCTGCAGCATGGCTATGATGGTTTGCTATTAAAGTGACAAAATGGGACAGTGTTTACAAGCGAGAGCAATTCTGGGTGATGCCAAAGATGGAATTTGGGCAATTCTAAACTTGCAGTTCTGTGCATTATTATGGGATGGCGGGAATTATTCACCTCTGAAGAAGGAGCTGTGTGCTGGACTGTCCCCGAGCCCGGGACAGGATTCCTTTAGGATTTCTTGCAGGGAGGGAGATGCTGGCACAATGTCCCCGTGACATCCTCTCCTGCCCTGCTGCTTCCCTCATGACTCACATCAGGGACAGCAAAAGCCTTTGCATCCAAAAATAGCCTAAAAATAGGCTACTTCAGATATATTCCAGTAAACATCCAAGGGGAAGAATACTGCGTCTTAAATGATTGCTAAATATCCATTTAGCCCTGACAATATTGAAATCAGGCCGTGCACATCTCAGGAGGAGATTTGCATGGGCTCTTTGAAGTTTGTTCAGGAGGTGGCTCCAAGCAATCAGGGCTTTGTGTTTTGGGGAGGGAAATCACCTCCCATGGTGGTGCTGGCTAAACACTCAGCCAGGGCTTCTCTTTTGGGGCTGACACACAATAATTATTGCAGGGCTTTTCTGGAGGTTGTCACGGAGAAGTGCAACCGCTGCCGTAGGTACTTGTGGAAAAAAAGAGTCCAAACTGTGAATTTTGAGCCGTTTTAGCTGACCCAGATTGCTACTCGGTGTTTATCCAGAGCTAAGGACATTCTAGTATTTCAAGTTAATTCCTCAGAGAATATTTTTTTACCTTAAAGGTGAAATACCAGCTCCTTGTGTATTAAATACTTTTGCTAAGACGACAATATTTCCCACTTTTAAAATAAAGGTTTTTTTACAAGACTTAAATATATTTATGCATTAATGACTTCATGGATGGCCTGTGAAACACATCTAATGTGAAAATCGCATAAATGTTCTGCATGGATAACCACAGCAGGCCATGAATCCTTGACATTGCACATTATTTGTGTAAGCTACTTCAGTCTCACAGCTTTAAAAAATCACCAAAGCCCCACGAAACCCAAGCTGTGCAAACCTCACCCTCAGAGTGAGCTGATATTGATTTTAGGCTCCTCTCACTCAGCTCCTTCCATTCCTGGAAGCACCGGGGGTGAAACCTTGGCACTCAGCATCCCTGGGCAGCAGGGCCTGGCAGGTCAGGGAGCTCTGAAAAATCTGAAGTCAGCACAGAGCCACAGCTCTGCTGCTAGAACATCCCATGTTTGTGGGGAAAATCACATGTAGAAGCTGGGACTTAAATACTGAGGTTTAAAGAGCTGTGGAATGGTATATGAAAGGAAATATGTAAGATTTTTTGGTTTCCCCCTTTTTTGTTTTGGGGTATTTTCTGTTTGGTGGGGATTTTTTTGGTTTTGTTTTTGGGGTTTTTGGTTTTTTTTCTTTTTTGTTGCTTTTGCTTTGGTGTTTTGTTTGGTTGGGGTATTTTTTTTGTTTTGGGGTTTTTTTGTTGGGTTTTTTTTTGTTTTTTGGGTTTTTTGTGTGTGGTTTTTTGGTTTTGGTTTTTGTTTTGGTTTGTTTTGGCATTTTGTTTGTTTGGGTTTTTTCTTTGTTTTTTGTTTGGTTGTTTTGTTGGGTTTTTTTGGTTTTGTGTGTGTTTTTTTATTTTTGTTTTGTATTTTGTTTGTTTTGTTTCGGCATTTTGTTTGTTTGTTCGGGGGTTTTTCTTTGGTTGGTTGTTTTCTTTTGGCTTGTTTGTTTTTTGTGGGTTTTGTTTGTTTGGGTTTTCTGGTCATTGTTTGGTTTTTTGTTTTGGGGTTTTTTCTGCTATTTGTTAGCTTATCTCTTACCACTTTGTGCTGCTGTGTGCTGGTCTGAGGCATTTCTCTGCAGCACAACAATTAATTCTTTGCAGCAGGAGCAACCAAAAAGGGGCAAGCAGCGGGGAAAAACTAATTTGTAAAAGTTGGTGCTGCTGTTGGTGGGGAAGGAAAGGAGGAAAGGAGGAAAGGAGGAAAGGACCTTTAGGGCTGAGAGAAAACACTGAGGAATGAATTTATGTTTGGTTTTAATGTTGCTTATTAGGAAAAAACCCTCCCTCCAAATTCAGTTTGTTTTGTTAGTTTTTTTCACGCCAATCCTCTACATTTATAAATTTCTCGAAACCCGCTCAAGTTGCGGTGAACAAATCAAAATAAATGGAGTATTTATGTGTTTGTATGTGCCATGGAGGAAAATCAGATGAGTGAACAGCAGACCTGGTAAGAAACTTGGATGGTTTCAGCTTCAGCTCTGTCTGCAGGAGCTGGTTGTGGGAATAAGCAGAAATGGAGGAAATTGGCTTTGGATGAGCATTTCAAGGTGTCTGAGCCTTGTTCTAACAGAATAGAAAACACTGAAGGTCACCTCTGCCACTGGAAAATCTAACAGAAATATCAGCCCAGTGAGGCTCAGCCCCTGCAGTGATAAAATTTTGTTGTTAAAATCTAGACCAGGGACACGCGAGAGGAGTGGAAATTATTTTCTTATTCTTGTAAAAGGGCAGGTTATGGTTCCCAAAGTGTCTGTGGAAAAAAATGAAACATCTTTTCTGTTTACAGTTCTGCTGATGAGAACAGAGGTCAGGGAAGGAACCAAATCCTCTCTAGCAGTAAATGTCCACCTACTTAAATGATTTTTATAAAAAAAATTATTTCCACTCTATAAAAATCGCTTACTCAGTCGCAGCTGTTTGAATAGAACGGGGACAGAGTTTTCTCTGACATGCAGGAGATTTTATTTAGAGTTGTGCTGAGTAGATGCTCAGTATATTTCCACTTACCCTGGCTGAAAAATGGATTCATGGCAAGAAGAATGTGAGCTGTGCTCTCTGCAGATCATTTCTTGCAAAAACTGTGTTTGAAAGAAGAATTTTGAAGGAATGGTATTGAAAATACTCCCTGTAAAAAGAGGAAAATGTTCATTTTACACCTCTGTTTACACAAATCATTGACAGAATCGGCTCCATGGAGATGTTCTGCTGTACCAGAGCTCAGCATTTCAGCTCTGCTCTATCTGCGCGAGTTACTTGGGCCAATTCATGAGAAATTATCAAAATGCCGAGCCTGTGTCAGAATTATCTGACACCGAGAGGGAATTTCGGGCTGGGTGATGCTGCAGGAGGGCTCTGCTCTCTCTCAGACACTCTCCCCCCTCAGGCTGCACTCTGCTCCCTTTTGATGGTGATCACACAATCAAATCACGCTCTCGCTGTTGTGGTTGGAGTCACAGAGCCTGAGATTTGAGCCCGAGCCCCTCAGCGTGTGCTGCAGGCTGAAAAAAACAGAATAAACACAGCCCTGCCACCCTCAGAGCGAGACTGCATTTCAGAATTTACTGCCACCTCAGCAGGCAGAGCTGCTGCAAAGAAGATTTTTAACCAATTTACAGCCAGGAAGTCATTTCAAATGGAGGGAAACAGCAACACACACAGAATTTTTTTTTGTTTTTGTGCTTTTACAAATCAGTCAGGCTCCATCCTCTGCAGTGCCTCCCAGCAGGTGTTTGCACACTTCGACAGAGCAGTCCCAGGCTCAGGGGCTCTCGTCCCTCAGGCACCTCCATGGCTCCTCCTTGGACCTGCTCCGGCAATTCCACACCCTCCTGCCATCCCTTCTCCTGCTCGCAGGTGAATTGTTCCTCAGCTCTGTGAGAGTGAGCAAAAAAACACTGACAGCTCTAAAAATTAAAGTGAAGTCTCTTATCAAAATGTCCCAAGATAGCTGTGGTTTTCTGAAAATTCCTTGTTTTTCTGACAATGAACATGATGTAGTTTACAAAAAATTCATTTTGTTTTGCGTTTGCAGTTGTTAAGGTTCAACTGGATTTTAAAAGCAGACTTTATGGTGCAGCCATGAGCTCCTAATCATAAAACTCTACATATTTCACAATATATGGAGCTGACAATTGTTCATTTGTTTACCAGACTGAAATTCTTATATGGTCATTCACGAACCTGGGAACTAAAGAACATTTCACAGCCTGGGACAGCATCCCAGATTTTGGCAATAAACTTACAGGTTTGGGTTTTATGGAGCTGCTTTTGCTGCTCCTGAGCATGTAAACTGCCTTTGATTTCATTCTATAGGCCATAAAATTTAGAAGCACACAGTTTTCTGCAATATAATCTGCACTTTAAAAATATTAATTGCATTAAAAGTTGCAGGAGAATTTCACTGAGTTTAAATATAAGAAAATGGAAGAGGGATTTTGTTTTGGAAAGGAAATGGAAAGACAAGGGAAGTGGAGGAGAACAGACCTGTGAACATTTCAACTCAAAGCTTCATACAAGAAGCTTTGAAAATATAATTATTGGAATCCTATGGTTTTCACACCTGAAAGAATTTGGAAAGAGTTTTCTCTCTTTTTTCTGAGCAGAAAAGTTTAGTTTCTGAATCTCTCAGGGGTGGGGGCAGGATAAACATTAATTTTGCAGGTGACAGGGACATAACCCAAGACGTGTGCATTAATAATTCAACAAATGCTGCTTTCCTAAAACCACACGGCAGAAAATAACTTGTATTTTTAAAAAGTGATGATCTCCTCAAGTTTACAAATGTAAATTGAGGTTCAACCTTTGCGAAATGTGGGCTATTTCTCTGCAGTTATAAATAAATCCTGGTTATAGTTCACATATTCCATAGAGCTATTTTCAAGGAGCGTGAGCCTTGAAATAGACTGGGAATTATCCTGAAGGAAAGGTTTTATGTTTTTACCCAACTTGTTGTCTTGGTGATCACAGAACAGCAGAAGAGGATGGGAATGTTCATAAAGCCCAGAAAGAATCCTGCAATGCAGGGCTCCATCGTCCCTAAATCAGGATCCTCTTCAATAAAAACAAGGGAATTCTTTTACAAAATAGGTCTGGACAGGTTCTGATAGAGGGGGGAGGGTCTGCCTAGAAATATTGGGTTTGTTGCACTTTTCTAGAGATAATAGATGGTGATTTTGGTGGTTATAGTGAATCAACACTTTCTCTCTAGTACCTTTCCCTTTGCTTTTCTGAAGGCTCATCACACTGAAACTCAGGTCAGAAAGGTTAAAAATCGAGGGGGCTCTGTTTGACATTTGGAGGTGTTTTATTTATTTATTTATTTATATATTTAACTTTATTAAGGACAGATTTACCAAAATTCGCTGCCATCATCCAGATGCAATGTAGGAAGGTAATTATTTTGTTTACATTCCGCAGGGCTCCTGAATGCCTTTTAATGCCTGTGTTTCCTGGCCTGCAGCCCCATTAATTCCCCCGGCTGGAGCTCTGCTTTCGGGAAGGAGCAGCCGAGTGCCACAGACACCTTCCAGCAGCATAATTCAAATTTGCTTTTCTGCAGCTCACGGTTTTCCTTGGATCAGGTTCTGCTCACACTCCTAACCCTAAAACTCCATTTATTTATTTATTTCAGCCAAGCTTGTGTAATTAGGCTCCTGCAATTCCCGTGTGCTGTGCCCAAGGGAGCTCTCAGACATTTTCCCACCCACTGTGGGAGCTCAGGGTCTGCATCCCCAAAGTGCTGCAGCCACAGGGGTGCAGGGCCTGGCATCAATATTTAGTGGGAAGGGGCTTAGAGGGTTCCTCTTTCCAGAAATTTGGAGCTTTGTTGGGTTCCTCAAGCACAGAAAATCTGAATGAAAGTGAAAAACATGAATAAACCAGAAAAACATGAATAAAAGAAAGCATGAATAGAAGAAAACATGAATAAAAGAAAACATGAATAAAAGCACCTGCGAGTGCTGCCTAACCCTGGTGTCACAGGAAGGTGGATCTGCAATCCAGGGAATATTAACCACTGCCTTTGCTGGCATTGCCATGGGAAGGGAAAAGAGAAAAGCCAACCCCAGACAAGTTTGTGGCAGGATCTACTTATGCTGCACGCGGAATATTTGCATATATTTTCCACACACACCATATGGCAATTATTCAGATTGCAGCAGCTGAACGTTGGGGACTTATGTTGCTTATTGCTAAGTATAGGTCAAACATAGATCAGTTTGGTGTGAGTTTTCATTTGTTTCATGCCTCACCTCTCAGTGCTCAAAATGTTGCCCTTTTCGCTGATGAGGATTTGAGTCATTTGCCTTTGAACGTTTTGCCTCCAGTCAGAGCCCAAGAGATTTTTAAAAAGCAGAACTAGAATGCATTGTGTCTCAGAGCTGAACTGAAGCAGCATCACAAAGATGTGGAGGTAGGACATTTGTTTGAAACCTAACAGAATTTTGTATTTTTAACAACGCCTTTATTTGCAAACTCGAGTTTTTGATGTGCCATCCTTCATTTGGTGGCTGCCTTAAGAACATGAAATAATTTCTAATTCTTCTGTTGCACTTCCAGAATTGGAGTCGTCTACAAAAATAAAATTTCGCCGTCATGTTAATCAAATCTTTTATTAATTTGCATGGCGGTCTGTGGATTTTAAAAGGTCTGAGTCAGCATTCAGCTCCCAACTTCAAAGGAGGAATATTCAGTTCAGATTAAAGCAGAGTGTATGAGTCAACTCTCCAGCTTCTGGAATGTGCTTTTTATCAAGGCAAAGCAATGCTGAAGCTCAGGAATTTGGGAAAATAGAGATGCTCTGAATAAGTTAGCTGGGAGCAAACGCAGGGCAATGCCGATTCCCAGCTTCCCCTGGGTCAGGCGTCACTGCAATCTTCTTAGGCTCACCCAGCTCCAGAAACTCTTGTCCAGTTTGCAGAAACCAATTAATTAATGAGCAGAAAGTGACAGAGAAGGAGCATTTCCCTGGCACTGAACTCAATTTCTGTGTCTGCTGTGGGCGCAGTAAATACACACACACAGACCGTGGATTCTGCCTGCCTTTCTCTGGAAATTTAAATTTCTGCTCCCATTTTCCATTGTGATATTCCTCATGGATTCACGTGCTCAGGAGTTTTACTCCTTCCCGGGTTTTTGCCAGTTAGATTTTTTTTTTTTTTTAAAAACTTATTCCCTCCATATTGTTTATTTGCCAGCCCAGTTATTTTGGCCCAAGCTGGAGCTTATTCAGGCAGGTTTGGAGGTTCCTGTGAAAATGGGTAATAGCTGTATTTTCTAGCTAATATCTGTATTTTCCATTGGTTACGTTTTCCACAACGTGACATAATCTTAGGGATTAAAGAGAAACCTCTAAATTAAGATGTTAATTCTGCAAGTTATTGAGGAAACAGAGGCTTCTTTTAGAACCAGAGCTGTGCGTGGAACACCACAGCAAAATTATGTGACAAAAGCTTTGGGATTCATTTTCTTGAAAGCACCAAGTCACACCTAAGTAATATTAAACATTTATTATCAAATGACATTTTGACATCTGAGGACAGTCATAACAGTATTCACGGCAAAACGGAGCTGAAAGGACTTCAGGTATCTGATGTTTATCTTCTTTGCACTTCTTGTTCCTTCAGGATTAATTTTTGCTTCATTTTTTCACGAAAAGAAAAGTTAGAAGCAAATGCTTTTTAGCGGAGCTGCACTTCAAGAGAAACCTTGGCAGCAGAGGTGGCTCAGATTTTGTTGTGGTTCATCTGTTCTTGTGTGATAAAGGCCCAGACAAGCTCCAGGACATTAGTCACTGCTTTCTGCAGATTTCTGATTTTCCCTTTTTTCCCTTTTTAAACTGTTCAAGCATTACTGACGTTAATTTGTGCATACAGCCTCAAAGATAAGCCATGAAATGAGAAATGGAATTTGGCTTCTGCTCCGCGCAGCTCCAGAGCTGAAAGGATGAAAAACACTGCTCAGAATTGACGACTTTGGGGAGATGTGGAGGTCAGGCCAAAGTGCCATCATTTGATATCCCAGCTGTATGCTGGAAATCTGCAGGCAGAGGAGTTAGAACTGGAAAAATGTGAATATTTCCGTACCTTTCCTTCTTCCCCTTGCCCCACCTCCTGTGTTTTCAGGCCTTTCTTCTGTGCCTGCTCTGCTCGTGCTGGGTTCTTTTTCAATATTGATATTTTGGAGTGGCTCCTGCAGGACCTGTTGCGTCTGGCAGGAGCTGTTAATTTATTTTCATCTGCTAATGGCAGAGGTACTAATGATAAAAGTTTGCTGTCATCCTCAGGGTTGTTTTTTTTAATTGCAAATATTGAGAGGAACAGCAAAGGTTTCAAACCCTTTGGAATCCTTCCAGCAGGATCCTGTGTTGGATGATCCATGTCCTCCACGAGATCCCATCTGTCGTGTCTGCACACTGAAAAATCACTCATTTCTCAGGGTCAGAGCTGAGGAGCTGAGGAAATTTTGGATTCTTCATGCCAGAATGAAAGCTTTGCTGGCCATTGGTGTCTAGCACTTCGCAGATATCTTGGAATTCTCAAATTTGTCAGTGGAAAGAGCTCCAAAGTGCTGTTGGTGTTAACAGTTTTGTCTCTTTCCATCCTCTCCTCTCAAAGTTGGATTTTCTGCTGAAATATGATCACCACACTTTGCATAAAATAGTATTGAGAGCTTTCCGACTTAAAAGAAATCTGTTTAGAAGAGGCAAAGTGGGCAATGGCTGTGTTTCAACAGAGCTTTTTGGAGCTGAAGATGCTCAGTTGCTTTCAGTTACCATTTTGGATTCCTGCATTATTCCATTTGGGTTATTCCATGACAGTTAATGATGGTCCTGTCCTTCTTTTACAGAAAGATATTGACAGCACTAACTTTCATCTGCTGGAATCAGGCAGATTCAGGACTTCTGCCACAATACTACCATTTATTTTTTTTCCCAAAAAACTTTTGTACAAAACACTTTCTGTTCAAATGTGTTTTTCCAATGGCAATATGCTTCCACCGACAGAAAACGTTGGATTTTGGAAATAATACAACAGCAGGTTTTGACAGGTTTGGCTAATAATTCCTTTCTGCAAGTGCTAAAAATGGAGTCGAAGCATTAAAAAACAAACTCCAGGGCACAGCCAGATTTCAGATATATTCAGAATGTTCTGTTACCAATGATGCCACTTGCTAATTGCTTTTAAATTAGGCTATTTGTGCCCGTGATGATTACTGCAAAGCATCATTTAGAGTCTAAAAGCTGGAGCAGTGTCCTAATTGGGGCTTGATTTGCAAGAAGCACTTGAGAAACTTGGTGCTGTGGACTTGTATTTGAAAGCTTCCTTGTTGATGGCTCTCAGGGTGCCCTCCTTCCAAAAATGTCATCACTTCTGGGTGACAGCTCTGCAGAAAATAAGTAATGGAGGGAATGGTTGGTTCAGAAGCAGAAATAATTTTTTAATCTACCTCTAAGAAATTGCTTGAAAATTTTTGAAAGTATTTGTTTTAGTTTAAAAATCTGGGCCTGGTTCTGCATTAATGATGTTGAAGTTCAAATGAGAAAGTAACACAGCAAAAAAAGAAGAAGCTGTTGATGGACAAGAAGGCCTCTGATGCAATGGACAATGTTCAATGTGGGGAGGAAAAAAGAGAAGGATGAAGGAGGAAGTATTTTATTTCATTACCTGAGAATATTATTATTCACCCAAAATATTGCTTCATCATTAGGAAATCAGAACAAAAAAAATACAGATTTTAAAATTATTTATGGGTCACAACCTGTAGCATAACCTCATGATTACTTTTCCCTTGAAGAAATCTTGCTGCTGTAACCACAGCCCTTCAAGCATCAGTCCTATCTCTTTTTAGCATTTTTTGGGAGAAATTCCTTCTCTTTTTCTGTGCCATATATTCCCTCTAATTTCTCTTGCATGCTCAGGATTTATGAAATACAATTCCAGTTATTGAAATAATCACAACTAAGTGATGCTATTAAAGGCCTTGGTTATTTACACATCTTTTTTAATGGCCAGAAGCTAAACACAGGAAGAGCAGAGAAACTCTCTGTACGGATTGAATTTTTCTTTAAAGTCAGGCACAGTTTGTTCAATTTGAAATTCTCTCCTGTATTTTGATCCAAATGAAGACATTCCCTGCCAAATTAACGATGAATATTAAAGAACTGCATAGATAATATTGTCCAAAAAACATTTTCCTTTATGTCTTCAGCTGTGTCTTCATTACATCCAGGATGTTTACAAGGGAAAAATAAAATTTTTACCCTCTTTGTTTAATTTTTTGGATTTGTGGGTTCAAATTCTAGGAGTGCCTCTCTCCTACCACAGTCAGAGTGAGGTCAAAGCTTGTCAAAGTGAAGAAAGGATATTAAAATCTCATCTCTGTGGCTTTTACCTGACTCATCTTTTCTTATCATGTGGCCTCTGTTGTGCTTTTCCATCTTCCCCTTTTACCCTTGGCTTGTTCTGGTTACCTCTGAAGGGCACATCCCCCCAGCTGGTGAGGGAAACCCAAAAGAAAAGAATTCTTGTTGTTTCAGGGAAAGCAGGCAAGTGCAGAGAGCATCTCTAATTTACACATAATTTAACTGGAGGGAAGGAAAAGTTATTTTCTCTATTTACTTATTTTTACCTGGACACAAAAACCTGCAGAGGGAGCTGTGAAATCTGTGAGCTGGAGCAGTTAAATCCTCAGGAACACTCGTGGCTGGTGGCTGAGGTTGTTTTTGATTTTCCATGGTGTGTTCCATGATCTGCTGATTGCACGAGCAACTGCTTTCCCCGGGGTGTGGAGCAGGTTTGGGTTAGAACAAGGTGGGTTGGATTTAAGAAGGTAGTTTGGATTTGAACAAGGTGGGTTGGATTTAAGAAGGTAGTTTGGATTTGAACAAGGTGGGTTGGGTTTGAACAAGGGGGGTTGGGTTTGAACAAGGTTTGCGTTTGAACAAGCTGGTTTGGGTTTGAACAAGGTGGTTGGGATTTGAACAAAGTANTTGAACAAAGTAGTTTGGGTTTGAACAAGGTGGTTTGAACAAGGTGGTTTGGGTTTGAACAAGGTGGTTTGGGTTTGAACAAGGTGCTTTGGATTTGAACAAGGTGGGTTGGGTTTGAGCAAGGTGGCACCATGGAAGTTTCACAAGCTGTTCAGAAATTCAGCAAGGCAACACAATTGCTTTGCCTCTGGAGCTCTGTCTTCTTGTTTTGGACACAGTGCTGCCCTTAACACCGAGAAAGTTAGCTTTTTAATTTTCCGTGCCAGGTCATACCACCTAGCCCAGTAATTTCAATGAGAGGAGCACCAAAGAAGGACACTTGGAAGAAAGATCTTTGATCGATCTGTAACTGAAGTCAGTCATTTTTTTATATACTAATTTCAGTTAACTTTATATGCAGTGTTGCTCTCCTACCTCCATTAAGTAGCAGGTACAGACCAAAGATTGCACTGTAATGCTCAAGAACACCATTTTTATGGCTAAATATGCATAGAATGCTCATCTTGCACCTTCTTCTCCCACCTTATCTTCCAATTTGTTGTCCTTTCTTCAGTCTCCAAGGGATAAGCAGCTGGAATCTGGGGAAAGCCTAGGGAATCTTGTCATGAGTGCAGAACTGAGCAATGTTGAGGTGAGAAGGCTTTGGGGAGGAGGCAGACAGCACTAAAATTGTTGGGGTGTCTGTGCAGGGCCAGGAGCTGGACTTTAGTGGTCCTTGTGGGTTCCTTCCCACTCGGGACACTCTGACTCTGTGATTTTGTCTGCCACATGTGGGGAATACTTGACCCAAGTCCTGCCAAGCAGATTCCGTGAGAATCCAGCTGGAATGTGGGGCGTGGGAGCAAAGAATTTAAACACCAGAAATGAGAGAGCAAATGGCTTAAGGCTTAGAGCAGAGATGTCCTTGCTGCAGGTGCTGCCTGTGGCTCCTCAGCCCAGGGATTATTCTGAAGAGCCTGTGGAGGGGAAAACCCAAATTCATTTAAGCTGCGTTGCTGTCCACATGTGCATATCCAGAAATAATTCTGTGGAAGGTGCCATAAAACCCAAATTCATTTAAGCTGCGTTGCTGTCCACGTGTGCAAATCCAGAAATCATTCTGTGGAAGGGAAAACCCAAATTCATTTAAGCTGCGTTGCTGTGCACGTGTGTGAGTCCAGAAATCATTCCAAGGAGGTGGGGAACATTTCCCAGAGGGATCCAGAAATCATTCTGAAGTGGAGAACAGCCTCCCCAGAGGGATGCACCCCACTCAGCCCTTCCTCAGCCCCGCACCGATCCACATTCCCCCGGCCTGGCCGCGCTGGGAGCCGTGTCCCTGCTGCCCCGGGCGGTGCTGAGCCTGTCCCGGTGCCAGCAGCAGGTGCTGCGGGATGGGCTCCAGGATGGCACCGGGAACAGCTCGGCAGGAGCTGGCAGAGGGGCTGCAGGCACCATCTGTGAGCAGGGACACTCGGGAGGCAGCGCAGCAAATGGCCACGCTCTCCACACCAGAGCTCGGCTTGACACCTCTTTCTCTCACTCCTGATCATTTCTCGGGGAAAAGGAGCCAGCTGGGAATTTCCCTATCCTGGCACCGCGTGGTTCTTCACGGAGAGATCTCCTCGTGCTTCTGTGGGGGATGGCTGCGACATAAACATGGGAGAAAGGAAGGATTTAGAGAGGATCCAAAATCACACAGAGGTGCTGGATGAGTTTGGATGGAATTCTTAATGTGTTGTTGGGAATGACTTTAAGACAAAAATAGGAGAAAGGATTTAGGGAGGATCCAAAATCACACAGAGGTGCTTGATGGGTTTGGATAAAATTCTTAAAGTGTTGTAGGGAATGATTTTAAGACAAAAATAGGAGAAAGGATTTAGAGAGGTAACTAAAATCACATAGAAGGTGCTTGACTCTTTTGGATTAAATTCTTGATGTGTTGTAGGGAATGACTTTAAGATTAAAATAGGAGAAAGGATTTAGAGAGGTAACTAAAATCACATAGAAGGTGCTTGACTCATTTGGATGAAATTCTTGGTGTGTTATCCAGCTATTGTTCCATGAAGAGATGCTGGTTTAGGTATTTTTGTACTGCCCTGTATTATTTTCTCAGAGATAAATGGCTTGTAAGGTTCCATCTCTCCCTCAAATTTGGCTGGAAGTGCTCAGAAGGTCACTAGGGCGACAGGATGATCACACAAGCCTTGCTTCTATGGGAAGTTGGATGAATTTTTCAGTAAAAACTGTGTATGTTTGTGCACGAAATTCATCAGTCTAAATACACATTCTATTTGACTTCTCTTTTTTTATCAGTGAGAAAAGCATGTCACCGACTTTTGGAGGTATTTGTCAGGATATCAAGTACAGTGTAGCTGTTATCATATGCCAGGTGCCAGATGCAATTAATACTGGGAAATGATCACCTTAAGCACTGTAATTGGTTTTAGTCTGAAGATGCAGTGGCAGGACATCATAGAAAATGGGTTGTGTTACCTGACTGGGGCCTGCAATGCAGGAATTTCAGTTATGTTGATGCCTGAAGGACAGGTGACCTGAAACAGAGGCCAAGACAAATCAGGAGTATAAAAAGTGGACAAATTTATTCAAGGCCCTGAAGGTACATTGGGGCAAGCAAAGTCCCCTCAGGGACTGCACCCAAAATGGGCCCTGGGTCCCGAGCCCTTCACCTTTGATAAGTTCTGTGCCATTAGCACATTGGCCTTAATTCTCCAGTCGCACCCTCAGGTGATGATGTTCACCACCCCAGGCCTGCTCCCCCAGCTCACAGCTGTTTACAGATTTTCAGGCCCTAAGGCAATGAATATGTCCTTGAATCTGTGCTCAGAGAGCCTTGTTTGGCCAAAGGTGCTGGGACAGAGGATTTTAGCACTTTGTAGGAAGCACAGAACCACAGCAAGTTACAGATACAGGAAGAGTAATAAACTAGAAATTATTAACTCATCAGTGTAGCTCTGTGAACCAGCTGAACCACATGAGCAAAGCCACGGCCTTAATTAAAAAAAATTAATCTCTACAATTTCTCCCTACTTTGTTCAGTGTGAGCCTATAAAAATGATATTTTTAGACAGTTTATGTGCTGGCAACAAAGTAGGGGTTCTGAACAGAGCCCATCAGGTGGGGCTGACTTTGGATGTGGCAATCTGTTGAGTAGAGCACCCCACAACACACCCAAAAGCAACAAGATTAATTCTGGAAATTCTATCCAACACAGTGGCTACACAGAAGAAATTCAAGAGCAGAATCCTGCCTGTTACAATCCACAAGCTTGTCTCCTCTCAACTGGAATAATTGTTATTAATTCCACAATATCTCTTTTTTTTTTGTGTTGAGTTTGTTTTCATCAGCTGTTTCAGATTTTACAGTCCCATGACTTTCATTCAATTCACTCTTTCGTATTTACACCAAATCATTCTCTATCCTCACTGGTGTGAGGAAGACACGAGTGAGGTAAGTAAAGTCGGTACTCAGCAGGTGGAGAGATTTCATTCTGCTCCACTAAGCAAAATTTAAATGTGAAGCTTGATTTTTCCCAGCTGCCAAGTGCTGCTGCTAATGGAAGCACTTGTTTTATTTTTGGGCACTTCTGTGCCTGAGTGCACAGAAATGGTGAAAATTGAGGCACGACTGCAGGGGAAGTCGTGCTGCAGGACTGAAGCGCAGCTCGGGGGAGAGAACAAAAACACCACAGCTCTGTCCTAAATATATGTCCCACAGAAGGAAGTGCATGTAAATAAGGTTTGGTGACTGACAGATTGTCCTGTGTTTAATGATGTGATCAGGGTTTGTGTTGTTCTGTATCCCTTAAAAACAAAGTGTGGGCTCAGTCCTTGGGGGAATCACATTAGAGTTGGACTCAATCATTGTGGGTCCCTTCCAGGTTCCGAACTGAGAAGGGCCTCCTGCACCATTCCAGGCTGGAGATGCCATGTATGCCATGGAGAGCTGCATCATTCCATGGACATTCCATGTGTGCCAGGGAGAGCTGCACCATTCCATGGACATCCCATGTGTGCCAGGGAGAGCTGCACCATTCCATGGACATCCCATGTGTGCCATGGAGAGCTGCACCATTCCATGGACATTCCATGGACATCCCATGTGTGCCAGGGAGAGCTGCACCATTCCATGGACATTCCATGTGTGCCAGGGAGAGCTGCACCATGCCATGGATATTCCATGTGTGCCATGGAGAGCTGCACCATTCCATGGACATTCCATGGACATCCCATGTGTGCCAGGGAGAGCTGCACCATTCTGTGGAGGTCCCATGTGTGCCAGGGAGAGCTGCACCATTCCATGGACATCCCATGGACATTCCATGTATGCCATGGAGAGCTGCACCATTCCATGGACATCCCATGTGTGCCAGGGAGAGCTGCACCATTCCATGGACATCCCATGTGTGCCAGGGAGAGCTGCACCATTCCATGGACATCCCATGTGTGCCATGGAGAGCTGCACCATTCCATGGACATTCCATGGACATCCCATGTGTGCCAGGGAGAGCTGCACCATTCCATGGACATTCCATGTGTGCCAGGGAGAGCTGCACCATGCCATGGATATTCCATGTGTGCCATGGAGAGCTGCACCACGTCAGGGTGTGGAGGCATTTGGGTTTTTGGCAGTCCCACGGCGCTGTCCCCGTGCAGTGCTGCAGGGACGGTGCCAGCCGTGCTGGCCGTGTCCCTGTCCCCTGCCCAGCGTGGCCCTGGTGCCCAGGCTGTGTGCCCACGGGCTTGGCACCAACATTCCGTGCAGCCAGGCCGTGCCAGGGTGAGGAGCACAGCAGCACTCCTGCCCTGGTGCCTGCTGATGCTCAGCCCCACGCTGCAGTGCAGGGATGGATTCCCCCGCTCTGTCTCAGACAGGAATTGTTTGCTGAAAAGGTGTTGGAAGGGTTTTAGTTTTCCGTGCGGCATTTGGGCAGAGCGGCTTTGCTCGGTGGCAGTGTGTGAGTCAGCTGGGCTCCGGGAAGGTGCACTCTGTGAGCTGTGCTGCTGCAGGGAGAGCCCACGGCCGCTTACTCACCTTCCATCTGTCAGAAACACGGCTGTGCGAGCAAGGGCAGAAAATAAACCCACATCGTGCTCTGAATTCAGCTCACAGCGCCTTAGCATGACAATTGCAGGGGGGTATTTTGAATATGGATCCGTGATTCATGTCTGAACGCGTTTTTTATTTTATTTTTCGCACGTGGCCCTTCTTGCCCATGTAATAATGCACAGTTATGACTGTTCCCTCACGGAGGATTTAATTTCCTCCTCACTCAGGAGTCAATCTGTGCTCAGCCAACTGACAGAAGATCTCCCTGTCTTTACCACACAGGAGCTTTAGGAGAAGTGGAATAAAGTGATTTGCATCTCTATATATACAGGGCGGGGTGTGTAAGCAGGCTGGGGAAGGATGGATGTGAAATTAGGATTTCAGCTGGGTTTGGGGCTTGCATAACTGAGGCTCCATGGCTCCAGGTGACTCAGAGTGTGCAGAGCGAATTCAGCTCTGCTGGCAAAGGTCTCTCTATTTCCAGAACCTGTGCATGCTTTTGGACTGATCACAGAAATAAGGTGACTTCTTCAAGGACAAGAAAGCAACACGATTTTATTCATCAGATTTTAACATATTCAAGGACATAGATAATAAAGATAATAGGAAATAGCCAGTCCTCGCTGTGAAGTCAGTGTGGGAGGATGTGCGTGGATTGTGGGTTTTATAATGTCCACATTTGCTGGATTTGGGGACATAAAAAAAAAGCGTGAATTTTTCTTCTGAGAAGCACACATTGGCTTTCCCCCTCTCTTCATTCATACTCCTTTTAAAAGGTGACAATTACTGAACATTGATGGAACAACGCTCTTGAAGCAATTGCAAGGCTTTCTTTAAATGGGAGATGTCTGAATTGCAATTGTAATATTTGTAAGCATTCGTTGTAATTACAAGTTCTCAAAGGTGGCTGCCACAAAAAATGACATGGTGTTATTGCAAAGTAATTCTGTCAGGAATGTAAAAAGCAACAAAACAATATTTTGGGAAATGTCACCCTGGAAATTAAATTATTCTTTTCAAAATCCTCAAGAAAAAGTCCCACTGGAGGACTACTGGGAAAAGAAGGGAAGCTAAGGGATACAGAATACAGACATGAAATTCCCCCTTGTAATTCAGTGATGTAACAATAATCCATGGCATAATCCATCAGTTGCTATCACTAATTATTTCAGGAGTTGATAAATTCCAGATAAAATATTCTCGTGAGCCCATGTACCAGCAGAGGTCTGGGTATGACATCAGCTGTTAGCAGTTTAATTCCTGTCAGTATTGCTGATATGGATCCTCTTGCTGCAGAGCTGCTGGTGGTACTGGATTCTGGGTCTGTGGGGGGCTCTTTATTATCATTTTTGAGGGAATTCCTGTGTCACTGGAGGCCTGGAAGGAAAAAATTCATTCCTGCAGCTGCTCTGCACTGTAGGCAGGGGTGGGGGAAAGGGCTCAGAGAGAAAAGAATTGTAGTTAATTGTGGTTGATAATTCCAGCTGTCTCAGGACATGAACTTCAACCCACTTTTGTTAAATTCTGAGTACTCTGCTTTTCAGTCTCACCTCCAGAACCTCTTGGAGCACCCACAGAGCTCTGCAGAGCCTTGGCTTGGCAGGAAATGCCCTGCCCTGTGTGCCAGGCATGCACAGCCCTTCTGCTTCGGCCATCCTGTGTGCCACAGCTCCTCTGCAATGAATAAATTAAAATATGGCAGCCATTAGAACGTACAAATCCAAATCCTCTTCCAAATCTGGAAAGCCATCATTTAGCAAATGTTGGTCTTTAATTAAAACCTTTTTGGGATATGTGAAATAATTCTTCAGATTAGGAAGTTGATTCTCTTAGAACAGTTTAAGATGTTTTAAAGATTAGTTGGCATGAATTTCATTTTCTGAAGGGTAGGGTTGTTGTTTGTTTTTTACCTTGTATTTCCACGGTGATATTTCAGCTTTAATAAGACTGTGCTGCTGTAAAGGAAAGAAAATTGGTGTAAAATGCACTTGGATCCATCTACATTCTCAGGGGAAGGAAAACAGAGATTCTCTCTTAAGATGGAAAAAATTCACTGATTTAAAATGCACCAGCAAGTGCTGTGAGGAAGCCCTGGTGGTTCTGGTGCTGCTGTGATAACTCGAGGGGCTCACCTAAAACAGAGGCTGGACAAAGTTAGGAGAATAACGAGCAGTTCTATTTATTGAAGGCCTTCAGGTGCACTTAGGGCAGGCACAGCCCACCCAGGGGCTGCACCCAAAATGGACAGCGGGTCACAGGTTTTTCATACTTTGTAAGTTTTTCATAAGGTCATGAGCTTTTCAGACTTTGTAAGTTTTTTATAAGGTCATGGGTATTTAATACTTTAGAAGTTCTGTCTATTTGCATATTGAGGTTAATCCTCCAATTACAGCTTCAGGTGAGGAAGTCAATTGCTCCAAGTTTGCTCCCCCCAATTAATTCACTGCTGTTTGCATATCTCGGGGCCTGAGACAGTGAGGTGGGCTTGGGTTTGGGGCTTAGAGTGGAATTGTTGTGTCTAAAAGTGAGAGAACAGCAGCTCAGCACCTGAATGGAGTTTATACACTAAAGAATCACAGGATTACAGATACATGAAAAATACAGAAGCTGAAATCCTAAGGCATCAGCTGTGCCCAGGTTATTGCAGCAGAACTTCAGTCCTGGTCTAACCAACCTGCGCCACATCCATGGCCATTCCTGGGGGTGTGCAAAGGAGAGGAGAATGAGAGGATACTGAGAGGCGCTGGGGTGTGAGGAAGGATGAGCCACAGCATTGCACAGTCCCTGCCATCCTCCTGCCCCTGCTCCAACCCAACTGGCACTGCTGGGACTCCCTTTGTCCCATCCCTGTGATGTCCCCTCTCAGCACAATGAGCTGTGGCATTCTTTGCTCGGTATTTTTGATTTCCTTTCAGCTTTTTTCTCCGCACGCTTTCATGCCGTGCCACCTGTGCTGACGTTTTTCTAATTAAAGCAATTTTAGCTGTGGCCATAATCACTAAATCACATGCAAAAGGACTTTTCTAAAAGCAAGGGGACCTCACCCCTGAGCAGCTGATGCAAGACTTTCCATTGCCAAGAATGCCTTGCTATGTTAATTCTGCAGGCTGGAGGAGATTTTGGGGCTGATAATTTCCATGTCAAGCATATTCGAGGGCTTTCTTTATATTTTCTAGCACAATGGAGACATTTGTGTGTGAAATAATCATGCTTTTAGATTTCGAGTAGAGCCAAAGGATGATGAGGTTTTGGAAGGTGATGCTGGCATTACAAAAGGGTGAGAAATGATAAGGAAATACTCATTTAAGCCAGCGTTGGAGCTGCAACATAAATTGTGCCTGGGGACAATATGGAGTGAGAAATGGCCTCTTTGCTGTGGTAATTCCTCCTTTTTCATCCTGGGGAAGATAAATGCAGCCTCCCCGGAGTGATGAAAGTAATGAAAAATAGACGTAATCCTTTTTGTCTAGATCATTTATGCAGTACTGCCAACCCTGAGCATTCAGAAGTAATAAAGTCCCAAAAAACCTGCTACTTTATTGGAACATGTGAGGCTTTAAAATATAGAAGTTATGAGAATGAAGGCACAGGAAGCCAAATGTTGTCCCATTTCCTTATTTCTATTTCAAAATTTGTGTTTTCCCAAATGCTATCTTGCATAATCCTTTTTTCTATTCCCCGTTCTCACCTGCTGTAAATTAAATCCTCATCAAATCACTCATTAATAATAAATACATCCCTGAGATTTCCTATTTCCAAAGCCCAGGTCAGCAACAGGGCAGTGTGTTAAGAGCACTAATGGGTCCACAGATGAACTTTCTTCATTGGGATTTTTACTCTTCGTTCTGCCCAAATGACCTTGAGCAATCAGGCACATCTTTCTTGTGGGATGCCCTTTCGGTGTGTTAATGATTGGGAGTTGCATGGAATGTGTTAAAAGTGCTTTTTCTGCTGGGCATTGGCATCAAAAATGATATTTTTTTCTGTTCTGAGAGTCACTCAGACCCATGGTAACCTCTGCCATGTGTTGATAAAGGAACAGAACAAGTTTGGTTTAATATATTCCCTAATCAAAATCTTGTATTGACTTTTTTTTCAGCTGGGAAATCATTTATTGAAGAAATGTTGTTCTTTTTTAATTGAGAGAGGGATTTGTATAGAGGGAAATAAATTGTTCTACCTACGAGTAGTGCCAGTTTTCTTACAGGCACTTTCTTGTTCCCCTGTGCCTCTAAAACTGTGATTTTAGGGGGTTTTGTGTTTTGCTAAATGACCTGTGTTTTTGTAACGATTTTCCTGCCTTACCTGGTTTTAATCTGTGAATTTCTAGTAAGATAAAAATGCTTAAAATGAAATAAGGAAACATTAGCATATTCCTTTTGTAGTCTGATATTTCTCAGAGTAAGGAACTCATATCATGGTGAAATAGGTTATGTAAATTGTGGTTTTTCTCTGGCCCTAGGACTGACCTGCTTGGGAATTTCTTGAAGAGAGAGAACAAGAGAACTCAATTATTTGCACTTCTCAAAGCTATTTCTCCTCCTTTCTCCCTTCCTTAGCTCGTGGCAGGTTTGATCCTCTCCTCACAAATCCCAACCTCCCAGCAAAGGAGGGAGAGCCCAAGCCTTGTCCTCATCTGCATTTAAAGGTTTTATAAAGGGCTTTTTGCAGTGGCATTTGGGATCTCAGAATGCCAAACTTTGGGGCTGAGAATGCTGCTGGTGGCTTGGAGCTCATCTTTAACCTTCTCACCCCGCGGCGTTAACAAACCCAGGGCTGTTATTCTGTCCTCCTTCCAATGCAACCTTTAAGGAATTAGAATAAAGAAATTAAAATTAGGATTTTTTTTTTCATCGTTTCATTAGTCTCTGATCAGAGTGCTGCAATAACTGACCAGGCATTGACAAACCAATAATTATTGATGCAATTTATCACTGGCATCAATTCGAGCGATAAAGATCTGCAGAGAGATGGGGAGTCAGACTCCACAGGGAATATTGGACTCTACAGGCCTAGCATAAATTTTACTCCAATAAGTGTTTTTCTGAAGTTTGCTGAATATAATTGTATCCTCATTAAAAAAAACCAAACAAAAAACCCTTGTTAAAAGCCATTTCACCCATTTGCTGTAATTATCTTCATATGAAAGAATTTCCCCCTTGTTTCCTTTTTCTTTAAAAAAAAGGTGGTATATATCATATATATAAATAAAGTATTTTTGCACTGAAATTTATAAATATGAGGGGTTTAAATATATACAATATATAAATATATTGATATAAAGGTATATGAAGATATATAAAAATATATGAAGATTCTTTGTATGCAGGTACCCATCAAAAACAAGAGGAATTCCTAACAAGATGCAGCCCTGTAGAACTGTGTTAATTATGGCAAATTACAGATTGCACCAAGCTGGATTTTGTGGATCCATTTCTGTGCTTCTTTAAGGTCACCTACCCCTGCTGTCATTTAAAGCAATGGGGCTGTCCCTACCTGTCCCTGCCTTCCTGCTGCTCCTCTGGCAGCACAAACGCTCTCAGGGCAGCAGGAAAAATCACTTTTCAGTGCTGCTTTGCTGTAATGGTACTTTCATTCCCAATTCCATTCTTCTCCTGCATCCCTCTCTCCATCCTCCCACTGTCATGGGGTGGATAATTCCACAGATTCCCACTGAGTGCACCTGCCTGTGCATTCTGGGGTGAATTTCACCAGGAATGGGAAGCATGGGAAGTCAAATTAATTTGGTGCAAAAAGCTGTAAGTCATTGGAATAGAAGGTAAAAAAAAAAAAAAAAAAAAAAATCCTCATCATTGTGGGTATTTTCCCCTGCCTTTACTGGGAGGTTTGTATGGAGTGGTTTTGAGGGAGGTTCCACTGTGCCCATTTCCCTCCTGTCCTCGTGGTGATGGTTTGCAGAACGCTAAATTAAAATGGGGATTCTGGGCTCCGAGTTGCTCTCTTTCAAGGAAAACCAGGGATTTATAGAGGAAAAGTGGTTTTTATGAAAGGAAAAGGGACACCTGTGTCCTCACAGACCTCTAACCGCACATATATATTTTGTACATATATAAAAATAATTTATATGCATAGGCATGCACAGACATCCCCCACCACTCCGGCTCCAGGTTGGGCGTCTGGGAATGGAATAATCGAACAGAATCACTGCCAGGGAAGGCAGAGCTGCACAAAACTGTGACGAAATTAGTGGCACAGGTTTCTTGTTTGACGTTTTGTTTGCTTTGCTGGCCATCCGTGGAGCAGGACAGCAATAAACCCCTGGAACTGCTGGGGAAGAGGGAAGAGGAAAGAAAGGAGAAAGGAGAAAGGAAAGGAAAGGAAATAGAAGCGGAGACGGGAAAGGAAACTAGAAAAGGAGCTGATATTGGCCCTCTGACATGTCAGAAATCCAACAGGGAGAAGGGAGAGAAGGGTTTGAACGGAGCAGGAGGAGAGCAGAAAGCAAATCCAACGTGTTGGTTTAGTCTGCTGGACTTCACCCCATAAAAAATGCTTTGCTAGCAGGGTGGGGGAAAGTGTAAGATATAATAAGGGTGCAATTTTGGTATAAAAAAGAGAATTTTGCCATTGGGAGACTCAACTGCTTTGCAGCAGCCTCAGCAGGTCACTTGAGAAGATCCCACAGCACTGTCCTGGGAAAAGGGAGACCCCAGTTGAAAGAATAATGGCAGATTTTAATCATTCCTGCTGGATTTGGGAATTTCATGCCTCTTTCTTCTTTTCCAAGCCGTGACAATTTCACATTGGGCTCAGTTTCTCGATCCGAAGTACATGTTCCAGCGAGTTTGGAGATGAAAACAAACATTGCTGTACCTTCGAGGAAGTTTAGCAGTCAATGAATGTAACAAAACATTCCTTGGGCCTCATTTGTGTCCTTAATGTTTTCCTGTGAGGTTGTTCTGCAATGGAATTGCAAAGCCTGCTCCAGTCCCAGCTGGGTTTGCTTTTCCACACCTCTAGAAAAACCAGCAGAGATCATTGACTGCCCTCATATTCCAAGAACTCGGAATTTTCTTGTGAGCATCTTTTTTTGCTGTTGTTTTTTAATTAGGGTCACAGCTTTTGTAAACAAGGAACGATCCCAGCTCTCCTCTCAAATAAATCCATGTCCGCTTCCTTTGAAGGGAGTCAAAGGCACACAACAAATAAAAAGAATCGTGTGTCTGCTTTCTTTAAAAGACACGTTTCCTCTTAAAAAGTAGGGAATATCTGCAGCCAATCTTGTGATTTTTATCAGGCCTGTGAGTCAGATTTTTTAAATTTTTTTTTTTTTTTTTTNNNNGTTTTTGCTCTAACAGATTTTGCCTGCCCACAGACTCCCTCCCGTCTGTTCAGGTTAATGGGCTCTCTGCCTGAGCTCAGAAAGGAGCATATTGCAGGGTTTGCGTGAGGAATTTCAGCTCAAGACACCACTGGTCCTTGGAGTCTACTTCAACTTGGTTGCCAGGACTACTCCATCCAAGGCAAATAGGATAAATAATTTGAGATGGTCTTGCAGGAAAATGAGAGCTAGAGCTTGCCTAGAGAATGGGAGAAAAATGTGTGATAATGAAATGGAAACCTTGGGTAAATATTGTAATTGAGAAATGTTCAATGTTCAAATGTTCTACTCTTAAACGTGTGGGGGGTGAGAGGGAAGAAGGGAAAAGGAGCAAGGAGCTGTGAATCCAGGGAGGAGACAAAGTTGTAAATTTTATAGGGGGAGAGTACCAAAACAAGCCCTCAGGAGAGTCTAAACCAAGCGATGTCTCACATTGGAACTGGGAATTAATCAAAGTATCACAATATTGTGGGTTGGAGTGAAACCTTTAAAAAACTGCACTCCTCCAGCTGGCAGTGCAGGAAAGATGCTCCAAACATGGAGATTCACACAAGTATGGAAAGGATGAAGAGTTCGGAGCCTTGACCCACTGCCTTTGGAGATTGTGCCTCAAAAAAGCTGTGATTCAGAAGGGAATTGCTTTTAAACACATTTCCCTGCCCCAAGGATAATTTGAGTGGAAGCTGGGAAGGGAAGGTGGAGAGGAGCAGCCACCAGTGTGTCACTGTCCCCAGCTGTCCTGTCTGTCACTGGGGGCTGCTGGCAAGATGGGGACATTTAAAATTAAGATTTAGCCTCCTACAAATGACAAAAACTGGGCAATTTTGCTGAATTCTTTATTGCCTATGTAGATGCCTAACGACAAACTGGACTAAAAGCAACCACATCTCTTTATTCTTTCTTTTGGATGAATGATGCAAAAAAATCATCCTAAACTGGTACTGAGAATTTCTCCTTTAGCCTCACAGTTTTTGGTATCCAGACCTGTCTTGTGTTCATTTCTGAGCACAAGGTTCCCCTTTGCTTTCCCTCCACCCCTCCCTGTCCAGCTTTTCCCAGGAGCTGTGTCCCAGCCAGAGGTGGCCCAGGTGTCACCTTCAGGAGTGGGGGACCCACAATTTAATGAGTGACATTTACCATGATGGGAGAGAGAAAACTTCAGGGAATCTAATCTAGCTGATATTATTTTATTAATAATTATGCATTAATTTTAAAAAAAATTATTTCTGAATTTTCCAATCTCCCTCAAACTGAGGTTAAATGTAAAAGCAAAAGGCAGAGACAGATTTTGGTCACAGCCAGCACTGGACCTGTGTGTCTTGTGGAAGCCTCACTGGAGCTTGGGCTGTGATAAGTTCATTTGCTTAATTTTGATTTAAGGTGCAGCTGAGAAAACACCTCAGCTATTTCTGCTCCGAAACCTCGCAGGAGCAGAATTGAATCTCAATAGGTGGCAACGGTGAATAGATGGAAATTACTGCTCAAATCACCTTCAGCTGCTCTGATTTTATTTACAGCCATTTATATCCCAGTTTAAAATTAAACCACCATTCCTTTTTAGTTAGTAATTCAGCTGACAGATTGGTGAGAGCACTCCAGGCTGGGGTGGTTTTCCAGGGATTTCCCAGGGCTGCAGCTCCCGGCAGATGGCAGTGCTGGACTGGATGAAGGTGAGGACCTGCTCTCCTCCAGCCTGGAGAGAAAGCTTTTCGTGTCTCGGATTCCCTCAGGGATTGGTTATTCCCTAAAAACACACCCTGCAGAAATGGATCTTGATTGGGTTTGCTTCCCTTTCCCAGCAAAGGCATCCCAGGGAAGTCTGAAATGGCTGGAGAGACAAACTCATGTAAAGAAATGTGGATTTTGTCTTAAGTAATCCTGGTCGAACTCACAGAATGAGAGATGCATTTAGCAGAAATGCCCATAATCATGGAAACCTTCATTAAAAGTCGCTAAGACTGGCTTTGGTTGCCCATAAATCTTCATGAAGGAATCTGCCCTTATTTGCTCCACGCTGTTAGTGCATGTTATGGCTGTATTATTTTAAAAATGAGATTCACTAACGAGAAATCTTAAAAATAACCTCAAAACAAAACAAAAAGTAGCACTTTAGTTTGTAACTCAACAGTGCCAGTTTTTTTCTAATTATCTGTTGGCAAATGGAACAGGATAAGTAATTAATGAGAATGGAGAAACTCAGCCTTCAGGAGATTCCAATGAAGTTAATGACCACAGCATTCACCAGGAGTGTTCTGATTGCGATAGAAAATAGGTGTTGGTTCAGAAAGTAAAGTTATAAAAACCACTGGGAGTAAGAAAGAACCTCTAAGGTGAAAAAGGAAAAGAGGAGAATAGATAGAAAATCCTGAATTGAGAAGCAGTCAGAAAGATTCACCTCCAACTTGCTTTAAAAAAAAAATCAATGGCCATATCTGCGAATCCTGGCGAATTTTCTTTTGATTGTGCTGTTAGGAGCTTAGGGATTACTTGCTCATTTTGTGTGCTCTAGTTTCCTCCCAGCTCCCAAATGAGAAAGAGAAGGATTGGAGAAGGAGCTGGCAGAGAGCCATTCCGTGGGATTTAGACAGGAGAGCAGCCTGGGAGCGATCCCTGACGGAGCTCCAGACTCATTTGTGTGGCTGCAGGGCAGCCTTTCCTTCCCAAGAAAATGAAACCTGCAGCTCGGATTCCCCAGGGCCATCCACCCCTTGGCTCTCCGCTCCAGGAGGTTTCCAGCACATCCCCAATTTTCGTCCCGACAGGCCTCGTTGTGGAATAATCCTGAGCAATTCCCACCCCGAGTGCTGTTATTTGTGCGTGTTTTGTTTACTCACAGGGAGGACGGTCCTTGCCCAGAGTCATAAATCCACAAAGGAAAATATTTCGCAGGAACCAACTGCAGTTTGGCTCTGGCCTCAGCCGGGCTCGCACTGCCTGCTCTGGAGGAGCAGCATCGCCATCCCTTCAGCTCCAGGTGACACAGAGCCATGGGCTTGGGGCTGCCATGGGCACAGAGGGACCTGCAGCCTCGGCCAGCCTCCCCCTGGGGCCCTGGGGTGGCTGCACTCCATCTCCCGGGCACGCTGGGCTGGGTGTCAGCAGAATGGGAAGGCAGGGACCAGACCGACCCAAACCTCGGATTCTGGAGCAGGCTTTGCTGTTGTGTGCAAAAGAGAGCGCAGAGAGCTCCTGCTCCTACCCCTGTAGATTAGATTTAATCCTATAAATGCCAATACTTCAATAATGGAATTATTGCAGCTGCTGCTACGTGTGGCTGTGTGTCGAAAGAGAATGCTTGTTTGCATCTTAGCTGCTTCATGTGGGTTACACCACCATTTCCTAGCAGGAAAACTCAGATTTGACAGCACTTAGTTGTGCAGAAAAAGAATCAAAAAGAGGCAGGGGAAGGGAAGAGTTGTTGGAAAAGCATCCTGTGTCCAGCACAGCCTCTGCTCCTCACAGCTGGGAGGGCTCGGGGAGCAGCACAGCCTCTGGGGCACTGCTGCTCAATTCCCTGCGCTCCCAAATCCCAAACCTGAGCTCCGGTGCAGAGCTGGAGGTGCCCCAAGTGCAGCTCTGCCCCAAAGCCTTGGGAGAGCACAGCTGATGTGATTCCATGGTCACTGAGCACTGAAGCCCTGCCCCACTCCTGTTTGACAAACCATGGGCAGGGTGGGAGCACTGTGGGGCTGTGTGTTATTGTATGGCACAGTGAGACAAAGCGAGAGTGCCTCTCTGACAGAGAGGTTTGGGTTTGGTTCAGCTCCGAATTCAATGCACCATGAGCAAATGGAGAGTCTGCACAGCTGCCTGCAGCAGTGCCTGTCAGACATCTCTGTCAGGACAGTCCTTTCTCACCTCTGGTGGCTTCCCCTTTGTCGCAGCACCCTCAGCTCGGGCTCTGCTTCGTGTGACACATCCCCATAGATTTCCCTGGCTCTGGTCTCGAGGGACTGTTTCTGTCCAGGAATGCTTAAAGCCCATAATCTCAAGGTCAGCCTCACCTGGGGAAGGGCTGGAATGTCCACATCCAGAGCATCACTTGTGCCACTTTATTGGAGTGAAAAACATAATTCACTCACCAGCAGCACTGGAAGATTCTGTTGTTCCCTAAGCTGTAGCGAGAAGCTGAAAAACCTCAAAACACAGGCTCTTAGCTATTTGGCTTTTTAGAGAATATTGAAATCAATAAACCAAACATGGGTATTTGAAGTACAGACAAAATCATGCGATTGTACTTCAAGCTATAATATTAAAGTACAAGGTGGTTAGTTTAGTTTTCTAACACACTGGGGAAGCTTTAAAATGGCAGAAAGGTGATACTGGCAAAAACATTTTCTATTTTCTCGGTAACCATTTGCCCTGAGAATTACCCAGGTAGGTAAAATGTGTGTTTCTGAGGCTCATTCTTCCATAAGAACTGATTTTATTTTTTTCTGCTGAGCACAGTGCATGAAATTCTCCCTCCTTTGAGATGGGGGAGTTGCATGGGCAGTACCACCCAGCCCTCTGATCCACTGGGAATCCTATTTAGAGTCAGAGGCTGCGGTGAAGCCAATGGAGACTGTGTGAACAAAAAGCCCACCTTGAAAATATCCATAAATCCAACTGCAACCAGCAGAGGATCACAGACTGCATTAGCAATTAGCAGTAATTTAATCCACGTGGATGTCAGTGATTGATTTCCTTGTGAGTTGCTGCTAATGCTGCGTGAAACACATCGAGGCTGCTCTGCCTGCTGCTGTTAATGTGCTTTTCCTGGCGGATTTAAGCTCTTTACACGCTGGGTTCGTGCCCCGTGTGGTGCCTGCCACCCTCCCCTGAGCGCCAGCAGACACTGAAATATTCCCAGTGCTCCTCCCTGTGCCTCCTGCCATCCCAAAAGGGGCTGAGCCCTGGAGGGACCTTGGAGCCAGGAGAGCCAGGGGTATTGGGGAGGATGAAATAGGAAAGCCTTATAGATATGATCACCTGGCGAAAGATGCTGAGAATATGGAAACTAGAAGCGAGATTGAAATGAAGACAAGCTTTGAGATACCAAACCCCAGGTACTGAACAACTGCAAAACAACGGTGTGGCCACTGAAGGGAATCCCCTTTGGATTAAACAATCCCCTCTGCTTGCAGACAGCTCCAAGGCTCAGAGCAGACCCTGCCAACTTGGCAGAGGGTCCAAAAAGCAGTTTTTAGCGTTTAAAATATAATGCTGTATGGTAATGCAATGACTCTCCTAGGCTATATGTAAATGTTGTAGGATTTGTAGCTTGTTCTAGATTGGTTAGTGAAAATTAGAATATTCAGCACAGAAGATGATTTATTGTATTGTAAACGGCAACCACGGCATTTTATTCTATTCTATTCTATTCCGTATTCTGTATTCTATTCTGTACTTCTCTTTTCTCTCTCTCTCCCCTCTGTGCCCTGCTCTGAGCTGTGTCTGGCAGCTCCCAGCAGCTCCCCTACACCCACACCTCTCACAATAAACCTCATGCTCTAAGACCAAACTCCAGAGATCTCTCGTCTCCGTCCCGACCGTCTGAAACAACCCAACCCAAATCCCACAGGGGGTACCATGGATCTGTGAGTATTGGAAATAAACCCTCAGCCAATCCATCTGCGGTTCTTCCCACAGAAGAGGGCAGCAAAAGCCGTCAGCTCCTTTCCCTCCTGCATCTGTGCCCATGCTAAACCAAGAGGAGGTTTTTGGTTGATCCACTCAAAAAAACAGGGCAGCACGTGATTGTCTTGAGTATAAACATAAAAATATAACTGTCCTTTCAGGTAACACTCTGTGTTGTCTCCAGGCATAAATATTTCAATTTACCTCACAGAGTCACACATCTTCCTTAGAGGTGTCTGAAACACCTTAGAGAACTCAGTACAAATAGAAAAATTAAAAGGCAAGTGCATTTCTGATGAAAAAATGGATTGGATTCAGTCTCGAAGACTCTTTGACACACCATGCTGGTTTTTGTGGCTTTTCAGACGTTGCCAGAATTCACCTCCTGGCAGTGTAAAGTCTTTAGGTTCACTTTATTTTCTTTATCTCAATAAGAAAAAAGTAAACTAACATATCTCCAGCTTATCTTTCTAGCTGCTTTGAGTTTTTTTCTGCCACAAACTTTCAGCAGTGGCTGCACTGTTGGATATGTTTGCCACTTCTCCAAGATGATGTGCCTTCCTTTCCAAACAGGATTGCTTAATAGCAGTTTGTACTCCTTTTCCTTGGTTATCAGCAGATGAAATGGAAAGAATGGACCACTCAGTCGGTAGGGAAATGCCAAATTTGTTACTTTATCCTGCAATATTGGCTATAGGCGATAAGGAATTTAGGGCAGCTGGGGCAGAAGATGCAGTTTGAGTCTTGAGCACTGAGCACCAATAAAAGCCAGGCTCAGAACAGCAATATTTCGTAATTTGGCTGGTGATGTTTTTCTGTTATAAAAGTTGGAACTTTCTGTTCGTCTCATGAGTACAAAATATTTTTATGACCCTAACCCTGGGAAAGTGTAGTAGTCTTCCTAATGAGTCTAACAGATCTGGAAAAGGTTAGAATGTGTTGCATCACGTATTAGGTCTTCTGCTGATGAGGGAATGAACGTTTAAAAATACTCTCATTTGTCATCCAATTTGCAGAAAAAGAGCTAACAGAAGTTACATCGTGACCATAAATCCTGCAGGGAAGTAATGGGCTAATGGTAAATATTACATAATGGGAGGTGTGGGATTTGGAGGCATTACCAGCAAGGCAGACTGGTGTTTGGGCATGAAAGAGGACTTGTTTCACCTTGAGTGGGTAGAAAATGAGGCTTTTTCAGTTGAGCGTGCTGCTCAAAGGACCCAGAAAATGTAAGTTCAATTGAGAGATTCAGGAGTAGGAGGCACTTTCTTCTTCATTACATCTCCAGTGAAAACATTGTTCAGGCACGGAGCAGGGGGACAAACAGAAACCCTCCAGATTAAGAAACAAGGATGCTTCTTGGGCTGGAAAGAATAAAATGGCTCTGTTTTGCTAAAATTATCAGAGTAAAGGGCATCTGATACATGCCAGGGGATGGGAGAACTTGTTTAAAAAGAGAGGGCTGGTAATGAAATAGGAGAATAAAAAAAGGGATTGAACTGGAGATTATGGAAGTCTCTGAAGGTGCCACATGTAAAGCTGTTGGGAAAAAAAACCAAAACACCTTTCTAGCAAGAAGGGTGTGCAGCCTAGACAGGGAAATGGAATAATTGCTGCTTAATAAAATTATGTTCTTTATTTCTAGGGAGTTTAAGGTTTGTTTTAAACGTGCTTTCAGAGCTGAATTTCTCTGGGTGGCTCCTCTACTGCCTGGGCAGGAAAATCCTGCACTGAAAAGTGTTTGCTCTGGTTTTTCATGAGTTTGGCCATCCCTGGTGAAGGGACTGGGGAAAGGAGTGAGGGTACATGCAGGAGCTTTGGTTTTTAAGCAAGTACAGAAATGGATGATGCATTGATTTCAGGCAGAGACACCGTGAAGCCTGAGACATATTGGCAAAAGCCTTTTTTTTTTTTTTTTTTTTTTTTTATGAGCACTTTATTTTCCCCTTCAAAAGGCTGGACTAGGAGTGAGAGTGAAGAGCTGCATCGGTCCTGTCCTACCTGACACGCTGGGGAAAAAATGTTCATATGACATGAATCCATCTCAGCTGGGGCTCTGTGAGCTGTCACCTCCCAGGGTGACACAGAGTGGCTTTGAAGGACAATCCGTGTGTCCTTGCCCCACGGGAGAGGGAATGCATGAGCTGAGTGATTGCCAGGGAACAGAACCGATGGGAGTGTGAGCCATGGAACCTGCTGGAGTCACCTGGGCTGGCCCAGAGCCAGGGAAATGTGATTTACACACTGCTGCTAATGGAGATTATCATTAATCTCCTGAAACCCAACCCAGCAGGGAGCACTTCCAAGGCTAAAAGTCGCTAAAAGTCACTAAAAGTCACACGTCTGGTGTGTTCTGACATTTATTTCATGGCGATGGTTTTCTTCTGAGGCAATTTCTGTATGAAGTAATAGCTTGAGCGAACATCGCTGCTTTATGTGAAATACTGCCTGGGTCGGGTGCCAAGAGTGGAACTCCACCGTGCAGAAACAAAAAGGACGTGTTTGAAATCCAAACGGGGCTCTGCAGAATCTGCGTAACACCGTCAGGAGTATCAAGGTCCTTCAGAGCCAGAAGTCAGATTTGTTTTATTTCTTATCAGTCTCTTTTGGCAGAAATGTGGAACAAGTAAATAAAAGAAGGTCTGTAAATCGCTGTGTTTACAGCACTCTTGATAATTTCTGTTTCAGCAGATAACCTTGCCATAGGTGAGTTATCCAAATGATGAGTTTGGCTGATGTTGGTGCTGTCAGCTGTAGAGCTCATGGATGCTGACAGAGGAATTCCCCCTGGTTTCAGTGGTTTAATTCAAATAAAATAAAAATGCTTTGCACATCTTATCACATGCTTCCTTTGGTAACAGTATCTTAATGGTCTTCACCTATTTGCAAAAGTCTTTTTCAATTTAACCTAAGAACTAATTAATTCTAATCAGATTTGAACTTGAAGCCTGGGCTCAAATTGAGGTCTCCACTTGAAGGCTGGGCTTGGTTTCTCTTCAACATTTTCTAGTTTGAGATGAGTGTGACAACACTTTTTAAGTCCATGGAATTGTGGCCAGGTCTGTGTCATCAGCCTGCCAGTACCTTTACATGCAGCTCGCTGAGAATTCCAGTGAACCAGTTATTTGGGAATATTTTGTGTGGGTATATATATTATATATATATTTGTGTATATATATATATATATTTATTTATTTATTATTATTTTTAATTTTATATTTATATTTATATCTATATTTATGTCAATCCATATACATCCACAATTAAATCAGGCTGCTCTCATGGCACAGATATGTGGAAATGTGTGCAGATGCTGTGTAGCC
>VZRL01005201.1:188989-254198 GCA_013397895.1 Origma solitaria | reverse complement strand
TATATTTTTATATATATTTATATCTTTTTAATGGCTCTGCTTCATTCCTTATCCTTGGCAGAGTTCAGCGAGTGCAGTGAGTTCACCTTAGGCTGCCTCTATGGCAACTGCGTACTCTCCAGTTGCTTAATTTTAAATATGAATTGTGCAGCAAGAAATGCATCAATATTTCAGGTATTTTGAAAAGCCTCTGGCTGTAAGAAGCCATGTCAGTGACCCAGCAGGCAGTGTCCCTTCCCAGCTCTCTGCTCTCTCTGGTTTGGATTGCAGGTGGAGGATGGAGTCACTTCCTTCCCTCCTCTACCTCACCCACAGTGCAAAAATCATCAGGAAATGTTACCTGACTTGGGGCATATTTGTTTTGAATTTCACTGCTGCTGGAGCTCACCTCACGCTGCTCAGAGACCCCGTCCTGGAAAGCTCTGAGATATTCCGTGCCCCATGCCAAGAGTAGTGAGGCTTCCCAGGAATTCTAAACTACAATTGAGAGGAATTCTGTAAATCAGCAACACCGAACAATTTCATTCCTCATCTTCCCTCATATTAAAAAAAAAATAAATTACTGTAAGCATGAAACGAATGTCTTTTGGATAGCATTGCCCATTCCTTCTATTGAAAATGGGAAAAAATTTAAGCAGAGCATGACTGAATTTCCTAGGTAAAGGAAATAAAATGAAAACTAGGTTCTATTTCACAGCAAACGCTTGCTAAGAAATTCTTAGACTTTGTTCTAAAATGCTTGAGTCATGAGTCTGTAAGTTATGTTTTAGGGGTACCAAGAAAAATTGTTGAATTTTGTGGCTCAGCGGTTGGGGAATATAGTGGAATATTATGCATTTTTATAAACATTGTTGGCTAACGCTGCTATGAAATTAAGTCTCTTTAAGTGATTGAATGTCGGATTTGTTTTAAAGCCTCAGTTTGCTTAACTTCAGTCCTTACTATTCCTGTTTATTTTCAAAGCTGAGGTAATTTGTTGAGATGTGAATCACGCCAGAGTTGAGCTCTTTGGAGGCTGCCTCATGTTCAAGTCGAAAGACTGAATTTAGAGGAATAGCATCTCGCTAATCAAGAGTTAATGAATATTTTGGTTATCTCACTCACACACATGTGCAGTGGAGCTGGGGGTAAAGAGCCGAAGGGTCTGTCTTGGGCTCTGTGCGCTTCCCCAGCTCCATTTCCTCTCTCAAGAAGTATCAGTGCTGATTTTTGTTAGGGCAGGCCTTGGGGAAGTTTAACCTCTGTGGATGGCCAAGCTTCACTCAGATTTGAAGAAACTGAGTATTATTCTGAGCTCATTTTGCAGCGCAGCATCACTATAATGTAGCCAACATAATTCTATTTAAATTAAACAGAAGTTTAACCTCTGTGGATGGCCAAGTTTCACTCAGATTTGAAGAACCTGAGTATTCTGAGCTCATTTTGCAGGGTTCAAGAGGCAGCGTCACTATAATGTTGCCAAAATAATTCTATTGAAAATAAATATGTGTCGTGGGATGTCCAATAATGCATTGACCTCACACTGCATCAGAAATGAAACCCAGGAGCTCATCCTGTTCCCGACAGAATTCAACCAGAGTACTGCTGTTAAGTTTATGGGGATCAGAACTGGAGTTTTAAGTATTTTTGGCAGTGGTAAATCTTTGTTTAAGGCTGGCGGTGGCTGTGAGCTGGATGCTGTTCTCCCAAGGCAGATGTGATGCTCTCTGTGGCTCTGAGACCTTCCTCCCTGCTCTGGCACAAATGTCCTGCTCTTTCCTGCCCCTGCAAGATTGACATGGGCCAGCTGATGCTTCAGCATAAATAACTTTATAAAATTTAAGCCATGTCCAGAATCCTCAATGCTTTCAAGAGGCAGACGTTCACATTCCCCATGTGGGATTCCCATGCAAATTTGGATAGAGAAACAAGAGATTAATGACATTTCTGTGAGTTAGGTTTGCGGTACAGTGTATTTACCTTCTACTTGTGGTGTTGGCAAAAATATTTGAATAACACAGAGCTGAGTGTGTCCCTCCTGTACAAAACAATGGCTTTCAATCTTCCTCTTTCCTGTGCGTTCATTGCAGGAACACAGCATAAATAATAATGCAAATGCTTTCTTCCTTGTTTTCCTCTTGCCAGTTGCATATTTGTACAGAATTAATGGTTGGGCAATATTTCAGTGTGTGATTTCAGTATAAACACTTGCATTGCTTTCTACCATCCATTATCCATATATTAAGATATCCTTGAGAAATATCCTTATTCCTTATGAAACGCAGCCCAAGGCAGCATTTTTATTTGATTATTACAAAGTTTGACTCTTCCACTGTTGAAACCAGTGGTGAAAATCTTCTGGATCACAGTGAAATAAGATTTTCCATAAACAATTATACATTTTTATAGTATGTACTAACATTGCTTTCACTGGTGAGGGAGATTTCATGCAATAAAATAGCATTTTGGAAGATGTTGAAAAGGGACAAATCTACTCTTCTTTAACACCTGAGATGATGGTCTGCGGTGTTCTGGTTTGTTTGAATTCTGAAACATTTTCTTCCTTGCAGAAAAAAAAAACCAAGTAGGAAAAGTACTCTAAGATTTGGCTTGAGCAAAGAAATTGCAGAGAGACTAATACCATATTCCTTTTCCAACTTCAGAGCTTCAGATTAATTCCTTTTCATCAACAGATTTATCTTTTCTGTTTAAATTCTCTTTTAGTCCAAAGCAGATCCATGCAGCCTAAGGGACACAAGGGATGGATTCCTAGAGGAATCTCTGCCTGGGAGGCCTGGGGGCAGCATCAGTGAGCTCAGCCCTGCTTTGTCCTGGTGCAGAATAATTGCTCTCCTTCACATGAATTATTTAATCTCCAGTTAGTCCAGAGAAAGGAAAACTGCTCAGGAAACCAGGCAGGCACAGGTTGGACAGCAGCAGTCTCCAGTGCTCTGAGAACTTCCGAACAGTGTGGAGTTTCTAGCACAATGTTCCCAATAATCCAATTTTTCTGAATGAACTCCATGCATAAAGGTGAACATGAGTGGTCGTTAGGAAGTTGTTCACATGGAAATGAATTTCCCCTGGCACTGCTGACTTTGAGAGCAAGATTGTACCTGTTCGAGAGGACTCCTTCTGTATTATTTAATAACTGTGAAATGTGTACTTCAGAAAGTTTGATCATTTCAGTGTGTTTTCACTTCGGTGCTGGAAATCACATCGTGCTTTTTGTTACAAAATGCTGTGGGATGGAATGAAGAATAGAAGCATGTCAGAGAAGGGAAATTGTGTATGTGCATTAGGTGAATATAATTAATATATCTGTGTATTTTCAAGGCACTTGAAGGCAATGCAGGAATTTTTCTATAGACACTGATTAGAGACATATCCTTGATTTTCTCTCCTTTTGTTTTTTTACCTGCAGGGCCAAGGCTTTTCGTGGAAAAAAGATCCATGGAGAGTACGACATAAAGGTTGAACAGGTAACTGATTCACCTGAATGTTATTTTCATATTTGTGCATTTACAGAAATGTATTTCATACAAACCTCCCCAGAGGGATTTGAAAACCACATGGATGTGGCCCTTGGGGACACGTTTGGGGGTGGCCTTGGATGAATGGTTGGAATCCACGGTCTGAGAGGGCTTTTCCCACCTCAATTATTCCATGACTCTGTGTCAGACACATAGAGATAAATGCACAATCTCTGTACCCCAAATCCTCTCACATTTGAATAGATTTAAATAGATGTAAATAGATTTAAATAGATGTGATGGTTTTGGCTGGGGCAGAGCTCGTTTTCCCCTCGGAGCTGCTGTGGGGCTTGGTTTGCTCTGCCTGCACACACAGCTTTGCCTTTATCTCTTGAATTCTCATCCCAACCCCTGAGTTTCCCACTTTCACCCTCCGGGTGGGAATGAGTGTGGGGCTGAGCTGCCAGCGGGGGTTACACCACAACAGCTCTTTTTTGGCACCCGACGTGGGCCCTGCTCCGAGGATTTTGACCATAATTTTCACAGCATGAAAAACATCTTGTATTCAGAAGGTGTTGCTTAGAGACTGTGAAGTTCCCAGACACTCCATGAATTACATGTGGCCGTTCTGTATCACTGATCCCTCACTCCAGAATATAAATGTGCTCTGGGTGCAGTGCTGGCGTGTGGGGGTTTAAAAGAACCCATCATAAATAGGAATAAATGTGGAGATACAATATGGGGTGCACTAGAATTATGGCTATTTTATTCAAGCTGAAACTAGGGATTTAAATAAGTCCTTTCACTGCTTTTGAATCTTGAATTCCACAAATAGATGTTGCTGCGAGAAGCATCAGC
The DNA here is from genome assembly GCA_013397895.1 of Origma solitaria. Classification (NCBI taxonomy): domain Eukaryota; kingdom Metazoa; phylum Chordata; class Aves; order Passeriformes; family Acanthizidae; genus Origma; species Origma solitaria. Next base: position 249,888 of record VZRL01005201.1, on the reverse strand, counting down.
ACTCAATTTGTTTTGTCTTTCGATTTTTAAAGAATGAGGGGAAATTATCACAAACTGTGCGGATCCAGCCAATCTGAATTCACTGCAATGGTGCAGAATTCACTGAATATCTGCTGCTCTTGGCCTGGGAATGCAGAGAGCTCTGCCAGGGATCTCCAGGAGCACTGGGGGAGAGGAGGGGAAATGAACACAACTGATTTGTGCAGAATCAGTGCCATTCACACCTAGACCAGAGCAGGACACTGACACACACACCCCAGCTCTGTAAAAGGAACAAAAACTCGGTGAAAACCTGGAATTTCCTCCCTGTGCTCTGCTGGGGGAGCAGAGCTGCCTCGGATCAGGAGAGGTGGGAAGTTTGAGGCACACAAATCCCTTTTTACACATCAAATACAAAGAACAGCTCCTGCAGTGTCCTGCCTCTGGCCCCAGAGCATTATTGCATTTTGAACACACAATATCTCCTACCACAAACTAAGCTTCGAAAGTGATTTATGAATTGGAGATGTCCATTCTCAGCCCCAGAGCCAATCGATTTCAAACAATCCTTTGACATTCTCAGCACCTATACAAATATTTCGCTCTCTCCCCATTTGCATTGTGTTTGCAATAAATTTGGGCTGTCCCCTGGGCTGGGAGTGCTGTCCCAGCGACCCCAGGAGGGGTGAGAGTGTGTGGATTCAATGAGGAGAGCTGTGTGCTGGAAATGGAGCCCCCAGCCCATGGATGGGGCTGGGCCAGAGCAGGAACAGCTCAGCTCTGTTCAGCAGAGGGGAGAGCCCTGAGGAAGACTTGCAGTGATAGCATTTCTCAAGAGGAGACTAATGAGAATTGTGACACTCTCTATTCCGGGCTGGTGGCCGGGACAGCAAAGACACTTTTCTTTATCCACCCGAAGACAGTTGGCCGCATTTCAATTATTCTGCTGGGTAATGTGATTGTAAAGTGCCTTGAGAGCCTAAGCTGGTGAAAGGCTGTGGATAAATGAAAAACATCCTGTCCTTTCCTTTCAAATAACTGTAGATTCAGAGTATGGGAGCGGTTCCTTTTAAATTCCACATTTCCAGTGTGGGAAGAGTTTTGAAAAAGTTCTTGAGTTGTGAATTTGGTGAGACAATCGTTCATTGGCACCAGATCCTTTAAAAAGAAGAGTAAATGCACATAAAGAAAAGAGAAAGGGGTGAGCAGTATGAGGAGCCACTAAATTCTATTAGAAAATGGTTTTATCACAGTCCTTTTAATTCTGCTTTTGAACTGTTTCCTTCAAAATTTTATGTCAATGTTGAGGCTGCATTAATCTCTTTGATAACATTGTGCAAAGCGAAAATATAATCCCTACATTTCTGTGCAGACATGGATGAGTAAATCCGCTTTCCACTGCCCCACAATCCCTTTTCATAACATTTTTTACCTTTGTAAATTAAAACTTTTTCAAATGTTGTGTCCCACTTGACAAATACTGCTGGATCAATGTCCCCTGGGCACTCATTTTATTTCAAATGTATATTGTCAGCAGTTCGGATCCTAATGCTTAAAATAAGGGAAAGAAAAGCAAAATAAAGCAGACTGACTAATGTGGGTGTTCTTTCCATAGGCAGAATTTTCAGAGATCAACTTGATAGCCCATGCCGATGGCAATTACACAGTTGACATCCAAGTCATTCGCAATGGCAACAAAGTCGTCAGGTAAGAAAAACCAAAGGGAATCACAGCAAAAAGCAATAAATGGCACCATGTGTGGGTGTGGGAGGTGCTGAGGGCTTTGAGTTTGTGGGTTTTGAATGATGCCCCTCAGTCAGAGAAAGCAGGAAATAAAAGATCTGATCTGTGACAGACTTTTTGTGATGGGGAGGACACATCTCGACATTTTAATCACGGCAAAAATAGGTTTATTAAGGGAATGAAGTCCAGAATAAAGAATACATGAGTGGGAGTTGGGGTTATTGATTTAGGTTTTATCTTTGCCACAGAAAGACACAGATTTGGTGATTTTGCACCTGCCAGGCTTTCCCAGATGAGCAGTATTTCTTTCCAACCTGGAATATTTTCTATTGAGACAGACCAAGTCATAACACTCCTCTCAGGGCAGTTCCTGGAATATTTCTGCCAGTTTGAAACATTCCGATTTAGACACCTCACATTTCCCAATAGCTGTTTTGTCTCAAAACAATGACGCCAGTTGAAGGCAGGGTAAATTTAACTTTTTATTTTTCAGTGAGGACATCAACACACTTGTATATTATATTAGGAAAATAATATCATAAAAATTTTTATATTGACAAAATTATTAGCAAAATTATATCCTGTGTTTGATTTAAATTGTGAGATTGCTCCTACCTGGTCTGGTGCGGTTGCATGTGAGTGAAGTGTGGCTGAAGAATTGAATTTAAAGGTAGAGCCAACAGTGACCCTCACCTTTGGGCAGGAGGGACAGGTCAGGGAGCTGGACAGCATAAAGCATGTCCTGGAACTCTCCAAATAAAAGATTTGGAAATGTCTACTCACTCATGTAAAAAAAAAAAAAAAAAAAAAAAAAAAAAAAAGAAACAGGAAAAAATACTCAAAATAAGTTTATGCTTGAAAGCTCACAACTGTTTAATCTCTGGCATCTTCACAAAATATTGCAGTTTAATACAACAACAATGATCTTGTGCCAAATCCACAAGATTATTTCCTTAGAAGAGTAAAAGATTTGATTTTCCTTAGGGTTGGTGGAAGTTTTTACCCAATGATGGAAGTTTTGGAGCCGAGAAATCTTGACCACTGCTCCCTAGTGGCTTTTCTGTAGTATTCCAAAAAACTATTCCAAAAACTATTCCAAAAGTACTGAGGCCAAGTTACCACCAAAACATGTCAGGAGATAATGTGGGCTGGGAACCTCCAGAAAACAACAGTTCCAAAGATTTGCAGTTGGTGAGAAAACCTGGGAAAAGTGCTGCTTGTGTTATGAAACAAAAGGGCTCTCCTGTCATCAGATTAACTCTGAGAATGAGATAACAAGAGATTTTATAATATTATGGTTTTATGGGTGATTGATTTACCCAAACAGAGCTGCCTGGAGCTGATAGCTTCCCCTCAAATCTGATGTGAGATCCCTGGGTGGGTGTGAGGGGGAGGTGCAGACATGATGGGAGAGCAATTCTCTGTTTCTGTGATCTCTGGAGATATTTGTTATCAGTTTGAGGCCCAAAGTGAATTTGTGTCATAGATTTATGAGCAAAATATTAGGGAGCAAAATCATAGAAATTTCAAAGACAAAATTTTGCTGTTTTAGTTTAGGAGGGAAAATAAATGTAGAACAGGCACCAACTTCATGGAATTTTGTGATTGGAAATCATACAATGAAAAATTATATTTTGTGTAACGTGATTTTGAGATTTTGGATCTTGATGCTTGAGCCAAGTTTAAAATTTTTGTCCTGATCTTCTTCTGTATAGAGTGACTCCATCCAGCATTAATTACAGAACTAGAACAATTATGCGAATGTATCCTGTTCCTTTGGGGAGCTTTTGCAAAGCAAAATGTATTCCTTTATTTTTAATTTTTTAAAAGCACATTCCCTCAACTCCCCAGTTGTTTCATTAAACTGTTCTTTGAAAGGAGGCTTTCTGTTGTTTTGTCTGAAACCACAATGCTGTCTGTGATGTGTTATCCCCTCATTTTAAGTGGCAGAATTTGCCTCTTGCTTTCACTGAGGGATCTGCAATTTCAGTGAAGGCATCATTAGTCCTCTCAGTATTACATTCATGCTGGGTCAGAAAATTGGATTTCCATGGTTCAAACCCTTGGCACCCCCACCAAACCTAGCTCACAACATCTCAGGGCTCTGCTGCAGATATTTTTTAGGAATCTGTTTAAAGACAAGTATTTCTTCATAGGTTTTGCTCGTTGAGCTTCAAGAGCCATTTTAATGACTCTTGACAGCAAATCTATAATATTGCTTTTGCCAAATTGGGCAAGTTTGGGTTTTTTGAAAAATTTTTACAGTGACAGTGGCAAAACACTGGCACAGGGTTCCCAGGGAAGCTGTGGCTGCCCCTGGATCCCTGGCAGTGTCCCAGGCCAGGCTGGACAGGGCTTGGAGCAGCCTGGGACAGTGGAAGGTGTCCCTGCCTTCCACTACAGGAGAAAATGAACTTTAGAAGCTCCCTTCCAACCCAAACTGTTCCACGGTTCTGTGATTTGAAATTTAAGAATCCAGCTAATCTACTTTGTCTGCTGCATCCAGGCTGGGATCTCAAAACTCCTAAAGCAATTTTAACATGGATTTTAATTGTTTTGTTTTGTTCTCCTAGGCTGAGACTTCCGAGTCATTTTGTAATCTTCGGAGTGTCTCACTCCAGTAAACAGCTTGTATTTATTCAGGACATGTAAATAATTTCACCAATTTACTATGCTAATTTAATTTACTCTGCAGTTATACCTCTTTTAGGAGGTTGAAATCGTCAAGCTACTCAGTCAGGTTTTTTTCCCCTATAAAATCGCAACACAGAAGAGACTCTTTCAACAGTCAAATTTGGGAGTGAATGGCCCCTGTTCTGGAGGCTCTGTCCTGTTGTTTTGTGTTTTCTCTTTTCCATAACCCTCTCCAGTAACAAAATATCATGGATGGAGTGAGGTGAAACGTGTCAGATTGTTGGCAAAGGTGCAGGGCGATAGGCAGGGAGCCATGGAGAGCAGGAGGGGAAATGCAGCTGGAAGTTTAGAAATTCATCTGAACAAGTCTCTTGACCAAAACTTGGGCTGTGATTCTCTCCATTTTGGTCTGATTCCTTTTGCCATTTGGTTTTCATTTCCATTTGCCATTTCCTTTTGCCAGCAATGTGGTTGCTCCACCTCTCACTGTCCCTAGAGCAGCCTGATAGTAGTTGTGAAAAAAAATCGTTCCCAAAGAGAGGTTTGTGGCAGAGCCCTTTGGCTGCTTTGGCTTTGGTTGTCACTGCTCACAAAGTGGAGAGCACAAACTGAGGACATTCCCAGAGACTGGAGATGTGATTTGACTTCCAGCGGGAAAACAACCTGAAATCCACAATCATTTCTCTCTGCTCTTAATGGAGTCAATAATGGAGTCAATAATGGAGTCCCCAATAACGGATTATTATTATTATAATATTATTAATATTATCCATATCATTATTATCCAATAATGGATTACTGAGGGGATGCTGAGCAGGTTAAGGATGCTGCAGTACAGACTTTCCTAAAGCCATCCAAACTCTTTCCACCTATTAGCATTTCCCTTTGCTCCGAGTGCTCCTCCAGCCCTTTCCTCCCCCCAGCCAGCCATTTTCCCCTCTTGTTGGGGAGGATGAAGTAGGAAAGGCTAATAAATATGATTACCTGGCAAAAGATGCTGAGAATATGGAAACTATAAGCGAGATTGAAATGAAGACAAGCTCTGAGATACCAAACCCCAGGCACTGAACAACTGGAAAACAATGGTGTGGCCACTGAAGGGAATCCCGTTTTGATTAAACAATCCCCTCTGCTTGCAGACAGCTCCAAGGGGCAGAGCAGACCCTGCCAGCTTGGCAGAGGGTCCAAAAAGCAGTTTTTAGGGTTTAAAATATAACACCGTATGGTAATGCAATGACTCTCCTAGGCTGTGTGTAAATGTTGTAGGATTTGTAGCTTGTTCTAGATTGGTTAGTGAAAATTAGAATATTCAGCACAGAAGATGATTTATTGTATTGTAAATGGCAACCACGGCATTCTATTCTGTATTCTGTATTCTGTACTTCTCTTCTCTCTCTCTCCCCTCTGTGCCCTGCTCTGAGCTGTGTCTGGCAGCTCCCAGCAGCTCCCCTACACCCACACCTTTCACAATAAACCTCATGCTCTAAGACCAAACTCCAGAGATCTCTCATCTCCGTCTGAAACAAACCGACCCAAACACCACAGACAGCAATCCTACACCCTCTGCAGGTTTAGCTGCCGCAGGAAAACCCTTTCCTCGCGGGTTATGAGCGCTCTGTGTTTCCCGCCAGGTCGTTCCGGCCCGACTTCGTGCTGGTGCGGCAGCACTCCTACAGCATGGCGGAGAACGAGGATTTCCGGAACCTGATCATCGGGCTGCAGTACGCCGGCATCCCCAGCGTCAACTCCCTCGAGTCCATCTACAACTTCTGCGACAAGCCCTGGGTGGTGAGTGCTGCCCCTCGACCTTTCCTGGGCCTCAAATTCTGCTGGGAGTTTGCTGCTCAGCTTTGGGAAAGAGGGACGGGTCAGGGAGCTGGACAGCATAAAGCATGTCCTGCATAAAGCATGTCCTACATAAAGCATGTCCTGCATCTCTGCAGATAAAAGATTTGAAAATGTTTACTCGTTCATGGAAAAAATTGGAGGATTGGATTCCCAATCCACCGTACCATTTAGTTTAATGGGGTGCAGATCCTGCTGTAAAGCATTTATGGAAAGGAAAGGTAAAGGGAAGAAAAAGAGCATAATTAATTATCCAAAGTTAATATTTGATATTATTTAAATTATCTGTTTTCCTTTAGAAAATATCATTCAGCAAATAAGAGAGACTTCCCTTAACTGAGGCTTAGGTGTTTGTTAAATAAAGCCTTTCTTTAATTGCCTGATTAATTCCCCTTCATGAGCGTTGATTATCAAACTGCAAAGTTCCCTCGCTGAGCAGTGAAGATTAGTAGAAGGACTAAAAACCAAACTAAGATATTAAAATCTTATTTTTTCCAAGAGCCAGTGCAGAGACAGAGAGGAAAGATCCTTGTAGTGCAAACAGAGAAATAAGTGAGGCATCCGAGGGAAAGCTTTCCCCCTGCTAGCACACTTCCCCAAGTGAGGAAAGAGTGTTTATTCACAATTTGTCTGGGAAAAGCAAGCTGAGGATATTTCTCATATTTGTGGTTTTGAGCATAATTTGAACAGGCTTTAGCCAGTGTTTTCCTCATTCCTGTGAAATTTTTGGGGCTATGCTTTAGCGAGGGACTCTGAAGCGCCTCGTTTCCTCGTTTGAAAGCCCTTTTCATAATCCTGTGCCTCCGGGGCAGGAGTTGGAGCTTTCAGTCACACCTGGAGCAGTGGGGTGCCCTGGAGAGCCACTGAGCTTTGCCAGTTCCGTGTAGGAGCCAAAGCAGCTTTTCTTGACATCCTCTGTAGAAATGGAGGTAGAATTTGGTGATGTTTTTGGTTCAGAAAGGACTAAACCTCAGAAGCAACAAGTTAAAATGTGGTGCTGTAAGAGCAGTCACTGCCCCTATAATTCCATTGACCAAGAGCTGACACAACTTTAAAAAATCCCACTTCTTATAAATAACCAAAACTTCACTTTTTCCTCTAATATCTGGGTAAGTACAGACCAGCTGTCAATATTTTTCACTCTGCAGGGAAGTTTTGCTACAATACTTTTTATTGCCTTGAAGATGTTTATTTTTTAATACTTACTCTGAAAGTCCCTCCAAACAATTGTCAGCAGTTTTTAACATATACTTCTTGCAGCTAATTTTATTACACTTTTATGCTGCAGTAAACTGCTGCAGGGAGGGAATAAATAATTGATAGAGCATTTACAACTCCTCAGCACGTACTGTACATTGCTGAATTCATGATTTGAGTACACCACATTCTCCAGCTGTGTGGCATTTCCCAGTGATTCACTGTGTGCAGTAAAGCTGGGTGGGGAAGCAAAGCCAGCAGCGTTTCTATGCAATAATGATGCAATAAAAAGTAAGGGAATAATTCCTCCTGGCAGACTCTCATATCTGTGTTTTTATCACTTTATCACTGCCCTTCGGGTGAGTCCTAGTGAGGAGTGGACTTTTAGTGGGAGTACAGAAATCGTTTCTGTATGAACACCAGGGGTTTTTTGTTCTTTACTTTGGTGTGGGAGCCAAAGCAGCTTTTCTTGACATCCTCTGTAGAAATGGAGGTAGAATTTGGTGATGTTTTTGGTTCAAAAAGGACTAAACCTCAGCAGCAAGAAGTTAAAATGTGGTGCTACCTCCATTTCTACAAAGTATGTCAAGAAAAACTGCTTTGGCTCCTACACCAAACTGAAGTTTGGCTGTTCAACCTGGAATATCCTGCCTTGTGTTCCCGGGGGTGCTGGGGGGTGTAGAGACAACTGTGGGTACCCCAGAGCAGCAGGAAATCTTCACCAGAGTTGGGGCCATGGCCCACGGGGGATTTTTGGGATGGGCAGGGCCATGGGCTGGACTTCAGTGACCTTTGTGAGTCCCTTGCGGCTCAGGATATTCTGTGATCCTATAAAGCCATTCCAAGCCATGCCCAGAACAGACACCCTGAGGGTAAAAATCCATGAATCCTTGGACTCAGCCACCTTCATGGATGTTCAGATATCGCAGCAGAATCCCGACACGGCTGGTCCTGCCAACCTCACCGTTTGCCTTGTTTGGTTACAGCGATCCCACGTGTGCCCCCAGCCGGGCTGAAATCCCTGCAAAGATTGGTTTGGATGCCTGGGAATGACTCCTCAGGCTCTTTTTGCCTGCTAAAATTCAGGGTTAAAAAAACCCTGTGCTCCTACATGGCCACAGACATGCTTGGGCTTACATCAATTCACCTCTGCCCAGCACGGCAGGGATGTTTTTTTTTGCAAAATCCCTTTGTCAACCCCAGGGAGCTGATATTTGTATGAAAGCTGTTTCTGTAAACATTGCAAGTTCAAAAGCCCCATGGAAAACTGGAAAGCAGAATGCTACATAAAGCCATAAGTAACAATCTTTATTAATTCATGAGGAATAGATTGGCTTTCCTGCAGGTAAAATTTGGAGCGGCAGAAGGGAATTGCAACTTTGATAACGGCAGAAAAAAAAGGGGGGTGTGCGATGGAGTGGCCTTAAAAGGATGGGAAATTATTGAGTTGGCCATGGGCAATCAATCTCCCTTACATCAGTGTAAAATTAGGAGTAGCATAGAACTGCTAGGCGGGAAAGTCAGGGAAGTTAGAGCAGTTATAAAAGGGTTCTCACATAAAATGAGAGTTAGAACTCAGTGTACAAGATCTTGGGGCTTTCAATTACTGTTCCTCACAGCGTCAGGTGTTCGGTGTTTTGGGAACACACAGCTCCAGATGTACAACATGTTTTCAAGTCCGAGGGCAGATTCACACTCTGTGCCACAAACTGCAGCACCTGCCCTTGTTTTTCCAGGAAAGCTCTTTTTGTGCTCTGGCTTTCTGTCCTTTGCCAGCAGACAGTGAACAAATGTGTGTTTGATCTGAGGTGTATCATTGAGAGCTGGGGTGTGGTGGGACCATCGCCAGGAGCATACAGAGGACAGGTTTAAAGCTTGTGTTCTCTGGTGTCAGGACGTGCACAGCCCCTCCAAACACACAGCAGAATTTCAGAGCACGGTGAGAGGTTGGGCTGTGAGCAACCAGGGGGAAGAAAATGTTGGAAGGACTGTGTGTGGTGAGATGTTTGTGTACTGAAACATGCTCATGGTTTGGGGCTGTTACAGTGCTCGGGTTGTTTCACTGCTGTGATAACACTTAGCACTTACCTCATGGAAAATTCATGACCCTGGCTCGAGATGGATTTCACTTAAATGCTAGTGAGGATGTCAGAAAGCTGGGGGGAAAGCAGGAGTTTTATAAATAAAAACTAAGTTCTTTATTGCTGAGCTCATACAGAGCTGTGGAGGAACAATTTTAAGGTTCATGCCCTCGCTGAAGAATTATTACTGAAACATCAGAGTGTTTCAGTGCAGGGTCATGCTGCAGAGGAATAGTCTTGGGCACAACATAGCCCTGTCAAGGGAGACTAAAATGTTACCTGGTTCAATTTACAGCTACATTGAGTTAAGTTGAGGCAAAACCACCCACTGTCCTTGTGGGATTCCCCATCCACCTTACAGTTTTACTCATGTCTAATGGGGCGCAGATCCTGCGGTAAAGCGTTCATGAAAAGGAAAGGTAAAGAGAAGAAAAGGAGCATAAATAATTATCCAAAGTTAATATTTGATGTTATTTAAATTCTCTGTTTTCCTTTAGAAAATGTCATTCAGGAAATAAGGGAAATTCCCTTAACTGAGGCTCAGGGGCTTGTATGCAAACTTTCTCACAGTGACAATGGCATTGTCCCTGGAGGGATTTAGGAGCCGTAGAGGAGGAATTTAAGGACATGGGTGAGTGGTGGACTTAGAAGTTCATGGTTAGTGCCTGGTCTTGGGGACCCTGGAGGGCTTTCCCAACCTGAAATGATTCTGTGGTTCTGTGTAGGTGAGGGAAGTAAGTAATTGTGGAGCCCAGAAGGAACTGGAAAACGTGATGGTGATGTCAGTGCTGGCAGCAATGGGCAAAATCTCATTATTGAGACCAGGGAAATGTTATTTTAAAAACCCCAACAAAACAACACGTATTAAAAAAATACAAAACAAGATTTTCCAATGTCCTGGGGTGAAGTTTTAAAAGAAAATTCTGCCCTGCATGCATCGCTTTGCATATTTCTTGTAACGATTGATGTGGAACTCGCATGCTGAAGTGTTTCCTTCAATCCAACCCTGCCTGGATTTCAGCTTCAGCTGCAAATATTGGAGATGGGGGGGCAGTATTTTTGGAATACCCCAGTTTATTCCCTGCCCACCCCACTGTGCCCAGCAGGCTGCTAAGGAGTGCTCAGGCAGGCAGGTGGGGTTGAGTGGAGCCCCCCAAACCTGCAGGCTCTGATTTCCCTCTCAGGGGCTGCAGGGCTCCATGGGTTCAGTGTTGCTGTGGATAGAATTCAGGGCTGGTTTTTATTTCGGTGGCACTTGCCTGGGATGTGATAATTACATGCATTCGAGGGTACATTGGTGCTTGTAGGTTCTTCCTGACTGTGACAAACATTTCAGCCCTGCAGAGACTCCGGATTTGCTGCACATGACTGAGGAGGGAGAAAAGCCTCCCAAAATCAGCCCATGAGTGCAGCTGTGGTTCCTGAGCTGCAGAGGAGCAGCGCCCAGCCCCTGCAGCTGGCTGCACATCTGTGCTCCTGGGGGTGTGCGTGGGGCTTGTGTGGAGGCTCCGAGGGTCTGCCGATCCCATAATTGCACATTCACTCACATCAGCCTACACGTGATGGCCCTCACTGGGACCCCAATCTGCTGCTCCAGGCGGTGGAAGGCTCTGTATTTGGCTGGAAATACGGAGTGGAGGGGATCTCAGAGGGGCAGCCTCGTGTGCCCAGCTCGGCAGGGCTGTCCCAGGCTGTGCTCTGCGGGGACAGGAGCTGCAATGGCACTGCTGGCACAGGGACACTGCCCCATCGCTCCGGGGAGGTGGCACACACAGCAACCCCAGAGCAGGAAGGGTTCTGCGGCCAAAGCTGGCAGAGAGGGAGGCACAGACACCTTGGGAGCGTGTGAAGAGAGCTGAAAGGACCTGGAGTTCTTCACACACAGCTCCAGATGGGAGCCCATCCTGAGCTGAAACATCTTCAGATGTCACACTCTGCTTCATTGCAGGGTTTTAATGCCATTAGGGCTTCTGGATGTTAGAGAAGTGCCATAGAACACTTTGTAATGCCAAAATTTATTGCCTTGCTCACCCGCAGCCGTTCTGAGGGAAGGCTGGATGTGGCTTTTCCTTTTGTCAAACTGGGGAGTACTGTAAACCTCACAGTTGTTGTTTGTTTCTTTTCCTACAGTTTGGGAGCAGACAGCCAAATACGGTTTTTTGCAAGTTTGTTGATATTTTCCTTTCTTTTGCACCTCTTGCCAAGCTTACGCAATTCAGTGCCTCCGTGAGCCGTGTTCTGCTCTGCAGATGCTTTTCTACTTATCTCTATCTTTCCACTCGAATGGAACATTTAATTTTCCTGTTTTCACCTTGCTTTCTTGGAAGGTCTGTTTTAGCTGCCCTTTCTTGCTATTTGATGGTTTCATCACCATCGTTTTTCCCCCACCTTGTGTTCCCCTCCCTCTGCAGCTGCTCCAAGTTGGTCTCTTGTGCTTTTTTCCACTCCCAGTTCTACTTTAATAATCTTGAGCAACAGATTGGGGCACTGGCAGGACATTTGTTGGGACTCTGCAGGGAGGAGCAGAAAAAAAAGAGATGAGCTCTGTTCCTTCCAGCTTCCTGTTGACACAAGTTATTGAAGCTATGCTAATGGGAGACACAATCACGCAGAGAAGATTCAATTTTGTGTCAAAGCATCTTCTGGAGAGTGAACAGCAAACAAAATGAATGTGTGCAAGAAGAGAGGCATTTTGAAAAGCTGTTTTCTGGAAATCTGGGAGATTTTCAGTGTCATTCCACATTGGGTTTAAAGAAAGAAATTCTAAATGATTATTTTACTACAAGAAAATCCTGCGCTCGTTACCAAGAATCAGATTTGTACAATAATGCTGAAAAATGGGCTAGAACTTGGCTGGTTATTGCTCTTTTCCATATGCCAGAGGGGATCTTTTTAAAGGTCAGGGCTGCAGAATGCCTACCTGCAATCTGCTTTCAGCTCAGGTAGGGGAGACATTCAGGGATGCTCAAATTTAATGTCTGCTATCGTGATCAATGTTAGACACGCTGAGATGTATTTGAGTCAGTTTTCTCTATTTCATTAGATGAAACCTGGAGACAGTGAGGAACTTTCTTGTTGTTTCACCCATTCTGGCAAGATTGATCTGCTGGACAGGGACAGCCAGAGGGGTGCAGTGCCTTTTTCCTTCCCTTCAGGAAGGTGCTGAAGCTCTTTCTCTGCCCGGGACAGCAGCAGGAGCTCCTTCTCTCCCGAGCAGGGCAGAGCTGCTTCCCGAGGCGTCAGATAGCAGGACGAGGACGGCAGGGCTGGAACAGCCCCGTGGGATGATGTGGCAGCCTCTGCATCAAATTCCACGTGCTCACGGCAAATATTTGCTTCAGCAGCTAGTCTGGGGGCCTTTATTCACAGCAATTTTGGATTTCCAGAAGGTGTTGGATTTACAGGTTTCAGGTGAGGCCGGGGGGCTGTGTGCCCACAGAGAGCAAACAAACAAACAAGCAGGTGCCTTCCCTCCCAGCAGAACTTCCCAAAGGATGAAAAACCTGCAGCTTGGTTCCCTGTCAGCCAGGGAAGATTTTGGCCTCTTTGCCCAGCCTGCCACTTAAAGCCAAGCATGTTGATGGATTTGTAGTGCGAGAGCTGAAAGTAAATTCACAGAACTCTGTCAGAAGGAAGGTGACACCATTGCAGGCTTTTTGCTCAAAAGAAAGTTTAATATCAATTAAATTGCAAGCTTTTTGGTCAAAAGAAAATTTGCTCCAGTTCAATGTCCAAACCCGGTATTAAAGTCCATAAATATTTATTAGTTTAAAGGCATACCTAGAAAATTTAAATACATTAAACCTCGTAGTGTGTTTGCTCTTTGCACCTCTTTATAGAGCTAGTTTTAATCTAGTCTTGGAATAGGGAGGGAATATTCCAGTCTTCCTTACTGATTTTGATTCCCTAAAATAGATAAGCTCACTTGAAATTCCTGTTAAAAAAAGCAGAGATCCTTAAATAATAAAGAAATAAACACATCTCAGTGTGGTGATGATTTGTTTTCTGTCTCATACAGCCAGTAATTCTCTCAACTCTATATTTATCAATCCTTGTTTGCACTCTAAAGTATTTTATATACAAACCATGTGAGTATTTTGCTTTGAGCAGCATTTACTGCCACCAGGATAATTTAATGCAAAAGTAGATTCCAATTTCTGACTGCATTCCTGAATTTTGTGGTAGGTTGTTGCCACTTTGCCCTATTCTTCTCTACACTAAAAAGCACCAGTGGGAGCTCTTGACATCCATTACAGACTTTCATGGCGTTGAACATTTCTAGTGGCAGGAAATTCAAACAAATTTTAACCCTTTTTTACCTTCCAGAGAAAGAAACTGCATTCAAATAAAGGCTGTAAAATTAATACTCAAATCAGGACTGTAAAGCTGTGCTTCATGTCCTTTGTGTTATCTGCTGGCCTTGCTACAGTAGAAACTCAGAAACCTTCTTTTGTGATTGGTTAGGGCAAATATCCATAACTGAAGGCCAGATTATGGAAATTAAGGTTGATTTCTTGAGCAGTCGTAATATGTAATTGAAAAGGAAAGCTGTGTGTTATATTCCCCATTAAGTTACTTTAGAAGACAATTTTTTCAAGTGGAAATCTGGGTTATATCTGGAGGAGTCCTCTGGCTTTCCGTGCTGGGCCTAGCAGAGGTTGGCTGGAGGTGTCTGGGAAATGGCTTTGCACCGTGGGAATCCATCATGGAAATCCATCGTGGAAATCCATAACGGGAATCATCCATGGACCCACCATGGGAATCCACCATGGAAATCCACCGTGGAAATCCACCATGGGAATTCATCATGGAAATCCACTGTGGAAATCCATCATGGAAATCATCCGTGGAAACCCATCATGGGAATCCACCATGGAAATCCACCGTGGAAATCTACCATGGGAATCCATCATGGAAATCCACTGTGGAAATCTACCATGGGAATTCATCATGGAAATCCACTGTGGAAATCCATCATGGAAATCATCCGTGGAAACCCACCATGGGAATCCATCATGGAAATCCACCATGGAAATTCAACCTGGAAATCCATTGTGGAAATCCATCATGGAAATCCACTGTGGAAATCATCCATGGAAACCCATCATGGGAATCCATCATGGAAATCCATCATGAAAATCCACCATGGAAATCCACCGTGGAAATCCATCATGGAAATCCATTATGGAAATCCACCATGGAAATCATCCATGGAAACCCACCATGGGAATCCATCATGGAAATCCATTGTAGGAATCTGCCATGGGTATCCACCATGGGAATCCATCATGGAATTCCATTGTGGAAACCCACTGTGGAAACCCACTGTGGAAATCCACCGTGGAAATCCACCATGGAAATCATCCATGGAAACCCACCATGGGAATCCATCATGGAAATCCATTGTAGGAATCTGCCATGGGTATCCACCATGGGAATCCATCATGGAATTCCATTGTGGAAACCCACTGTGGAAACCCACTGTGGAAATCCACCGTGGAAATCCACCATGGAAATCCACCATAGAAGTCCATCATGGAAATCTGCCATAGGAATCCACCATGGAGATCCACCATAGAAATCCACCAGGGAAAGCCACCATGGAAATCCATCATGAAAAGCCACCATGGAGATGTACGATGGAAATCCACTGTGGAAATCCACCATGAAAATCCACCATGGTAATCCACCATGGAAATCCATCATGGAAGCCCACCACGGAAATCCACCACTGATTTCTTCCTCCACAAGTTTCATTGAATTCGCTATTTTCATGAAAACCTACTATTTGAACAGGAAAGTCTCAGGACCTCATCTCTAAAAAAACCTCCACAAACAAGAAAATCTGTTTCTATTGCAGCAAGCCCCAAACCATTTCAAGAAGTGCTTAAGCACATGGCCAAGTCCCATCAAAATAAACAAGAGCACAAATGTTTCCCTGAGCAGAACACTGAACTCCATGTTCCCATTAGAGTGGAATAAAGAGCATTTTCTCATTGCTGGAAGAGCACCCAGCAAGGAGTCCCCAGAGGCTCTCACTTCCAGAAGCTTCTTTTTTCCGTCTGTAACTTTTCATTCTGAAATAAAGAGCTCCAGAAGGCCTCTCGAGCTAGGCCTCATGGTATTACTGTTTGCTAATTCTTTTATACCAGACATGTCTTGATCTGTGTTCTATCCTTTTATGCTCATAGGCTGTTTTCCTTCATTTTAATCTGCATGTCTTCCTTAAATCTTGCTTTCCTCACTGTTTACACATTTTGTCAGTGCCTCTTCCACCAGCCAAGGTGCCTCTCCTTGCCAGATGCCTTCTTGCCCAACCCTGCAAGCCAGGGGATGTTTTTATGTCTCTGACTGTGACCCTTTTCTGGTGCTTTGGAATTTTTTTTAATCCTGTTTTTCTAACTGTTGTAGAAACCTTTTTCTTTCTCTCATGGATTCACTTTGGTAATTTGTAAGCCAGTTCATGCAGTTGTTCCAAGGGCATGAGGTTCTTATTTAAGGCTTTTTTTTCTTTTCATCCTGTAGAAGATCTTAATGGTTTGTATCTCATCAGCTGTAATTCTAATGTGAAAATATTCCAGCAGTTAATTACAGCAGTGATTAGCAGCGGGTGAGCTGTGCCTCTCAGATTGCAGTTCCCATGCTGCAGGGGAGCTGCAGGAGCCAAGTAAATGCCCTTGGAAATTCTGGAGAGCTGGAGCAGCCAGCCCAAATCCCTCTGGGAATGGTCAGCACAGCCCCCAGAGGCAGAGGGAGTGTAGTTGCACTGTTTTAGAAATCCTTCTGTTCTTTCTCATGGAGAATAGAGATAAGCTGCACTTTCTGTACTTTCTTAATCTCTATGTTTTGTGTTAGCTGCTGTATAGCTATGACCAATGACAATGGGAGGTGGATTTTTTACTGACCAATGGTTGCTAGATTATTAATGGATATAGAAAGATGTTTCTGTAAATAAAACTCTCTCTTTCACCATCTTGGGAGTTTCTGCTTGCTTCCTTGCCAGCTTTCTCTGCCTGCAGCCACGAATATTACGAGATTCAAACCAACAGAGGGAGAGGAGGGAGCTGAAGGTGAGGAAATACCAGCTGCAGTCAAAGACAAGGAAGAGATGCTGCTGATCCCAGGCAGGGCTGGAGGGGAAAAGCATCAGGGGACAGATCTCACCTTGGAGAGCAGAGATCACCTTGCTCTCGGGCAGGCTGGGCTGCAGCTCTGTGTTTGAAACTCCCCACGCAGGGTCCGTGGAGGCAATCCTTCCACCCCCAGTCCAGCTGTGCTGTCTTTGGCATTGGATCCTGGTGGAAAACCACTGGAGGAACACCGCGTTCTTTTGTCAGATCCCATCTTCTCTGGATCCTTCCCATGTTCCCAAAGGGATTTGCAGGCACTCTCATCTTTCAGTGGCCGTGTCGAGGCCTGGGTTGACTCTGGAGGTTTGAATTCTTGCCCTGAGCTGTCTGTCAGCTCCTGCTGACTGAGCTCTGCTCCCCTCCATTCTCCTATGAGCTACCAAATAGCAAATCAAATGTGCATGAACTCGGCCTTCTGGGAAAGTATTCGGTGTTTGCTAAAGTGTGAGAGAAGAAATGGTGACCAATCTCAACCAAGGACTACCTGGAGAGCATGAAAAGGGTCACACAGATGCTTCCAGGTAATAATGGTTTAAAAACCCAACTATCCAAACAAAGACAGTGAAGAACACTGTGTTTAAAATGCAGATAAAGGCAAAAATCTTGGCCAAAGTTGAAAATAATTGTGTCAAATGTATCCTTCCAATCCCTTCCACACAACTGCCTCGTTCCTTCTCCCTCTGAAGGATCTCAAAGGTTTGTGCCTCGATTTGTTGGCCTCCAAGGACCCCTGCTATGTCTGTGCTTTGTGCTTTGGAACATCTCTTACTCTCACAAGGTAACTCAGCCTTTACGGAACGACCAGCCCCATTTCTGAGCCTCAGTCTGAAAATGGACATTTCAGCCTGAAAATGGACATTTCAGCCTGAAAATGGCCTTCAGGACATTTTCCCTGGTGCCATCTGAAGGGGATGGAGAAGTCAATGTGCCATTTTCTTTTCTTTAATCCCCACTATAGAACTGTAGCAGAAGCAGCCCATAATGCCAACCAGCTCATCTGTCAGCGTTATAAACCTGCAGCCCCTCCAGGGGCCCTGCGCAGGTCCCTGTAGGGCAGAGGGACCTTCCCTTTGTGCATGGAAGGGAAAAATCCCATTGCAGAGGCCCCATCCATGGTGAGATCACATTAGAAGCTTAGAAAATATTCCTCTAGCAATTTCAGCCACAGGTTCTGGTACTCAATGCATTTGGAAGGAGGCAAGTGTGCAGATGGACATCCAGAGGTGATTCCATGGTATTTCATGGAATATTTTCACTCTTAGGATGATCTCACACCTAAAAGCAGCCAAAGATAAGTAAATAGCCCTACCAATATTGTCACTGCAATATCAATTCTTTTTTGGAAGAAATGTAGGTTTTTTTATTCTTTTCAGTTAAAAATGCTATTTTTTATGGCAGACAGATTCAAGAAGTGTTCACCCACCCAAGTTTTCCCGTTTCTCCAGTGCTAGAGAATGCCAGCCCACCTAGGTGGGTGTAACAGAGAATTTGGGATTGGTTTTGTTGTTCCCATGGAGCACTCGATGGCCACTTGGAGTTCTCCACTGCCAGCAGGAGCAAACCTCAGCTTGTAAAGAGGACAGGGAATGAACCCTCAAAAAAGGGAAATTTCTGACCGAGGGGGTTCAGTAAAATCCACAGCCCAAGGGTCCTGCCAGGACAGGGAACAGGCAAAGGGGATGCAGTTCCTTGTATGGAAATCGTCCTCACCAGCCCAGGAAATTCCCCACTGGAATGGGCAGGGCTACAAATCCTTCAGCCTGGCCAGAGGGATTAGGAGCTTGCCGGAATTCAAGGTAATCAACCATCTGCAGTAATTAGTTTTAAATATCAGCTCTAATTATCTTCGAGGGAAAAGTTGGTGTGGTTTGCTCAGGAACAAATCCGAGCCTCTCAGAGATGGCGTACCTGGAATTAGGCACATTTTAACTGCTCTGGGGTGATAAGCAGAGTAATTATCCAGGTCTTTAAGAAGATAGCGAAGGGATTTTTGGTAGCTCCTGTTTGGCTGCAGCAAGATCTGTGCAGTCAGGCTTAGAGCTCCAGCCTCGGGGTGAGGAAACCCCAGAAATGTTTTATAGGAAAGCAAAGGGAATAAGTGTTTTCTGACTAAATATTTCTTCTCTGTGCCGCACCTTGTGGGAGAGGAGAAAAAGCACAGCTGGCACTGTCCTGTTCTGTTCTGGAGGAACAATCCTCAGGCCTGGATGTGGAAGCATTTTATCCCTACTGGAGAAGAGCTGACATTACAATGAATGCTACAAAATCCAATCATTTTCCTTTAAAAATAATAACCTGGAAAATGTAAACACGTGTTCCTGAGGGTATCCCTCTCTGAACTGAAAATGACATGCAAAAAAATGGGAAATGAGAGGTAAATTCAGCTTGCTAAACTAAGAACTTTTTTCCACTTCTTGGTTTTTTTCTTAAGATGCAAAAAAGACTTCTGCTAAAATACTGTGCTCTGTGAGCTGGGTTTTTTTTAGATCATTGTGGTTTTTGATATCCACATAAAATACTTCAGAGGCTCTATTAACATTTTCTATTTCATGAACATTTCATGTCTGTAAATGTTCAGCATTGGATAAGGTAATTCAGTAATTTATCATCTATAAAGATGATGCTCCTGCCCAGGACTGATGTTCATTTGTTTCAGCTGCTCAATAGGAAAACATAAAAAGGTCTAGTCCAGATCCCACTCAAAAATTGATAGAAGGTCATTAAAACTGAAATTAACTTCTTCTTTATAAATAGCCTGGTAGCAATCAGGGGAAATAACAAATGTTTACAGCAGTTTATGGATGTACAATTAGAATGCCAAAATTTTATGTGAATTGGGGTTGAATTTATCAGGTTACTCTTCGGGGGGAAAATGATTGTCAAGAGATTCCTAACTTTGCAGACATGGAGGTGGAGCAGCACCTCAGTAGAGTAAAGGAGAAATCATTCCCCAAGGGGGGAATTTGAGATATTTCTCTCCTTTGCCTCACAAATTGAAACCTGCTTTTCCTACCTGCTATTTCCTAGCTCCGTTCCTGGGTTAGAGGATATTTTGGAGCGATACGTGTCTGTTATCTGTGGCTGATACTGATTTATTTGAAGTAAACATTTGCTGGTAATTAATCTGAGTTAGAGCTTTCTCACCTCTTGCATGAATGCCACAACCCCTACAAATCATGGCAGTTTCTCACTGTCTTTTGCTCCCTTTCACTGAAAATGGAAAAGAAAATAAGGAGAGAGTCCCAGGAAATAAAATCATATGATTTTATTTATTCTTGGATGCTTTTACTTAAAGATAGCTAAAAAGATTTATTTTAACCTCACAATTGCTTGGCAAAAATCATTCATTTAACAGTAAGTATTTTCTTGTGGAATTTTGAATTTGGATCTTGGATCAGAACAGAAATAATGAGTAAGTTGTCAGGAATCCTATTCACAAACCACCTTATTTTGGTAGCTGTGATAATATTTCTTTTCCCTGAGGCCTGATTTGCACAGCGCACAATCCAACTCCCATTTCTTGGGCTTTTGGTGAAGACTGCTCATCATTAAGGCATTTTCCACTGGAATTCCAAATTTAAAGATGCATTTTACCAAACCTAAGTAAACACCACTAAATTAAACAAGTCCTCTCCGCCAGCTGGAAACGCAAGCAAAGCTTTCATGGTTTGTTTTTTTTCTCTTCAAACAGTTCTTGCTCTCCCTGCCCCCCGAGCCTCTCCTCAGAGTAGGTATTTTATCTGCATTATGGACAGAGTTCCATTGTTCCGCGCTCTTTGTGCTGTTTGCAAGCAGCAAATCCCACTATTCAGAGTGCTGTGCTGAGTTGTTTATGTCCCGTGTTGGCACCGTGACAATGGAACACATCACAGGCACGGCCGAGGCAGAGCTTTGGAGCCCTGGAACAGCCGTGGCCTTGGCTGCCAAAGCCCTCCTGCTCCCTGGAAACCTCAGCCTGGGCTCTGGGCTGCTGCAGCTTCCAACTGTGACCAGGGGAGAGTCGATCTGCTCAGCAAAGGGAGAGAACAGCCCCCAAATCCATTTCTGTTCTCTAAAGAATTCTCTGGTTTTCTGCGTGTAAATGTTGTTCTGTGCTGAGTTTCTGCAGCCCAGAGCACAGATGGGCAGGATGTGCCACAGGTGTATTAATGGAATATTATATTACAATATTGTATAATAGAAATATATAAAAATGGCATAACTTCAAGCAATTTGAGCCATCCCCATCTTGGCTGGAGGTGGAGGGATGCCTGTGTGGGAATGCCCTGTGGAGATGGAACTTGTGTTTGCTCCTCTCCTGAGCAGTTAACATGACACAGCTGCTTTATCTCCCTGCCAGCACTGCAAAATCGTGTTTCAATGTCAGGGAGGTGCCAGCCCCTAAATGGATGATAAATGTGCCTGGCCTTTAGATTTAAGATGATAGAAGAGGTGAAATGATAATGATTCTATTATCACAAAATCATCTTCAAACGTATAGACAATGAGATATCTGAAATCCTGTATTCCCATGTGTTTAATTTTCCGTACCTGTGAGGGCTGAACTTTCAAAGAGGTTGTTCTGTGTTGATGTGCCCATGGAATCACAGCCTGGGTGGATTGGAAAGGTGTGTGAGGAGGAGGAGGATGGGGAGGCTGTGTGGGGTGTGCCCCTGGACCTGCTGGCTTTGTGAAACACCCCAGACAATCAGCAAAATGTGTTTTCTCTCCTAAACTTTCTGTTTTGCTCTGCTCTTTTGCAGTTCGCCCAGCTGGTGTCTGTCTACAAAACCCTGGGCCCGGAGAAGTTCCCTCTAATCGAGCAGACCTTCTACCCCAACCACAAGGAAATGGTAGGTGCAAGCGGCAGGGCTGAATCTGCTTTCTGTAAAAACATCTGCTCTCTGTTAAAACATCTGCTTTCTGTCCCTGCAAAAGCAATTCCCTTTTCCCGTTCCCTGGCTGTTCCCAAAGCCGTCCTGGCAGCTTTTGAGGGCTGAGGCTGGGTGAGCACTGGCAAGCCCCACACTAGTGAGCTGGAGGGTCTCAGGTGGGATTGGGGTCATTCCTCAGCTGATTCCCAGATCTCAGAGGGATTCAATGCTCACCGAGACACTGAACACCAATGAAAGTGCAGGAGTCTCTTCCATGGTTTGTTTTGCCCCCAGTCCCTCCTGGCATGTTCAGAGGGTTTGTTCTCTTTGGAGAGGATGCACTGGGCATGGCTGAGCTCTGAGCTCAGCCAAAATCTGAGTGCTTGGGGCTTGTGATCTTCAGGTGCCTGAGCTGACTCTGATTCCCAGTCCTGGGCAGAGGTAAAAATAACAGAGATGAGGCTGCCAGAGGCCGAGGAGCTGCTGGGGGGTGCCCTGGGGGGGATGGATTGGTGTGAGGCAGGAGTAAGGGGCAGGGAGGGGGACACGATGACCCTTGGGGATCCTTCCAGCTTGAGACTGGCTATGATTTTATTGGAAAAGCAGCTCTTTTAGGCCCATTGCTGAATTGCAGTGCATGGAAACAAAGAACATCTCATTTTGGGGCGAGAACTAATGTGTCAGACTTGTAAGTTTATATGGCACATTCTTCTGAGGAATATAGCAACTATATGAGTGGTTTTCCCTGCCTTCATTTCCTCCACATTGCTCATAAAAGTCTGAACTATTAAGTTACTTCTCTTTTTTTTTGGACATTTGAATGTTGTTCTCTGCAGCCAAGTAATTTTTTTTACATATTTCTATGGTCATGAATGTTAATCTAGAGGAAATGAACACATTTGGGTATTGCATTGCCACTCAGAGCTGCTGCAATAACTGACTCTGATGACACTCATTTTTTTGGTTTTATTCCTCCTGAAGAAAGTATTTGGAACTTTGTGGCTTGGGAAATAATAAGACAGTGTGGTACGAGATAACATTTTGTTGGAATCTCTAGAGTGGGTTGTGAGCTGATCTGGAAATCAGAGTTTTGATGTTGAACTGAAATCATATAATGGCATTTTGTTTTGGGTTTTCAACACTTCATCAACAGCTGGCCTCGTTTGCATTCGTTGACACAGAATTTGGCAATTCTGGTTTAAAATTATTTTTTTGAGTTCTTCTTGCCTTTTCTCCTTCCCTTCATATTCTCCAAACATGAGCCTGGAGCTGTCCGCCTCCAGTGCAAACCAGCTCAGGGGTTGTGGGGAGAGGGAAAAAGCCCCAAATCTCTGGGATTTGAGGGCCACCTGAGCGTGCCAGAGGTGCTCCTTTCATCCTCCGCTGACCGTCTGTGCCGAGGCTTTGGGCAAGAAAAGGTAAATAAACAAAGATGCCATTTTTGTGTGAAAACGGAGCAGCTTTAATGAAACACTTCTGGAAACAGCAACATTCATCCCGGGCTGATCACCCAAAACGCTGCGAGGCTTTTGAGCTTGTTGCTGCTTGAGTCATATCGGCAGCCTTGCCCGCAGGAATTAGCTGCCTTCGTCTCACTGCATTCCCACCTCTTCTCTTCTCTGCCGTGGAAAAGCAACACGGCTTCTCCAGCGTAATTGGGGAACTATTCAATTAAAAATGAACTGGAACGTGGAGGGAACACCAGCAATTCTCCAGGTGGTGTTTTTTCCCTGTTCACCTGCACAATCTCCCTTCTCTCCTCTTTTCTCTACTCTTAAGTCACGTAATTTGAATTTAAAGTGCCTGTATTTCTGTATTTCTGTATTTCTGCTCTACCCTCTCATATAACACACAGAGAGTCTCAAGGAGCAAAAAGAAAGTGTAAAAATAATCTGCTGTTGGTAATATATCAATGCCCCTGTAGCAGAAATCTTGATAGGAAAATAACATATTCAGAATGCCGGGTCGCAGTCAAGCCTTTTCGGAATCTTCCTCAGGGAAAACAAAAACTCACTCTGAGCAGGGTTTTTTGTAAAGCTTTTCTTGCCACATTTGTTGATTTGAGCTAAAATAAATATTTTTACCATCCATTGTGGGAAGTTTGGGCAGATCTATGCTGAGCCAGAAATCAAAGCAGACAGACATTAATTGAGAAACACCTCACGTGGGATATTTTATGGCATTTAAAAATGTTTTTAAAACGAATTATGGCATATAATTCAGATGACAGACACTCATAAATATCAAATAAAGCATTTTTTTGTGCAAGGTGCACAGAGAGGGCAATCTGTGCTGGGTGAGCTGAGTGTAAGGTCTGGTTAGTGTAAAACTGAAATAGGAACAGAACCATGTTGAGTTAAAAAGCAGAAAATATCTGTTTGCTGCAGAATGTTACCCAAAATACACCATCCCAACAAAATGGATTTGGAGAAAAATGCTACAGGACTTGTCTGGAATATTAACCATTGAATATTGACCAGCCCCATGCTTGACTTAAACTTTGTGGAATTCCCTAGGAATTGGTTTGATCTGACACAGAGAAATGAGGCCTGGCTTTGAATCTTTCAGAACATTCACAATATAAATGCACAACACTGTCAGTAAATAGCCCTAGCAATATTGTCACTGCAATATCAATTCCTTTTTGGAAGAAATGTAATTTTTTTTATTCTTTTTATTTCATTTATATAAGCCAATTGTCCAAATTATTAGAGTTAGGTAATTTGTGGTTTGTTTTTAGTAAAGCAGAAAATGACTTGGGCTTTACATTTGGCAGCACGTATATGTGATGTTTTAATTTAGGATTATAAATTAAAAGAGCCAGATTGATTTAAAGTAAGTCAAAAGTGAAACATTGTCTTTTATATATTATGGGACATATATTTCTCAAAGAAATAATGACATGCTTTCCTATTGGCCTTGCCCCGTTTGCATTTCAGTGGAAGTGTATAAATTTAGTCACAGAGAAAGTAAATATTTTTCCTCAGAAAAGTGTTTCCAAACCTGCTCTTTAGATATGAGTTCATGTAATCGTCAAAAGAAACATTAGAAACATGAAAATATATCACAAAAAATAATTTCTGCAGTGGGGTTTCTCTCAAGTGTCCCTTATCAATCCAGTGTGTCATATCCTGTTGGTACATTGGACATGCTGAATTCCACGTCCAGCCTGCTGCTGGTGGGATTGGAGGGAATCAGGGATGTGCAAATGTTATTCGTGAGTTCAATCCCAATGGTGTTCCGAGCACCCTGCGGCAGAGAGGCTGAAGGAGCTCTTTGGGAACCCCCTGAGCCCACGGACAGGAACTGCTGACCCTGGCTGACCCCCGGGCTGGGAGTGCCCCCGGGGCTGGCAGGAACCTGGGAAAGGTTTGTTTTGACCCTTTAAATAGCCCTGACCCCACCAAATGAGAGCAGAGTCTGTGCCTGTGAGGGAAATCCAGTGGAGAAAACTGCAGAGAGTAAAATATGTCAGAAATAACAGCTCTCAGAGATTCCCATCCTGCCCGAGGGCTCTCCCTGGTTTCTGGGACACGAGCAGGGTGAACTTTGGCATTTACTGAAACACTTCCCAAAGTTTCACCACTGTGAATTGAATTAGTTTTGTAAACTTAAATACATAAGAGATTAGTTACTAACTCCAGTAATCAATTCAGGGAAGCTGAGACGCTAAAAAAGGAACAGGCAAAATGTGTTGTAACACTTCCCTAGCCCGAGTTCACAAGGAGCCAATTCACTAGGACAGAGTACGATGTGTATTTATGAATAAAAACAATTAAATCAAATTAAATGTGGTCAAATATCTGAGGGATTCTAAAAATCATTGTAGTGTAAGTTACTCAATGTCTACTGTATAGATTTTCACAAGAGTTTCTAAAGCCAAAACTTTTAACGGTGTTGGGGTGCAATGACCTGGTCAGGGATTTAGGGAGGTGTTCTCAAAGGCTCAGAGGATGGGCACGATTTTTGTGATTCTGAGCAGTTTTAGCCTGCCATCATTTGTGCTGCTCCCAAGGAATCCTGAAGCATTGGACACCTGGTTTTCCTTTGGCAAGGAAAGCATTCCTGTCCATAGGAATGCTGGTTTGGGAATGGGGGTTTGATTATCGAGGCTGTTCCTCAACTTAGCTATCAATGAAAGTTACAACTCTGCGGATCAAGGAAGCTGTGACATAAGGAGCATACAAAATGTGGAGCACAGATTGTTTTAATCACAGAAGTGTTCAACTCGTTTTCAACAGATAAGGAAATATTTGTGAATCTTTCTTTAATAGCACATTGTTATAATACTTTACATATACACTGTACAATAATCCTTTTGTATCCAAGACTTTCATACAGAAAAAAAAAAAAAAAAAGAGTTCTGTAAAACATTCCGTAGTTCATCGGAAAGATTTGGAATAAAACACGGGGAGCTCTTAATCTGCAGGTTATCAAACGGGGGGAAAAATTCTGGCAACGCTTTTGTTCTCGTACATTCATATTGGTAAAAGGGAGCTCGTTATGCCTCGGAGGACCCAGGGGAGCACTGCCAGCCCTCTGAGCAGAGCAGAACAGAGCAGGGCAGGTGCCTCCAGCAGGTTTGTCCCTCGTCCTGCACGAGTGCCAGCCCCACAGACTCGGATTTACAGGACAACCGCTGGTTGTTTCTAAGCAACAGAAATTGGGACCGCGGCAGCTCAGAGCCGCGAGCGCGCAGGCTTGGGTGGAATCAGCCTCCAAGGGTTTGATTTTTTTTTTAAGAATTGGCCTCTCTAAGGTTCGCTGATGTCGATGAACTCCTTCTCGGGGGGCGGCCCCCCTCGGTACCAGCTGCAGGTGCCGTCGCTCCTCTTGATGCAGGCGTAGTGCTTGGCCTGGTGGCCGTAGAGCTTCCTCTCGATCAGCCAGTCCGTCCACAGGCACTCGTTGGGGGCACTGATGGAGCAGGGCACCATGTAGCACGTGGTGATCTGCGGGGACACAGCTCAGTCAGCCTCAAAGCTTCCCTCCCTTGCTTTGTGCTTTTTAGGATTACGAGGCAGGCAGGTAAAGGGGTAAAAGGGTTTCACTTTGGTGTTTTAGTAGGATCCTAGGTGGACATCTCTTTAAAGGCAGAACACGTCGAGATGTACACTTGTGTTGAGGCTGGGTGATTTTTGCCTTTTTTTTTTTTCTGTATTTGTAGCCTTCGCAGTCCTTTTCCCCACCCTTTTCCCCAGCTGGAGAGACCAAAGCCATTGCAGAGCTCCAAGCCCCAGGGGCACAAGGCTCTCTCCTGTCTTGGACCTTCCTGAAAACAAAATCTTCCCGACACATTTCCATCAACAAGTCCAATCAGTGCCAAGGGTGGGGGCTCCAGAGAAGGGGCTTGACCTGGGGGGAATTGCTTCCCCACTTGTCCTCTGAACTGGTGCTTTTGGTCAATTCTGCTAATTTCTTAAAACCTATAACTGTGTTCACCCCTGTGGGGGTAAGCTTTTGTGGCTATTCTTCCGTAACTGCCCCTGGAGCCCCAGGGTATGCAAAACACATGTGCAATTTTTATGGACTTTGCAAATTAGCACACCTGTCTAGAATTTTTCACTAAGAAACTTAATAAATGAAGTAATATTTTCCTGTTTTAAAGAATTTCTTTCTAAATGAGGCTAGAGTTCAGTTTACAAAATATGGTCAAGAGAGAAGGCTTCAACAAAGGTTTGTAAGGTTTGTGATAACATAGGGCTCTCTGGCCTCTTACTGTGAATGTTCAGTTTTTCTGCCTTGCAGAACTCTCAAACTAAGCTGCCACAATATCAGACTGTAAAAATTACAAGCATGTAGGTTAAGTGTATAGAGGATACAGAGGTATAAAAGCATATATATAAAAATACAAAAGGGCATGTAAAAAAGAAAAGGCAAAAATCATCTGGCATCACTTTCAGCTGGTGTTTTTTCTCAAAAATGTGAATAAATGGTATCTGAGAGAACAGGCATTGCACTCACCTTGCAGCCACAGCCCATCTGGTACCTCTGGTTCAGGCTCTTCTTCTGAGACAAGGAGAGGTCATCCCATGGCTCGATGTAGTTGCACAAATGGATGAGCACTTTGCCATCACTTAAAATCTGACCTACGGCACGCAAAACACAAAAAAGCAAGGCATTACAAAC
This sequence comes from Origma solitaria, assembly GCA_013397895.1. Taxonomy (NCBI): domain Eukaryota; kingdom Metazoa; phylum Chordata; class Aves; order Passeriformes; family Acanthizidae; genus Origma; species Origma solitaria. Next base: position 222,297 of record VZRL01005201.1, on the reverse strand, counting down.
GCAAAACATGAAAAAAGCATTACCATTTGGTCTACGGCACAGAAAACACCAAAATCAAGGCATTACAAAAAGCAAAACATTAAAAATGTTTTCTAAATATTAAAAGTGTAAGAATACCTCCATCTTTTAACTATTTGCATGAAATTAGTAATACTCAACACTTTTTTAAAAATTAATTTAATTATAACTGAGAGAATATTCTTCTAATTGCACGCTGTATAGATGTAAAAGATTGAAGAAGGGTATTGAAGATCTGTAGGTTTTAATTAAATAATAATGGCCAAAGTTTTTCTATTTACTAATTACATCGTTAGTGACTTTCACTACTTTGGAACTCCTTTAAGATTGTTGGATAAAGAAGGATGGAAAACATGTAAGATCACACCATAACTCCAGCTGAACATGATGGGTACATCTCATTGTCTTTGTGTTCAGTACATAAATGCATTCCTTTTTAGCATATTTTAGCAAATTCACTCTAAGCAGCTCTGGATTTGCAGGAAGATCAATTTTGTTCCATTTTACCTGTTAGGAGATACTGTTTTTTGTTGTTGGCTTCTAGTTTCACTCCACAGAGTGATGAATCAAAAGGGGTGTAGACATACTGGACATCCTTGAGCTTTTCAAATCCTTTAAACATCTGAAAATGATCAGAAACAGAAAGTCAGTAGTGGAAAACAAGCATGAAAAAACAGTTGCAAACAAGAGCTGGAAGAGATACAGGGTGAGTCTCTTTAAAAAGGCTCCAAATTCTGAATTCATAGGAGAAAACACCAACAGTTGGACTTTTTCTCTACACTTAATGAAACACGTCCAATAGCTTTAGAAGGAGATTAGGTAGGTCTTCATTTTTTAAATTATAGCTTTTAAAATATGCTTTTTCAGAGAATTTAACGGATTGTTAAAACTTTCCCTTCAATTCACATTCTGCTGGCATGTTTCCACTTAAGAAGCAATGCAGAGACAGCATCTCAATCCAGACAATCCATCTCAACCGAAATGCAAATATTTCTGAGTGTATTCATATGGGGAATTTTCTCCTGCTCAGCGCAGTTGTTGGTACCTCCAGGGACACGAAACACAACGAGGAACTGAGCATTTTCTGACCCTTGTTCTCACAGCTGGCCACGAAAGCAAAGTGCTTTTCCATCTCCAAAACTCCGACCAGTGGGACCTTCTCAAATAGCTGCTGGAAAACAGGATCCAGCCCTTAGGATTTACAGATTTTACGGAGAGATTTGGGATCAGAGCAGTTCTCAGAGCAGCTGCCCCTCAACGAGCAGTTCCAATGCCGAAAAGAAATTTGAAATGAGCCATGAGAAGATGAAAACAAGCTGGGCTGGGTCCAAACCCAGTGAGGAGGGAGCAGGAGGTGCTGCTGAGCCCTGGCGTGGCTGTCATCGCCTCGTGTGACATCAGCAGCCCGGGTGACATCATGCCACGTGCTGACAGCTGGGGACAATGGCTCACAGCTCCCCAGGGCCAGCTCTCCCAGTCACAGCTGGTGGCACTGGAAAATGTTTGTGTTCCCCAAGCCCTCTCAGGAGATTTAAATAGCACAGGCCGCTAGAAAATACACTGTAATATGTTGGTTTTTCTGAGGCCTTATTCACGGAGGGGAAAAGAGCCAACGCTGTTGTCACCGCGCTGCTGATCCAAAAATATGAGATGGGATTTGAAATACTTTGTAGGAAAAACAAACAGAGCCGACCGGAGCAAAACACAAACTGGCATCCTGTGCAAGGCAGAAGCAAAAATCACAGCAAACCTCTCTGATGGCGAGGGAAACGTGTCTGGTGCAGGGCCAGCACGTGAGCTCTGCGTGTCCTCTGCTCCCTCCATGGGCAGGAACCTCTCCCTGGGCTCCAGGGACTGCAGGGAACAGCTTTGCCATGGATATCTCAGCCCTGAGCTCTTCAGGGGCTTTATGCACACAGCACACCTTGATTTAGCTATGAAAACCTCTAAATATCCATAGCAATGTATAACGGAGATTTAGTATATATTTACATGAGTTTGGTGCTTAAACCCCTAAATATCCATAGCAATGTATAATGGAGATTTAGTTAATATTTACATGAGTTTGGTGCCTAAACCCCTAAATATTCATACCAACGTATAATGGACATTTAGTTAATATTTACATGAGTTTGGTGCTTGTTCTGATGCAGGTTTTTTGGTTGCTTGGTTGGGTTGTTTTTTTTTAAATTACTGACTTATCTCTGGTTTTGACCTATATAATTGTTAAAGCATTTCTAAAGATTACAATCTTGTGCTTAAGTCAGTAAATCATATTTAATCTTCTCAGTCACATTCTTTCATCTCCTAAAAGCGTGGGTGTTTCTCTGCAAAGCGTGGTTGGATTTGATTCTCCATTGTGGCATAATCCACACAAACCTGAGTTCCTCGTGGGACTTTACTGAACAGGAAAATAGGGTGAGGATTTGGGGGACATGGAAACGTGAACCTGAGGTCTGTGTGGACACTGCCCCTGTCCTCCTGAGGGGTGGAACCAGCACCAGCCCATGCCTTTGCCTTAGGGTTTTAAATTGAGTGTGGTGACCAATTCTGTTACAAAAATATTACGAAGAAATATTCAATTGCACATAAATCCCATAGTATCTTCTCCCTTTAATATAATGCTGTAAATACTGCAGGAAAAGAGCAGGAATTGAAAACATTTATGGCTTCTCGACATGCCAGTCCATCCCCATCAAATGAACAACCCCGTTGCTATTATTTTTTTATTTTTGAAAATTAGTATCAAAATAATATTTCGCATTTCTGTCTAGAATAGTAACGTTTTAATGCTAAGCCTAATGCCCTGGATTTAAAATAAGAGAAACAGAAGTTAAGCCACCCACATTAATGGAACAACTCAACAGCCCTGAGAGCAGCAGAGCAGAGAAACAGCAGCGCTGGGCTGATGTTACAGCCCAAGAGAACCTCCGGTCCTCAGCTATTCAGAAATTGAGTAATTATTCAGAATGCTCAGTTCTGTATGACCTTTCCCTGTGTGCCACCTCTCAATTATGCTGCCCTCTGAACCGGAGTGGAATTAAACAAACGTCTCTTACTGCTGCCTGAGTTTTGAATAGGCCTCCACTTGTGAAAATTAGGGAGCAGCTCCAGAGCAGCTTGGATATACAAATGTATTTCAGAGATCTCAGCGTGCTGGTGCTGAAGAATGGGATTATAGACAGAAGATAATCTCTCAGATTATAGATGGAAAATAATCACTCAGATTATAGACTGAAAATAATCACTCAGATTATAGACGGAAAATAATCACTCAGATTAGGCTCCTCACTCTTCTTGTTTGTGCTGAGGTGTAAGATTTGCATTTCTGTAAAGTTACTGAAGCATTGCAGAGTGGCAGCAGAACGTTAAGGTGCCAGCGGGAGGGAAGGGAATTCTCTGGCATTAATGTACTTATTTCTGTAAAGAAACATTTGAATATGTCCTTAATATTTAAGAAGACAGAAAGTGACGATGGGGAAGAGCTTTGGGGTCTGTTCTAGGAAGGTGAGGACTGGCTTGGAGACATTGCTATAAAACCTTAACAGAAGTCACGTGTGATAACCTCCTCGTGAATGTTTTGGGATGTTCTTGTTCACCAGAGATTTTTCTTAGTTAAACTCCCATGAGGGGATTGTATTGGTAGGTACAACTTGAATGACTGAATTTGCTTTTGAAAGCACATAGCCACTCATCGTGGCCTTCTTAAGTGCTCCCAACAAATGTAAAGGTGCAAATATTATAAAATAATATTCAGTGAAAAAATGAGAGATGAAACCAGCTGGAAAACCAACCAACCAACCAAACCACCCTGCATGTGCACACTCACACATTTTAATTTTTGTGCATTGCAGAAAAAGAGAAATCATGATCATTTTAATGTCAGTGAGAGTCTGACAGAGACTAAAATGGGATCAAGAGATGTCTTCTTAAATTGTGTTAAGGATAAATCTCCTAATTGGAGGTGAACAAAGAGTGGAAAGATCCTGTGAGATTCTGAATCTGTGTCTTTGGGTGCTCGCCCTTGGTGTTTGCTTCCCCAGCAACATCCACACAAATGGATTTTTCTTTCTGTGAATATGAGGGAAGGAAGGACTCCTGGCCCTGCAAATATCCCTGATCACAATGGACAAAGGCTTTGCTCTCAGCTGGAAATGCACCCCTCCCTTTGGGAAGTTTGGATCATGAGCAGCTGCTGCTCCATCCCAGAACAGGTGATCAGGTGCTCTCCAAAACCAAATGTAGCGACACCACTCATAGGATGAAACACATTTTTTGGAGCCTTCATACATTATGAATGACAAAATTTTTCATCAAAATATCATCATTTAGCAAAAACCTCCTGAATGTCAGAAGAGCTTTCTGTCCTTTTTTTCTTTCCCTTTCTTTAATCCCTCCTTTGATTTATTCCGTGGAGTTCATCTGGGTCTGACTGTGGAGGCAGCTGGAGCCTTTTCCAGCTTCCCATCCTAAATGATTTGGGGCTGAAATATGCAGAGATTATCAGCATTGAACTTCAAAAAAGCTGAGGGATTCCATGTACCTTTATTTGTTTGATTTCATACCGGATCATTTTGTGGGTATCAAGGGGATCATCACTGGCAGGAACCACCTTTTCACTGGTTATTTTTGCTCGGATCACTGGAAAAGAGAGAGAGAGATTTAAATGCAAATCAGCAGATGCTCAATTTTACAAGCAAAAGCGAAAATTATATTGATAGATTTTAACATTGTTTTGACACTTCAGCTCCAAGTAGATTTTAAAGATTTTGCTCTAAGAACACCAGCTGAGCTCCAGAAAACAAAAGCAAGTGGGCTGTCTGTGACGTAAACCTGAATTCCCATGAATCTGGAAACCTGATGGATGCCACCACTCAGTTTTGACAAAAACTGTCCATCAGAATCCCTGGAAGACTCGAATCCCATAAAATTTTACAGAACACCCATCATTATAATCAGCGAGCAGAGGAAAGGGACACTTCTGTCGATGACAGAAGAATTGCTGATCAATTAAATAGACTTGAAGTGACACCCTGAGAGCCTGTGCCAGGCAAGATGAAAGCATTGATTTCATGCATGAAATCAGAAGAATAGCCTTGCGTTCACTTTTCTGAGGCTGAACAGGGCACATCTTTCGTTGTGTGAACCTGTAGAAATCAATCACTCCCTGCTTGGAGGTACCTCATTTATTTCCTGTTCTTTAATCAAGGCAAATAGGAGATTTTATGAGAGGAGGAATGAATTCTTTCCCCTCTCTTTGTTGGAGGCATCTCTCCTGTGTGTGATGTTTAAAATGCACCAGGGCTCTTTGGCACAGTGAATGACAGGGTTCTAAGAATATGATACACAGAATTCCTCTGGGGCCTTCTAGCCCCCAAAATTGGGGAGAATCCCATTTTTGCTCCATTCTGGATGGTCACTGCTACAGCAAATATTCTGTGCTTGTGGAGGGATGCTGGCAAAGGGTGGAGCAGAGGAAAATCCGGTGATATCAAAATCACATTTTCCCTCCCCAAACCCCATTTCTTTGCTAGATCGATCTCCTTTTGATCACATTTAACATCAAAGCTAAAGAAAGGGAATAGGAAACCCAGCCTGAAACCCAGCCAGGTAGAGTCAGTCCCACCTAACCCTGGGCAATTCCCATTTCCTCACTAATTAGCAGAACAAACAAGATGGAATAATCAACGTGGTGCAGCCACCTGCAGCCTCCAAGCTCCTGTCCTCCATCTCCTGGCACGATGCTCCTCCTCCTGAGCCATTTAAACTCTTTTTGAGGAGCATTTTAGACTTACTGGGAGGAAAGGATTCATTTTGCAGGGTGAGTGCAGCATCTCTTTATTCTTTATCTGCAGAGTGAGCAATCCCCAGATGAGCTGAGTGCCTGCAGAGCTCTCATCTCCTCGCAGAGGGAAAGAGCTGTGGATGGTGTGTGCTGCACTGCAGGCAGGGAAAAATTAGGATTGGCTTGTTTTGTTTTGAGATGCTCTCCTTTGCGTCATTACTTCCGAAATAAAATGAAAAGAAAGGGTTTTCTCATTAAAGAGTCCGTTCAATTCTGAAGGAAAGGGCTGAGAAAATGACATTATTTTCCCAGTACCATAACATGGTTTATGTGCCAGGAAATCTTTTCCTGCCTACACAATGTAGGGTAATTCGAACGACTTTCCCCTCGTGTTCAATGTTGAAACACTGTGCATTTTCATATTATTATAAAATTCTACTTGTTAGCACATGAGAGGAACGCTACAGATGACCCCTGATAGCTCCAGGGGTCTCCATGGAGTGGTGTAAGACTGAAAGTGTAGTGTCCTGGGGTTTGGCATGAAGAGGTCTTTGACTGGGTGTGTAGAAGAAAACGAAAAGTATTTTTGTGTTGCGTGTATTTCATTTGTTTGTTTAAGAGAAAGCTTCTAGATGGCAAAGGAGGACAAATTGAGATATTTTTTTTTTAACAGTAAGAAAGTAAGAAAGTTTTATTGTCCACATTTTTAGCTATTTGGGTTTTACCCTTCTATTCTCCTGAAACCAGATTCAAACACACAGAGATCTTTTGAGGCCTTTTAATCCCTCTTGGTTTTCTTTTTTTTTTTTTTTCCTGTGCATTAATATTTTTTTGCAATCAGTGTCGTCTCGCTGTCTCCCCCAGCCTCTGATTCATGTGGTTGCTTCTGTTTTTAACCACAAGCACTTCCTGCTGGAGCATTCCTGGCCATCTCCCTCTCCCCACCGTGGCTCAGGGCTGCTCGGGGCTCAGGATTCCTCCGACTCTGCACTTCTTTTCAGGACATGGTTTCAAGCATTCCACGCCTGGGAACGAGATCAGCCTCTGGTTGTACATGCAGTAATGTCATTTTCTCTGTCAGGCACTTATTGCTTCCTTATGAGGAATTTGCATATATGGAATACATATGCAAAGGTTTCATATCCCAGCGCCAGTAATTCCAAATGCCTCGGATTTGTTCTGCACTAAAAATACAACTTTTCTGTAATACCTCAGTAGGAGGATGGAGCTTTTCTGCAGGACTCAGCTTTGATAAAATGTGATTTTTTAGCCCCACTTTGCAGCCGGAGGTTGTCTCAGGTAACTGAACTGAAAGGAAATGAATTTGAGTTCTGGGAGGACAAGGCTCGGCCCTTGGGCTCTCAGGATTAGAAATGTGTTCAGAATAGATTTACTCCTTCTTTCCTGAATAACAGTGAACCTCTCCCAGCCATTTGTACATCAATAGAAGATCATTTTAACTGGGCAAAAAGACAGAAAATACTTGGTTTATCATTTGATAGAGGTTTCTACAGTCAGGAGAGAAGTGTCAGGGTTTGTACAACACAGAAGTGTTTATATGCAATAAAAGTTAGGCCTTAACTGCATCTTTCCTGGGTGCTGACCCATCAAACCTGGGTGACTTCCTTCTGGAATTAGCTGCACTAATTAATGCCGTAAATGAGCTGTGCCATCACCTTGTGTGTTCGGGATTTTTGTGGCCATGAGGAACTCCTTTTACTGAGGGAGTGTTTCCTTACCCTGGGGAGATTCCTGCCAGGAGATGGATTTTCCCTCACCATGGTGACAAAAACAATGAAATGGGATGAGAGAGAAGTCCCAGAGAACTGAGCAGTCACTGGAGGGCCAAGGCACAGTTATGGATGGAGTCTGAATATTCCAAATCCTTGCACTTTGTCCCCTGAAATTAATAAGCTCCGTAAAAGCAGTATCCTTTTTAGACATTTCTGAGTTATTTCTATGGCAATATCAGAGGGAAAACTGCTGAGTGAAGAATGGCTCTCATTGTTCCAAGTTGGTATTGTTAGATAATGTATTCTGTATGACAGTATTTAATATTTTGTTTAATATTTATAATAGTATTGTATGATATATTTACTATTATATACTATATAACATTAATATTTACAATTAATATTTAGTATTACTGTACTTCTACAAGTGGTAAGGTTATGCCCCTTAATCTTTTCCCAGTCCAAGTGTTTGAGGACAGCCAACTTTACTCAGCTAAAATAATCAACTTCACTACTCCTTCAAAGGGGAAAGCAAATTGGAGTTTATTCCCCAGATAAACTTCATAATCCTGAGAAACAGGAGCTAAGGGAGGAGGTAAAAACTGATGAGATCTTTTCCCCAGTATCTGTTAAGTATCCGCAGGTAGATAATGAAAAATAGTACATAGGCAAATATTTAAGATATTGCTGGCCATACGAACTAGAAATTATATCAAATATATAATTCCTTATAGGCATTATTATTTTAAATATATAAATATATATACATAGGCATCTTGAGGCAGAATCTGTGTTTCCGTTGTGCCTCCAGTCCACTCCAGGCTGTTTACAGACTGCAGCACAGCTCTGGGAATAGCAATGGCATCTCCATCCCTTCTAAGCAATGCTTCTCTCACGAGATCAGGAAACTCCAGCTCCTATCTCACAAGTTTATAATCAGAAGCAGTTTTGCCACAAAAACCCTGAAATGAGACTTCAAAAGCTATGTTGACAGGAAAAGCAACATGTAAGCCACTAAACCTTGTGATAACGATTCGTGGAGCTCTTTTTTCTCTTATATTTTATAGCCTCAATTAGCCCTTTCATTTAGTTACCTAAAACATAATTAGTGATTTTTGAGCACTTCTTTCCACCTGTCTCTTTCATGTCTGACACTTCCAGCTGCTGTTAGATGTTCTTGCTCTGGGAGGGACAAGGAATGAACGGCACAAGGAATAAATAAATACGAGTGTGTGGCTGTTATGTGATTGGACTGAGGATGGCACCCTAAATTTAGATTAAAAGGATCCAAAAAGTGTTTTTCTGCAATCCCATGTCAGTCAGAGCGTGCAGTAGGAAATGTAGCAGAGCTCTGGACACAGAGTATGAAGGCACCTCATTTTGAAGGCCCTTACATTCCAATTAACTTCTCTGTATAAAAATCTGTCCTTCCACCAAAATGAAAGCACCTTCATACACAACATGCAGCTGTTTTTGCTCCCTCTTCTGCTGTAAGATTAATTCAAACTTCCATCTAGCTAGCTAGCTAGCTAGCTATCACTTTTCTCCTCTTTGGGATGCAGAAGCTTAAAACTTGCTCCATAAATGTCTCCAATTCCTCGAAAATCCCACCCAGAATTTGGGTAAAAGGAAAATACCACAGTGAAAACTGCTGGAGCCCCAACAACAGAGACTTTGAGTTCATGTAAACTCAGTTCAAAAACTCTTCTTGTCCAAAAGGGATGGGTTTTGGGGGAGAAAATGCCTTTTTTTACCCCTCAAAAGTTTATATGTAGATTCTTTTTTTTTTTTCTCAAAAGAAGTTATTGAAAGGGGATCATTTAACTAATTGTATCACTTTCTAAATTTACTATTTTCTATGTCCTAATTTATTTTGCAGTCAGGTGAGGGAAACTTCCAGAACTGCTGCCTTAGCTAATCAATGCTGTAACACTGATGATTTTCATTTGAATATTGGGATAAACCACTCAGAAATACCCCAGTGCAGGGTTGGTGGTGCCACAGGTTTTAATTAATTTTAATTTTGTTCTGTTCCGGCCAGAACAAAACTCAGCCAAGGGTTTTCCTTTAACAAATTATCTCAGCCAGAGGATTGGTGATTTCCTTCAGGGGCTTCCTATGGGATTGAGAGAGAAGGGACTTTATTAACACCTTGTCACCACAAGTGCTAAAATCTTTAGTGTTCTGTAAGAAGAGACTGGGGACAAGTCTGATAATGAGATTTTCAGCAGTGCCCATCTTCAGTTCGAGGTGAATGAATTCTGAGGGCTCAGGGTGACAGCAGGGAGGACTCTGGAGATGCCAAAGGGGACTGGGATTCATTCCTGCCCCACCAGGGAGCTGCCCCAGGGGAATGGCTGTGCCCAGCAAACACCGCTGCACTCAGGGCTGCCTCCAGCTGCAGTCAGGCACCTGCAACCGGCCAAGGATTGGACCAGAAAGCGAAAAAAATCCAAATTGGGGAGCAGAGCCCCATTTACTGCACTCACCCACGGTCAGGTTATGCTACAACAATGCAGGGAGTCCAAGGAAAACTTGGAGAGAGGAGTGGCCACACGGTTTCCTTGCCCTCTCTGTGTCTGGAGGAGCTGAACACAATATGCGGTGATGCCGCAGTGATTTTTGCCTTTTTTGCTTTTTTCCATTTGTAGCCTTCGCAGTCCTTTTCCCCACCCTTTTCCCCAGCTGGAGAGACCAAAGCCATTGCAGAGCTCCAAGCCCCAGGGGCTCAAGGCTCTCTCCTGTCTTGGACCTTCCTGGGAACCAAGGTCAAGAACAAAATCTGCAGGACACGTTGTCATCAACAAGTCCAACCAAGGGTGGAAAATTCAAAAAAAACCAGTTTGACCTGGGAAAAATTATATCACCGCTTGTCCTCCTAATTAGTGCTTTTTGTCAACTATGCTAATTGCCTAAAAGCTATCAAACTGTATTCACCCTTGTAAAAGTTTTTTAACTATTCTTCCAAAACTGCCCCTGGAGCTCCAATAAAAATCTACTTTTGTGTTACCTCCTATACTAAAACTATCTCAAGTTTTGTTTCTAGGCTGAAAAAGGCAAAACTATGACCCACTCTGGGTCTCTGAAAGGAGAATAATGGCAAGAAATGCTATCAGAGCTGCCAAGGAACCCAAGAATAGGGTGGAATACCTCAGTTTGAGAAGTACACAGACATGACAAAAAATATTCTTTAGATAGGGAAGCAGACATTTGAGACACTTCACTTTTCTTGCAGAGAGGGAACAGAGGCAGCACGAAAGGAGAATGAGTGATCAACCTCAAAAAGAAGAGAAACCTGCACAGAATTTGTCACAACAGACCAAAATTAATCAACTCCCTTAACGCAATACTGCGCAGGATAGAAAAGACAGAACAGATATCTTGGATAGAATTCTAAATTACACATGGTCTGCTGATTTCTATTGCTCACAAAATCCCTGAAGTGTTCAAGAGGTTGTGAGAGTCTTCCCCATAGTTTAGAGCAACTGTGCCATCTGTACAGCATTGCCACTCTCCCTTTCTCTGCCCTCCTTTTCACTAAATGTGCTGAATTGTTCCTTTTGTCAGAGATTTACCTGCCACATCTGCTCAGGGTAAAGCTTTGATTCTCACCAACAAAGAGAGCAAATTAAATTGTGTAAATATTCATGTATATGGAAAATATGACAATTTCTCAAAATATCTATGAGGGGAAGAAGGAAGCATTACTAACACAGATTGTAACTGACTGAAGCTCACAGGTATCACTAATGCTGCCAAAAGGAGGCAAAAGTTATTGACTGATTGACATTAGAATAATGCTTTAAAAATAGCAATTTAATACCCAATGTGTACCTTTACACACACAGTGATATTCTAAAGCAGATTATTTTAGAGACTTAGAAATAATTTTGGGGAGAACGAAGGTTTTGTTTTCTTGCATTTGTGTTTCAGTATTTGATTTGCACGTGTTGGCTTCCAGCAGGAGTGGCAGTGGTGCCGCCGCAGGCATTGGGAATCTCTGGGAATGCCTGCACGTGTTCCATCATCCCTGGAGCAGGGACCACTTCTGCTGGGCTTTAGCCATGAGTGACCTTCCCAGTGTCACCAGGGTGACGTTCTGCTTCAATAAACTGCCCTTAACCTGAACTGTTCAAAACCTTTCCAAAGCAAGTCTCTGAACAGCAAATATTCTGCTTTTTCTGCTCATGCTGAAGGATTTGCCAACTGCACTCTCATAAAATTGCCATTATTTTTTATCCTGTTCCCATTTCTAATTGCCTTCATTTTTCTCTACTCTGAGTCCAAAAAAAAAGCTCTGCTGGTGTTGTAACTCCATTTCACATGTATTGAGTTGAGATGGTCTGTATTGCATAAAAAAGGTTTCTTCTCTACATTTGCAAAAGCTCTCCTATTTTTATTACTCCAGGCTTTTCAGCTTGGTGCCATGTGAACCCTCATCTTTATTTACAAGTAGCCTGAGCTGTACTCAGGCAACTCTCACTTTTGCAAATGAATTCATATTTAATTGGATCTTTCAGGCTCTGTTATGAATTTCCTGGGACGCTTCCAGTCAGCTCCAGACCACCCCTGCCATGGGTGCCCAGTGCTTTACCTCCTGCTGCCTTCGTTGGGCCTCTTTTAATCAAAAATTGCTGCTCACCACCGTCACCTCTGGAAAGAGCTCAGAGCATCCATGAGTTTTTTGGGAATATGGAATATTCCCATCTTGGGGCAGGGGTGGGTTGGAAGTGGAGCCTGGAATGAGGCTTCCATTCCCCATGGAATGAGGCATGCTGGGTCCTGTCAGAATGGCTCAGGTTGTGTTTGTGGGAGCTCACAAACCATTCCTACACTCCCACAGGAGTGCTGCCAGATTATTGATGGTGCTGCCAGGTTGGGGATGAGATGGAGACAGCTCACTGCCTTGAGGAAAGCTCCTGGAAACCCTTCCAGCGACTCCTGGAAACTCTTCCAGTGGCTCCTGTCCCAGCGTGGGTGCAGCTGTCCCACACAGGCTGTGCCTTGGATGCTCTGCAGCATCCCAGAGACAGCAAACCCTTCTTCTGCAGAGCTGATTCTGAATTTTGCACAGCTTTGAGCTTTTTCAGACTCCAGCACAGAGACAGAAACTCAAGTTCTGCTGAGGTGTAACTTCATCCTTATTCTTTCAGACTCCAGCACAGAGAGATGCTCAGGTTCTGCTGAGGTGCTACTCCTTCCTCATTCTTTCAGGAGTGGAAAGCTCAAATTAAACCCCTAAACTTTATTTTCTCTTTTGGGAACCAGTCACCGTTGAGTGCTCTTTGAACGATCTTTAAACTGCTGAAAAAGAACAAATGTGTTCAGCCAATGGCTCATCTATCAATTAATCTTTCAGCAGCACAGAGCAGCAAACAGCAGCTTCATTTCCAAACTCTAACTCAACTCAGACGTTTGGCGCTGTGGGACAAGTTCCGTTCTGATGCAAATATAAGAGAGTGAGAGTGAAAAAATCTTCTCCCCAGGGTTGGCAGGATGGATTTCTTATCTCTAAGACCACATTGTCACTGTTCTCCCTCCCTCCACAACTCCTAGACCCAAAGTCAAGGAATCTTTAGCTCAAAAGATGTTTCTGCCAGTTGGGATAGAGAGGCAGTTTTATTTTTCCTGCTTTGTATTTTTGTTTCCTGATATTCCATCAATAAATGCTTATAACCAACTGTGAAATAAATAACCAGCACAGCAATGAACTGGAGTACAGTTTCTGAAATCATGAGGAGGAAAAATAATGGGGTTTTCTGCACTGTTTGGACATAGGTGTTTTGAATCTGTAAGCACAGACCTTGTTGAAAAATAACTGTAACTGTGGCAGGCTTTTCCCCTTTATTCCATGGAAAGCAATGTATGGAAGAGCATTTCCATAGTCTTGGTGACATTGCAGAAGGAGATAAGGGTGGTAAGATAACAATTGCATCTGTAACTGAGAAATCAAAGCCTTATGGTGAAGTTTGTGACTTGGACTGAGACCCCACAGAAACTTTTGAAGACTGAAAAACCCACAAATGCTCTCAAAGTCGATAGAGTAGACATCAAGAATTTTTTTAATTACTTTTTGATATGGATATGAATTTCCACTGCATTATTTCTCAGTGTAAATGCTTTGCAGAATTGGGTTAGTCTGCAGTGTTTCGTGAACACAGAGCTGTGCTCGGTGCACCCAAACTGCATTTCCATTTCAGCCTCTCAGGGGGTGGAAGGCCAATATTTAAGCTCGTTAGGACTCTCAGGTAGGTCAGGATTTTGTGCATCTCTGTGTTTTTGGCTCAGGATGCAAAAATTCCTCGTGTTGAAGGCAAGAGTTGATCAGGTTTGGCTTCCTTGTTAAACCAGGAGATTATGTGGTTTTCTGTTTTTTAATTAGAAGAATACATCCAATTTATGAGAGTGAGGTTTAAAACCAAGTTTTCATAAACTTCCAGATAGAAAAGGTGAGCGTATTTTTAACAGAAGTGTGGTATTCTTTTAACTTAAATATCACCTAAAAACGACCATGATTTCCTAATGCTGTTCAAGGTCACTTTTATTTTCCCTCGCTGTTTTTACAGCTGCTGCCCATGTTACCAGAAATATTTCTCCCTACTTCACAAGCCTCAGCTACCACATCATTTGCCTGGTAATCAACATCTGCCCAATTTCAGCTGAAGAATAACACCCTCTTTATGCCCCAAAGCCTGTAGAACAACATACATGATGTTATTGTGGATTTCCATTCAGGGGGACGTGGCCCTTCCTCCGGGCGGAAGGAACCCCACATTGCTGAGATACTTTTTAATGAGAAAGTTAAGGATTAAAGTTGGCAGATTAATGGGATTAAGAGTTTGGCAGTCTTTCATGTTCTCTGCTTTATGTTATTTAACCTTTGTTTCGGAACTGGAGTTTTGTTCTCCCCCCAGTGTGTGTCGAATGTTGTTTTTGAAATTGTGGGGTTTCGTTTCCCGGCACCACAACAAATGCTTTTAAATAAAAGTAACTCCGTTTTTTCAGTTTTCTTCTCCCAAATTCAGAGCGCACTCAACAACAAGTTGGTGTCACTGAGTTACTCCTAAATCAGGCGACCAGCATAATTCTGATTTCATTTTACTACACAACAGCCAGCTCTGGGTTTTTTGGGGATTTTTCTACTAAAGCTAAATTACGTTACAGTTTTCAGCTCCGTTCTAATTGACAGGAACGCTGTGCTCAGTGGGTTTGGCTCCTTCAGCTCCCGTCCTGTTGTTCAGTTCTGTGATGCCACCTCATTTTACAGCCACCACTTTGAAGTGTTGGGAACGCTGCCATGAAAGCCCAGCGAGCAAAGGGAAGGAGAACGACTGAGTTTTCCCAGACTGAGCCCCATTTTCATGTTTAAATGGCAGGTTCTGAAGGCCACTCATCTACAGACGATTGGGAATAATTCCTTACAGTTGCATGAGACTGGCAGTGTAATCCAAGCCTTGAGTTCAGCACTGAAATTAGGTTAGGAAATTAACTTTACACAAATTTTTTAAATTCGCAAAGTGTTTGCTCTTATCCTAAACTCCCAAGTAGTTGTAGGGCTATTTGTAGGTCTTACTCAGGTCTTATTCTTCCTGCCCCAAACAGGAAATTCATCCTTGATCTTAGGAAGCTGCTGCAGTAATATTTTGTTAAACATTAGCTGCAAAAGGAAGGACTCACTGCTATTCCCACAGCAGCATTCCAGGAATTCTCTGAGTGGGAATACTGAGGTGCTTCACTGGACATTCAGCCACGTACAAACACACATCATTGCCATCAGTGATTAACACCTCAGCATTCCTGCAGCCAGAGCAGCCAGCTTTTTTAGGATTTTTTGCTTTTTTTTAAGGTATTTAGGAGTTTCAGACTGTGATACCAAGGAATTTATACACACTGCAATTATTCCTTAATTGCCATCCATGGGCATTTGTACCAGTGATGGCCCTTTATAGGGTGCCAGGTATTTTTCCTTCTCTCTAAATGCATCAGCATTAAATTAAATAACTCCTTAGGATTCATGTTGTCCAGGTTTTTTGGTTTTTTGTTGTGCTTTTTTTTTAATTTGGAAGTGCTATTAGTGTGCAAAAGAGTATGCGGAAGAGACAAGTAAGAAAAATCATTGTGTGTTTCTTTGGTACTTAGAGAAGTACCAAAACCTGTCCTCTGTCCTGTGACTGAGTTCGATAGGGCACTGTGCAGCCAAAACAGATGAAAGATACGTTGGAATGTCTATTTCTCCATCATTTTTGTTAATGAACTTACTATTCGTCGTCTAACAAAAAATGGACGCAGGGAAGAGCGATTGTTAATGATTCCTACCCCCAAAAAAATGTTTCCTGAGAGCTGCTGGGACACCCAGGGCTGGAATTCTGCTCTCCTCAGCACCTTGCTCAGGGAAAGGCTAGGACTGGCCTCATTTTCAGCCCCTCTAAGAGTTTTGAGATGAGGATAATTCCCAGCTTGTTTGAAGAGGATCCATTGGTTCTGGAGATGTCCTGGCAGAATTCTCCTTCGGGGCACCAATGCAGCCTCATTAAAAAAACCTCTCCTTACCCACAATAATCCTTGCGAGAGGATCCTGTGCTCAAGTGCAGAGGATGGGCACAGAACTGGCCCAGCCCAGCATTTCTGCCATGCAATTCCCAATTCCTGGAGCAGAACTCAGCTTCCACTGCTCTGCGTGGCCCCTGGGGGATGGCATGGTGGCTGCAGATTCCTCTCTGGGCAGAAACAGTGGCTCTGGGAATGCACAGGACTGGCTCTGATCTGTGCCCTGGGGGAAGGAGGTGGTAGGAAGCAGTGGGATCTGCCATGGGAACGCACAGGACTGGCTCTGATCTGTGCCCTGGGGGAAGGAGGTGGTAGGAAGCAGTGGGATCTGCCATGGGAACGCACAGGACTGGCTCTGATCTGTGCCCTGGGGGATGGAGGTGGTCAGAAGCAATGGGATCTGCCACAGGAATGCAGATCAGGAGCTTTCCATGCTCTGGAGAGCTCCCAAAGGCTGTAGGAGCTCCAGGATCCCACGAGACCAGGTCGGGGGTCTGGAAGCACCACCATGGGCCAGGGGCCTGCCAGGAGCTGTCCTGCCCAAGCAATAGCATCCACAGCCCAAATTTTGTGTGGAACTCATAAAAACCTTCCCAAAACCCGAGGATTGTTCCAGCACAGCCCTTTGGGGTGGCTGTCACTGTTGTAGGGACACTGTGCCCCCAAGGACATGAAGGTCAAGGACTTCACTGCTAAATTCGGTGTCACCCTCCCCTGAATTAGGGGACAGCTAATTAAACTTCTGGACAGGCAGTGACCAGAGCTGCCCAGCCCCACTGCTCACTGTGAGTGAATCTCACACAACAGAGGAACAAAAACCATTTCATTCCACTGTTCACCTTTTCTCTCCTGACTTGGGAGAAGCACCAGCCACATTTCCAATACATTTCCCAACACTGGTTATTCCCATCAGGCAAAAATGACTTCCCACTCCAATAATGAACAAATTAATCCATTCCAGCACAAAAATGGATATTACATGGCAGAGAGGCAAAATCGTGGGACACTGAGCCATGAAAGTTTTCATTTGAAATGCAATAATAAAGAAATAGCATATTGTGATTTTGTCCCAAAGGAGCTGACTCTGAAAACTTAATTCTGGCGTAGTTAAAGAAAATTTTTACTGTTGTGTTTAAACGTGATTAAAGTTTAATATATCATCTGGCACATCTTTACAATGCTTGATCTCAGTGATCTTGGGAGATTTTCACGGGCTGAAAATGCTGCCAAGCTCCAGCTGTAAAGTTTCCATCCTATTCTGAAATGTGCCACTCTCCTCCAAAGCTACAGAACTGCTTTCTGAAGCTGTATTATATATATTTGTGCTCAAGGTCTGTTAGCCATTCCTGTTCAGAAAAAGTATCATTTTCAATATATATTTAAGAGAAAAAACAGTGACAACTTTAAATCAGAAAGAATAAACCCGTGAAGGTAGGGGACCGGTGTTACACAGCTAAGAAATGTGAAGTGTTTACATATTTGTCCAAAAAATAGCCCAAGGGGAAAAACTAGCACGAATGTGAAGTGCCAGACTTTAGGAAAGAATCAACCCTGTCCATTCCCCATTTCTGTCTACAGCCTGTCTGATTTGAAGTGCACGTTGGTCTAGAATTGAGGCCAGGAAGACAAATTTGGTGGCAAAAGGGAAATCTGTTATCTTGGCACTATGTGGTAAACTCAACAGCATCCATGTTTCCCTCCAGAAAAAGGCAATTATCCACAGAGTTTTCATGCACTGGCTCGGCACTGCAGTGCCTCATGGTTTGTCATCCACGTCCTCCCACCCTGCGTCTCTGGGAGGAGAAAACCTGGGCTCTGCCATCAGCACTGACAATTAGCATGGAATTGTGGTTAATGAACCTCCCTCTCCATTCCCCGGGAAAGGCCTCTGGGAAAGCAGAGGTGTTCGCTGGGGCTGAAGGTATTCAGCACATTTTAGAAGGGCCTCAGCAGCATTTGGGAGAACACAAGAGGGATGCAGCTCTGGATTTTTATTAAAGGTGTGATCTCACGGTGCCAGGCACTTCCTACAAATGAGGAATTACCTCTCTCTGATGTGAAATTTAAAAGTACTGAGAAGCTCATGAAAATTTCTACAATCTGTACAAAATCACATCCTCTGAAGGCTCCCAGGGAAGATAACAAAGCCAAGGTCATATAAATGGCAGAAGAGGCAAATCCCAGGGCTCTTCCCATGGTGGACAACCCCCAGCGCCTGCAGGGCTCTCCACTCATCCCTGGTTCCAGCTGTGAGCAGCACCAGGAGCTCTCCCTGGCTCCAGGGCTGTCAGACATCCCCAAATTAGGGTACTCAGGCTGTGCTCTACCTGAGGGCGCTCAGGGAGTAAAGCCACAAAAACCTCCTGGCAGTAAAAGTGTCACAGCACCAATCATCTTAACGAAAGTCTGGCTTGTCCCAGACTTCATTCATTTCTCTGCCTGTTTTTCCCTGGATCTCTCAACAATGCTGCTCCTGAGTGGCTTCACACACTCAGTCAGAGGTTCCAGTAATGTCAATTCAAGTCCCTCCACCTCCATTTTCACTCCAACCAAATCAAAGTCATCCTGAAGGAAATTAAAAATGTCAGTTTGGCAGTGGCTGGAGGACGTGTGATGGTTGGTAGCTCCATGAGCAAGCCCCAGCCTTTATCCCTGGTTTTACTGTGGGGTTTTAGGTCATAGCATGATTTCTTTATTTTAATAAGGAAACACTGCAAGGAAATACTTGGCTGTGTTTGTGGGTACAGAGGATGGACCAAATAAGTGGAAAATACAGAACAGTCTGGGGACATGACCACAGGTGTGTCCCAAGGGGGCACAGCCCCATTCCCAGGGGCTGGGCAGTGCCCGGGTGCCCCTTCCCGTGGGCACAGCTCCTCTCCCAGGCACAGAGGCTGTTGGCACCGGCCTGGGGAGCTGCCTGTGCCAAGCTGCTTCCTGCAGCTTCCTCTCACACGGGACAGGCAGCTCCCTCCAGCTCCTTCAAAGGGATCTCACTCGCTTTATGCAAAATATTGTGGCCAGAGCTTCTCCAGTGATTCACCCATAAATGCTCGGAGTGGGTTTTATGTGTGTGTATATGCAAATGGGCACACAAAAATATGTGTGCACTTATTTATGGGAAGAATTCCTTTCATCTCCCATTTTATAATATACAGAAATGCTGTTTTAAAATTATAAAGAGTGAACAAAGGGATCCTTGACATTAACGTTCCTTAGCCAAAAGGGGAAGTTTACTTAGATAGGAATATTTATAGGAGTGAGATGAGCATCAAATCCAAACATTGTAACACAAAAGTATCTTCAGCATTTAAATAAAGAGCAGCATGATTTAGTTACTGTTTGCAAAATATGTCTAAGAATTGAGTAAATCTTAACCTATATCATCAGAATGGCTTCCCTAAGGAAGGTGGCCTATGCAGAATATTTGAAGTTTCCTCTATACTGTAGAATTGTTAATTTTGGCAAATCTTTACATTAAAATCTGTTGAAAAATTGACACTTTCTCATGCACAGGAATCATCAGACTGCAGCAGTTAAATGCACACATATTTAGTTGTAGCCCAACTTTTATTCCCTTAAACACCCCCAAGTGTGCAATGCCTGGTGTAGGTACATCCATGAAAGAGATGCTTAACACGGGCAGATTAAAAACCAATTTAACTGATGGCCACAAACAGAGCTCAGAGTTTGTCATGGCCACAAAGATTTTCTGTCAGGGCATAAAAGCAATGAATCAGTATGCAGAAGGTATTGCCTGCCCCATAGAGATGCTAATTCGGTGACACTTTGGAAACTCATGTTCTACATTTACTGTTCACACCCGATGGAAGCTGACCAGCCTTAGCCTGAGCTAATGAAATCAAAAGCCTGCAAAATGTCACATTTTCTCATCCCCGTGCAGCCTAATTTTGGGATCTTTAGGCTCTTGCTATAAGTTGTTTGACAACCACGGTGCTGCCCGACTGTCATGAAGCACAACTGCCCCAAGGACTGGAAAGCCACCTTCACACAGGGCTGCTGTAGCCAGTTTATCTACAGAAAATCAAGGGCCTACCACTTTCCTGCTCCAGAAAATGACAGAAAAACACAAGAATAAATTAAAGAAAGTCTAGGACGGCAGAACAAAGATCAAAAGTTTCAGCAAGTTAGCACTCGGTGCTTATATTTTGTGTGCCTTTGCTTTTTGGTTTGTTTTTTTTCTCCCTGAAGTGCTATAAAAATATCAATATGCACAATATACACATGGCAAGCACATTTAGATAGAATATCCTATTGCAGATACTGCTAAGAGTAGACATTTGAAAGCTCAGGTATTCTCTAACTTTGGAGCTAATATATAAATATATATATATATATATATAAAAGAGTTTAATATATAAAAGAGTTTTTAAAAATGAATAAAAAACCACTTTCTAGCACAGCAATTCCAGCAATTTGTAACCACCAAACATTCTGGAAGCAGAACAACTCCTGGCATCCATCTCCCCATAGCCCTGCCTGTGAAAGGGACGTGCAGAACAGCGCCCAGCACCCCTGTCCCCATACCCTCGCTGTAAAGGGATGTGCCAAACGGATCCCAGAGCCCTTTTCTCCATACCCTGCTTGTAAAGGGATGTGCACAGCAGATCCCAGCACCCATTTCCCCAGAACCATCCTGGTGAAAGGGATGTGTAGAACAGATCCCAGAACCCTCCCTGCCAGAGGGATGTGCACAACAGGTCCCAGCTCCCATCACCCCATACCCTGCCTGAGACAGGGACGGAAAGAACAGCTCCCAGCGCCCCATACCCTCCCTGCCAAAGGGATGTGTAGAACAGCTCCCAGCACCCCTTTCCCCATACACTCCCTGTGACAGGGATGTGCAGAAGAGCTCCCAGCACCCATCACCCCATACCCTCCCTATGATAGGGACGATCACAGCAGCTCCCAGCACCCTTTCCCCATACCGTCCCTGTGACAGGAACGAGCAGAAGAGCTCCCAGCACCCTTCCCCACACTGTCCCTGTAAAGGGATGTGCAGAACAGCTCCCAGCACCCTTCCCCACACCGTCCCTGTAAAGGAATGCTCACAGCAGCTCCCAGCACCCTTCCCCACACGGTCCCTGTAAAGGGATGCACACAGCAGCTCCCAGCACCCTTCCCCACACGGTCCCGGCCCGAGGGCTCAGCCCAGCGGAGCCGCGGGCGCACTCACCGAGCGCAGCATCGCACAGCAGCTGCTGCGGGTGCGCGGGGGCACAGCTGCAGCCGGACACGGCCGCGGGCAGCGCCGCCAGCAGCAGCGCCAGCAGCAGCGCTCCCGGAGCTCTCCCGGGGCCCCCGGGGCTCCCGCTGCCCGCTCGGGCCATGCTCCTCTCGGCGGAAGGCTCGTCCTGCGCTGCGCTGTCGCCGATGGGCGCTCGGTGCTGCGCTCCCCGCCCTGCTCGCTCCGAGCGCCGCCGGTGCTCGCGGGCTCCAAATTTCCCTGCCATGGGACCCTCTTATTTATGGCCCCGGCGCCAAGTGCCGGCTCCGCCTTCCCTTGCGGGAGAAGCTCTCCATTGGTGACATCGGCCCAGGGCACCTCGGCCGCCAGCGCGGGAGCGGAAATGTTAATCACCAAAAGCCTCCGCAAAAACAGCTTTTACGCGCATCCGAAGCTGATTTTCTGAAGGTTTTATCTCGTTCTAGGAAGTTTGCTCGCACTCTGGATTTAAAAGCCAGCCCTGCGATCTGGTTTGGGGCGAGTAAACAAAGCTGTCCTGTTTTAAGCTCGGTTTGCATCCGCAGCCCCCGATCTTCCCCGGCACTTCTGGGCATTTTCTTGAACTGCCGTCCCTGTTCGCAGGCTGGACAGAACTTCATTCATGGAAAGGAAACCTCTCAATGCTCTGCTTGTGAGCCTCCAACAATTGCCGGTTACAAGGAAGAGTGAATCGCGAATAAAAGCCGCAATAAAAGGCGTTTAAAAAAATAATTTCATCACAGATTTAATTTAAAGCAGCAAGGAAAACTATCCCCGTGGTGTATTTGGGAGGCACCGCTCTTTCCCTACATTCCTGATTAATGCAAATCCTGCTCAGCACAGATCTGTGCCTGTGTTTCCTGGCTGAGGGTGTAAGTGGAATACAGACGTAAATACAGAGTTTAGGAATCCTTTTCACCTCCAGAGCTCTGGTTGCTGTGGCAATCTGGATTTGTGTAACCTGTGGGCACCCTCTTTTTGTAAAGAAAAACGTTTCATGAGGAAGCAACCCGAGATTTGATTAGAGAGTAATAAAGAACATCTCTGGATTGACATGCAGGACAGGGCTGCATAAATAATTGTGTAACCCAAATCCAGCTAAGAATTGAAAATTCATTAACTTGACCTCAACCATTGCAATCCAGGCTCATGAAAATGTATTTTGTTGAGGCTGAGATTTAGGTGTTCTTGTTACCTTTAGAGAGATGTGTACATGTTTTACATCAATAGATTTATTTTATTTCTGAACAGTTATTCGAATATTAGTGCTCTGATTCTTTTTCAACTCCCACCCTCCTCGAGACAAACTCTGCAGGAAAAATATATGCAAATATTCAGAATTATTAGAATTGGGTCTCACTTCCAGACTTTAGATCCACACTGAGCACTGAGCCAGGAATCCTGCACGCCATGTCCCGATTTCACGCAGCCACACTTGGATTTGTTACTTTTCCAGTCTGAAGTTTTGGCTTCAAATCACAAGGTTGGCTCCAAGCCCAGGACTAACACCTGAAAATAATTTAGACCTGTTAACATCTCTGTTCTTACCTAGGAAATCTGACTTCTTTCATGTGAGGGAAAAGATAAAAAAGGCTGAAACCTTGCACAGGGAGTTCAAGCTCCCAGAAAGCTGTGAACCCCCAGGCAGGTGTGTCAGGGTCACTGTGATCAGCACTTCTGGGACTGCTCATTTTCAAACCTCCGTAGGACTGGGGAGTGATGGAGGAATTAATTGGGAGCTATTGATTGGTTTCCACATGACATCACAGGGCTGCTGTTATAAACGATCTAAACAGACCAATTCAAATAATAAAGAAATATGCTGGGCAAACACACTTTTCTACCTGTCCCTAAGGAACATTTTGTCCAGGATTCTCCAGAACAACATGTCCAGCTGTGTTCCGGGTGTCCTAAAGACTTTTGTATCTAGTAGAGTCACACTAATTGTATAATCAATAGAAAAATAGTATGCTCAGAACAAAATTCTAAAAATAATTTCATGTCCGCTATCTTCTAGATAGAGATGAGAATGAAATACTTTCAACTGAACGTGAGGGAATGCAAAAATGCTGAAAGTAAATCTCATGTGCTGATTGTGGCAATGCCATTAACTCATATTGGTTATGATCTTACCTCGTGCTGCCTGCAGGGATAATTCAGTTTGGTTTCTCAGAGCTGAACACAGGTGGAATATGGAAAGTAGGATCACACCTACAGAAGGGATTGGCCATGAGAGCTCCCCAATAAATGTGTTCCCAGATGGTTGCAGCTGGCACTGGGAGGGGTGGGACAGGCCATGCTGTGTTTTCTGAAACCTCGGCAGAACTCCTATTTTCTGACAAATCTTCATTCTGAAGCAGTGTTGTCAAATTCTGTCTGAGTTTAGACAATGACATATTTACGTCATGGCTTTGAAGGGATTTTAATATGTCTGGAAAGCTGTATACTCAGGAATTCGCTCTCACTAATGCAGGAAAATGTGATTTAAGTCTGTGTCAGAGCAGGCAAATGCTGCCTGTGCCCTGTGCTGGTATCAGGTGGTGCTGGAGCTCCTGGTGCCACTGAACAGTGCCAGCAAGCGTTAGTGCTTAAATAATAGCTGAGAAATTGTAGCTAACACTTTATAAATGCAAGCAGTGTGAAGCAAATTTTCTATTTATATAAATGGAGTAAAAATACAGGGCTTCTTTCAATCCCCAGGGTGTTCTGGGGGCAATTTTCCTTTAGGTTGATAAGTAAGCATGACTTCAGAGCAAAGGGCATCACTGCACTCCTGAAGGGTGGAGGGGCTCCAGAACTCCCTGGCTCTGCTCTGATTCAGCCACCACTGGCTAAAAAGAAGCACAGAAGTTCATTTTTCAAGGGGTGAATTATATCTATCACTGATCCCACGATTCCTCATGCACACAGAAGAAATCACACTTGGCAGTTTCTCATTCAAAGTCTAGTGTTGAGCAGCTAATGTCTGTTTTCTAGGAAAATACAAGGAAATAAAGAGGGTTGGGGGATGAGCCGCGGTGTTCAGGGAGGTGTGCAATAGCAGAACAAGGCAGGAAATCTGACCGCAGGCAAATTTGTAATCAGCTCCACCTCTTCTCCATGAGAATCCTGATTTTATACAGGACTTCTCATTCTGGAGGGGCTTTTTGTGCTGTGGGTTGTCAGGGCCTCGTTATTTTTCTATAAAGCATTAACTTCTCCCAACAGCAGTGTGGGCATTAATTGCCACTAATTGCTGTGTCTTCTAACAACCCCCAGAGAGTTCTACTAAACACACTGGGCTCCTGCTGTTGGAGGCATCCCCTGAATCCCAGAGCAAACTCCTACTGAATCTGGGATATTTTCATGTCGGGAGGGAACAGGTGATGGATGAGGGACCTCCTGAGAGCTGAGGTGGGGACAGGCAGCACTGCTGGAGCAGCTCTGCTCCGTGGTGCCCTCCTGCCCTTCCCCAGCGTGCCCATCCTCTCAGCCTCTGGCAGGGCTGAGAAAAACCCAGGGGTGAGGGACATCCAGGGGTGAGGATAAGCCAGAGTTGGGGATAACCCAGGGCTGAGAAAAACCCAGGGGTGAGGGAAATCCAGGGGTGAGAAAAACCCAGGGGTGGGGGAGATCCAGACGTGAGGAAAAGCCAGAGTTGGGGATAACCCGGGGTTTCAGGATATCCCAAGGCTGGGCATAACCCAGGGCTGAGAAAAATCCAGGGATGAGGGAAATCCAGAGGTGAGAAAAACCCTGGATAACCCAGGGCTGGGGATAACCCAGGGATGAGGAAAACCCAGGGGTGAGGGAAATCCAGGGGTGACAAAAACCCAGGGCAGGGGATAACCCAGGGCTGGGGATAATCTGGGATAACCCAGGGTTTCAGGATAACCCAGAGAGGATGATAACCCAGGATAACCCAGGGCTGAGGATAATCCAGGATAACCCAGTGTTTCAGGATAACCCAGGGCTTCAGGATAACCCAGAGCTGAGGATATCCCAGGGCTGAGGGAAACCCAGAATAACCCAAGGCTGAGGGAAAGCCAGAGCTGCAGAATAACCCAGAGCTGAGGATAACCCAGAGCTGGGGATAACCCAGAGCTGAGGATAACCCAGGGTTTTAGGATAACCCGGGGAGGAGGATATCTCAGGGTTTCAGGATGGCCCAGGGCTGCAGGAAAACCCAGGAAAACCCAGAGCTGAGGATCACTCAGGGCTGCAGGAAAACCCAGGGTTTAAGGATACCCCAGGATTTCAGGTTAACCCAGGTTTTCAGGATACACCAGGGCTGGGGAAAGCCCAAGGTTTTAGGATAGCTCAGGGTTTTAGGGTACCCCAGGGCTGGAGGATAACCCCCTGTGCCTGGCTGTGCTGGGATTCCCTCCTGCCCCTGCTGTCCCTCCTTCCCAGTCCATTTCCCCAAGAGCCAGCCCTGCACACTCTCTTTATCCCTCCCTGGGCACTGCTCACCAGCATTTCTCAGTGGTTTGAGTTCTCACTCCACCTGTGAGCTGTGTCAAGGAGCACTGACCTCTGCTGCACAGGCCTTGTCCATACAGCTCTTTCCAAAGGTTTTTCACTCTAATGGGACATGCCACAGCCCCGTCGTTGTCCCTTTCAGCTGTCAGGCAGTTTGAGTCTACTCAGAGTCTTTTGCTTGGGCTCTCTGCTCTGCTGTAGCTTCTGGCAGTGCACAGAGTACAATTTTTTACCTCTATCAGTCTGATTTTCTCTTCATTGAGGCAAATAAATCCTATTTGAGAGCGGCAGCAGGCAGGATTCTCCACAATTGCTCTGTTGTCTAAGGGATGCTTTGCCTCTGTTCTTTTCTCCCCAGTTCTCATTTGGCACCGCAATTACCTCTAAAATCCACTTTCAGTTTACCTGATGTAATCACACCACACATCCTGTACCAAACCCGCACAATCACACTGAAAATTCAGAGGTAGGATAGCATTTCGCAAAACAGGTGAGCTTCCATGAATTTTATATTCCAGTGCCTCCATATGAACTCCAGCCTGCATCAGACAGGAGGGGATTTATAGCTGTCACCTCTGAAATACTGCAGTAAAAAAACCCTTATGTTTTACAGTCACAGGAATTGGGGTAATTGTTTTGTGAGGTGGCAAAACATTGCTTGACTTTAGAGGCAGCAGTTCTGCAAACAGCTGGTGGAAGGATGATCAAACACTGACACACCAGAATCAAAATATAATTTGTTTCGAAAGTTCTTGTCTTCAGAATTTCTGCCAGAGATCTGTGGGAACTGCTCTCATTGATCCACTGCAATTACACTTTGTGTTTTCCTTCTTAATGACAATTTCTGTTTCCATGCTGCACAGGAATGGAAAACAGAAGACTTTTTTGCCATCAGATCACTTTGTTGATTCAGATCAGTGTGATTTTTGAATTGGCAAAGCAGCTGTGGGGAAAGAGGTGTTTGAGGAGGATCTCCTGGTAATCAGGTGGGGTCACCTCATAGCCCAAGATCATCCCAGCCTTGCCTGGTTTCAGGGAGAGCAGCTCTGTGCAGCTCCAGCCTCTCCAGGTGGTGCTGGGGGCACCCAAAGGTGAGCACAGGGAGCATAGAGCTCCCAATTCTGCCCCAAATCCCACCGATGTCCTGGGAACTGAGGTGGCCCCATTGCCTTGAGGGGCTCACCTAAAACAGAGGCTGGACAAAGTTAGGAGAATAAAAAGCAGTTCCATTTATTGAAGGCCTTCAGGTGCATTTAGGGCAGGCACAGCCCACCCAGGGGCTGCACCCAAAATGGACAGCAGGTCACGAGCTTTTCATTCTTTATAAGTTTTTTATAAGGTCACAGGTTTTTCATACTTTATAAGTTCTGTCCATTGGCATTACAGAGGTTAACCCTCCAATTACAGCTTCAGGTGAGGAAGTCAATTGCTCCAAGTTTGCTCCCCCCAATTAATTCACTGCTGTTTGCATATCTCAGGACCTGAGACAGTGAGGTGTGCTTGGGTTTGGGGCTTAGAGAGGAATTGTTGTGTCTAAAAACGAGAGAACAGCAGCTCAGCACCTGTATGGAGTTTGTACTCTAAAGAATTACAGGATTACAGACACATGCAAAATACAGAAGCTGAAATCCTATGGCATCAGCCCTGGGACCTATTTTAATTCACAGACCCCTCTAATCTTCTCTTTTGGGAAAAGCACTCCCAGTTAAGGTGCATTTGCCTCTCCCTGCCACACTCATAAATTCAAGCTGTTTATCCACTTGAACTTTCAGCTTCTCTACTGCCCCTGTACCCAAAAAGAGAACCCAAACCACCTCGCATTCCCCCTTGGCGCGGGGCTATCAAACATAAAAAATGGAGTTTTACACCTCCTTTCAGCTGCTGAGTGGAAAATCTGACTGCACATCCCCAAACCGTGCTGTGGAGGCTGAGGTTTTCTGCTGAGAGGCCAGAGCTGGGCTGGCCCCGCCGGTGACAGAGCTGCTGCCTGGCTGAGCCCCCACTCGATCTGGAAATTGTGTTTTCTGCAAACCAAACAGACCAGAGAAAGTACATCTGCTGCTTGTTTATTGATTTAGGGCTCTTCCTGCCTGTTTCTGGGAAAGAGAAAAAAAATATGAATAAAAGGCCACCTTCGTTATTTCACTTTTAATTTCCTTTCTCCAAAGTAAGCAGAGCAAAATTAGATTTAGGCTGATGCATATTCCACAAATAAATTACATGGAACTAGAGCGGTTAAATGAACTTTGCTTGGGGATTATTGGAAAGATAAATATTTAAACACTGAACTTGAGGTAAGTCATGTTTATGCAACATCTGGGGTTTTTTGTCACTGCTTCTCCGCCCCCTCTTTTTTTCCCTATTGTGGCTTTCCGAGTCAGCTCAGCCCTGAGCACATGAAAGCAGGGTGGATACCACCTTCAGAAAATTGTGCTGTCTGTATTGTTGCCAGCAGAGGGGTTCTTTAAACTTTTTTTTTTTTAGCAGATGATCTTTGCCCACTTCTATTTTTGTAGATGTCTTTGATTATATTTCACACTACGTCTCGGTTAGAAGAATTCAAAGTAAATTTAGAAGAGTTCAAATTATATCTCTTGGGGGAAAAAATCAGCTTGTATTGAAGTCTGAACATTGTTCAAAAATACTTCAATTGCAGTGGAACTTATAAACCTTTGAGCACCACGAAGCTTAAATTTGAAGGTTTTATTTTAAATTAATAGACTTATAATTGCAGGATGACACTCCACTAACCAGACTTAGATACTCCAGGAAATTTCTGCAGTAGGGAAGGACAGGGATTTCCATTAGAGATGGAAAAATGCAAACAACAATGCAGATGGGACTGTGCTGGGTCACTGAATTACCTGCACTACAGAGCAGCCAAGGGGTGATGGGGCCTGGAGGGATTGTGGAATTTTATCAAACCAAAATAGCCCTTTCTACAGTAAAAAACATGCTAAGCACATTTAAGAAATCTTTAGGTGGCCAGACACAGAAGATTGATACAATAAAGTGATATTTGCCTTTTAAGCTATGAAAAATCTTCAATTTTACAAAAAAATTTCAATTCTAAAAGGCTGATGCAGATGAAATGCTAAGAAGCGGTAGTTAATAATAATTATCCTTGCTGTTGTGATGTCAGTAAGGGCATTATGAAATGAAGTGGCTTTTTAGATTTTCATGCTCATCTAGAAGTGAAATTTATCCTCTCTAGAGTCTGTGTCCAGCCATTAAACCCCTGAAATAATTGTCAGGAGTTTGCAAATGGCATTTCATTTTCCAACCTGGCTGAGCGTAGGGGCTTCATAGGCAGATAAAATTAAAAAAGGAAATATTTTTCGTGAATTTTTATGGTGTTTTTCCACAGAGACATCTGGGCTATGTCACCATGCAGTAAATTGTCCTGCAGTGGCAATATCCCCCAGGATTCCCAGGAATAAAGGGGCAGGGATGGGCTGTGTTAAGGTCATTGGGCCTTACAGGGCTGTGACCTCACAGCTTCAATCAGAAAATTTGTCCCAAATTCTTGCAGAAAACCCACATCACATCCTGCCCCTAACATCTCTGTGACCTCACAGCTTCAGTCAGACAATTCCTCCCAAATTCTTGTGGAAAATCCACATCACATCCTGCTCCTAACAGCCAGGGGGAGAAGATAAAATCCTTAGCCAGGATTTCTGCCCAAGAGCCTTGGGTTTGGTTTGGGGTTAGACAGGAATAACCTGAGGAGGTACAGTGTGTTTGTGAGAGAGATGTCACAAATCCTAGAGAGCCTCCCTGCATCCCCAGAGCTCTCTCTGCTGCCAGGGAGGGTTTTGTCCCCTTGGAGAACACCAGGGGACTTTGTTTGGTCGGGTTCCCTGCAAGGACCTGGCTCTGGTTCAGGTCACAGGAGCTTTTCTCTGCCCCTGCTGCTGCTGCTGCTGCTGTGCAGGAATTGCATGGGCAGAAGCCAAATCTCACTTTAAAGGAAACGGATTCAGGAGGAGAGGAGGATTTTTGAGTATTTCCTAGCAAGAAGTACCATGGCACACTGCTGATTTTACTTTTTATTTTTCATAGCACATTACTGAATATACCGGTGGTAGTACAATATGAAAACAGGGCACTTCTTCACGGGCACAGCATTAATTTGTGACCTTTATAATTTTGCTAATGAACTGCTCAGATGCCAGAATTTTAGAATTATTTCAATTATTTTCTTTCCACATGGCAGGTTTTGGGTTGTTTGTTTTTCTGGTGGGGTTTTTCTCTGCCCAAATTCGCTGGCAGCTCCACACTGAGGGTCTAGCACCAGCAGCACCCTCGGCTGTGAGTGCCACGTACTGGAAATTAATGGGCAGAAATGTTGGTTTGAATAAAGTTAATTAATACTTGGACAAACTCTCCACATTCGGATTACCAAGTCTCACAGAAGAGGAATATTGATTCCTTCTTTTTCTCAACAAGAAAAAAAATCCTCTATCATCTTCTGAGAGATGAGAAACAGAAATTTTATACTTTCTGACACTGAATGAATTTGCTGCATGTCCCTATTCATTCCCTGTAATTATCAATGTGAGGGAACAGAAGGGAAGACAGGCCGCACCTAAATCTTCTACAAAAAACATGTGCAATATATTGAAAATATCCTGATGTTTCAGAAGAGCAGTGCAATGTTATTTTGCAGATTTCAAGCATTTTAAATAGTTTCTGACCAGTAATTAATGATCTTTGAACCTTCAAATTCAATTCGTGACGTGGAATAGGAAAATTTGATGTTACAAACTTACATCAGCGGAGGAGTGAAAATCCAAAGCATTTCAAGCCTCAGTGAGGAGGATTTGATCACTTACTGCTCCCAAAAGAGTTCCAAAAGCTCTGTACTCTCACACCAAGGAACCCCACAGATGTCATGCCCTGATTCCAAGAGAATGAATGCCATGAAGAACCTGTGATCCCTGTCAAAATAACTGCCTGTGAATGCACACGTTCCTTAATTCATGTTTTTTCGGCAGCCTCAGAGTATTGGGTCAAATCTGTCCCTGGATTCAGCAATTCCATCTGTAAAACTCCTGTTTCAGGTGGTTCTTTGGAACTCCAAACCTCTTCAGGGCAGCTGAAATCACTCTGTGAGTTGCCTGTCATTGGTACAGGAAACAAAAGAGCAAATGGAAGATTTTCAACTGGACTGTCTTGAAAAGGATAAAATAGATGGTGATTCTGTAAATTAAAGTGATAGTAAAGAGTTAAGTGGCATGCGAATGAGCTCCTGAGTGAAAAATACCTGTAGACATTTGGAGAGGGAAAAGATGGATGTTATTAAAACATGATAGGATGATTTATAATGATGATTTTTCAGACAGGATATTAAAGCCACTTTATTTTTGCGGCTGAAAACCCAAATCCACTCATTTCAGAATCCTGTAAGGACTACAACAATTAACTTCAAAGTTAACACATGAATCCCACTACAGAATCAATTTTGTGGGCATTCAACACCATTGAAAGAATTCTTTTCAACTGGACTGCCATGAAAATGATGCAATAAATGGTGGTTCTGTAGATTAAAGTGATAGTAAAGAGTTAAGTGGCATGCGAATGAGCTCCTGAGTGAAAAATACCTGTAGACATTTGGAGAGGGAAAAGATGGATGTTATTAAAACATGATAGGATGATTTATAATGATGATTTTTCAGACAGGATATTACAGCCACCTCTTAAGCCCATTTATGCTGTTGTATTTCCATTACAGATCTAATAATTCCTATTATTTAATGTCCCACTCTCCCCTGTCCCTGAGCCCTTCCAAGAGAGTTAACCATGGCAATGTTTGATTTCCCACACTCAGGAAGTGCCCAGGCTGCCAAGGGGTGTTCAAGCTTTGCTGCCTCACCCAACTCATCCAGCTGGGAGCAAATCCCAGTGGCAAGGTGGAAATAACCATGAGATTTGTCCTGTCATTAACTGTGTAAATTTAATTCTCACTATTACTATATGGCAGAGTGTATTTCAGCTCAGCAAAGCCACTTCCATGCACATTATTTCTCGGTTTGAAACGCAGGAATCGACTTCTGCCCTCCAGATATTTAAAGGATTCTGCTTCCAAACAGTTTTTTATTAATTCCCTCTATCTGCAAAACAAAATCTATTCTTTGCTCTGTTAGGGAAAGTGTCTGCAAGCTCACAGATCAAAGTAGGACCTACTACCAGTGGTATTTAAGTCAGAAGTGAAGCATCCAACTAATCCAAAGTCCAGGTTCTCCTGGAACAAAACAACAACAGGAGAAGTTAAAGCCCCATCAGTGGAAGTGTGCGGACTGAATCCATCTTTGTGACTCTGAGGAGCTGACAAAACCTTCGAATATTCACGGATGTTGCTTTGATTGATGACATTGTGTTGGCAAACGTCCGTGTGCTCCTCAGCTGTTGGTGGATGTGTTCCTACAAAGAGCCAGGAGCTTTTCCAGTTGCTACCACTATTTATTACCAATCCAATCATATTCATATATGGCTATAAATTGTGAAAATTTTATTCCATGTTTGCCAAATATTCTGTTTTCTGTCGAATTAATTATGGCAGTTTATTGCACCTCTGTTTAAGTTAGAAGTTCCTGTAATCCTTTTTTTTTTTTTATTCTGCTGTGTTTTGTGTGTATTTTATGTATGTGGAAGGGCTCACACAGTGTAGACACTTCCATCTCTCACATTTATGGACTTGGCAGTTTTCTCAGTTTCTCTTGTTGTTCTTTGGGGTTTTCCTCTCCACTTTTAATCGCCAAAGTAGAATTTTTACTTTTCTGAACTTAAGAAAGCCTTCGAAAAATCAGCAATATTTTTGACAAACGGCCTTTCCCCCTCAATGCTACTTTTCAAAGCAAACAGCTTTTCTAGCAGTAATTATAATATAAATTATAATTATCGATAATTCTAATGTAAATTAAAGGGAAATCCATGGAGCTAGTAAGTTTTCAGTCACGCTGGCATCATATACAATAGTCACCAAATGTAGGAATAGTCTGGACACTGCCCGTTCTGTCAAATAAAAATCCCCAGAAAACAGCAGAATGGGAAGTGGAATGGGAGGATTCAGGTCAAGTTTTCTTTAATTTCAATGGGACATTTCAGGTTTTGTTGGCAGAACAATGCCCTGGACATGGGTTGGTGACAGAGAGGTGCACGATGGCATCTTTGTTCCAGAGCACAGAGGGGACACTGGGATAATTAAAGTCAGAGCAGGGATGAAGGAAAACTGTTCAAACCCCAAAATAAATGCAACTGTTGGGCCCTGGCTCCATGGGCCTGTTGTGGGGTTAGGCACAAACAAGAGATGTGCTGGGATTTCTTCATTTTCCTGCCTGTTTTTTCCTCTCTGAAGTTTATACTGCAGCATCCAGAGCCTTTCTTCCCTCAGCCTCTGCTGGAATGTGGTGGAGCATGCGGAATTTCAGGATCAGGCTTCAGTGCAAAATGATGTTATTGCATTTTTTTCTGAGGGAGAAAGCACAGATTCTTTCTTTCTTTCTTTCTTTCTTTCTTTCTTTCTTTCTTTCTTTCT
>VZRL01005201.1:164826-182799 GCA_013397895.1 Origma solitaria | reverse complement strand
CCCCTCAGCTCCAATTCCCCTCAGCCCCGGATTCCCCTCAGCCCCGGATTCCCCTCAGGCTCTCCCTCAGCCCCAGTTCCCCTCAGCCATTCCCGGCCTTGCTCTGCCCCTGCTCCCTGTCCCTTCCCCACCACAGGCCTTTCCACGCCTCTGCAGGGCTGCCTGCAGCTTTTCTCTCTTTCTGCTCTTTGGCAGGCAGATTCCTCATTTCGTTCTGCCCATCTTTCCCCTTTTCCCACAAACAGAGCTGATTTTTCCCACTCTTACAGCCCCCAAGGGCAGAGCTTCAGGAATAAGGCCCAGCCCTCCATGGCTACAATAAGGGCCGGATGCAATATTGGGCTCATCCCCTGTGATGAAGATTGGGCCACAAAATTTTGTAGGAGAGAGCCCGACTCTTTTTTCCCCTTTGACTTGAAATTTAAATGCTGTTCAGTGTCAGGAGTAAATTTGGAAGAGTCAGCCATGGTAAATTTATCATTCTGAAACATAAATGTTTCTTCTTCGCAGAAGAAGCAGTTGGCCTAAGGGACAGCAAAAATAAGTTAAAATGACAGCCTGTTCCTCCTACCTTTTATTTATTTTTAAGTTTCTGCTCAGAAACTATGGGTTCATCCAAATGCTAAAAGCCTAATGATCATTTTTTTCTCTAGATTCCTTCATACAGTTAAATCACACACACAAAAATGAAATACTGACTCGTTATTACAGAGCATCGTGGAAAGGAGAAGATCTACCAAATGTCTGAAAAATTCTTCATGTGCATATCCATATACATGATGTCAGTAGGATATTGTTCTACAGCTGGTTCTCATTTTGCTCTGTGACACAGGAACAGAGCACTTAGAGAGCCACCACAAAAAATACCAGCTGAACATTTGTTTTTGTAGTTTAAAGAGAGTTATTAAGAGCCTCAGCTTTATAATTCTGTGGGAAATTGTGGTTTAAGTGGATCCATGAGTCACCAAACACTGGTGCTTATCGTCTGTCAGCGGAGATTATGGCCAAAAAAGCAGGATTGGATCCCTGTAAATCCCACAGCCCCTCCGGAGGCTGTGTGACACACACTGAGCTGCCCTGGGCACCCGGGCAGGATCCAGCTGACTTCAAGGAAATCCAGTTTAAAAGGGTCACACACAATGTAGGAAAACAGAAACACAAAAGCCCTGTATCTAAATCTCCCCTCCAGAAGCAGCACTGTGTGTCCAGGGCTTAAAGTGCTTTGATCGAAAGGTCAAAAAACCAAAAGTAAAACACATCAACCAAGGGAAGGGTGCTGGAGGATCAAACCACAGAGCAGGCTGCCTACCCAAGAATAGTAGGCAGACATTTCTACATATTTTTGTCATGACGAGTCCCTGTCCCAGCAATTTGGATTGGGTACTGTAAATGCTACTAAATAAAGCAGGAAGGTGTTAGAAAAGGGGGAGCTCAAGTTACTATGAATTGTTTAGCAATTCTAAAACAGTTCTTCCTTCTTGCAAAGAGCAAACCCAGTGCAAACACGCTAAGCCTAAGTGTAAAGCACTCGAAGGTGTAGGAGTTGTTTTATTTATTATTCCGTGTTTGGTTAGAGAGGAGGAAATAATGATGTGAAAGCCTCTTTGCAATTATCAGAAGAGAAGAAGGGTGGGAAACCTACATATTTGATAGATACAATTACAGAAACCATATCCGGGATGCCAGATGGTCTGGCTGGGTGGTTTTGGATCAGCCTCATGGAACCCCTCTGTTCTGGAGCTCATCTGTGTCAAACCCACAAGGCCCCAAGCTTCTACCGAGTTCATTGTGTGTCCTCAGCCTGCTGTGATCCTGCAGCATCCTCACAGCCAGCCGGGCATCCACTGGGACACTTGCCCACTGGGGAGGGAAAATAGGGCTTAAAGCAAAGCATCTTTGCCGCTGCAGTCAGTGATGCTGGGACTGAGCATCCTGAGCTGAGCACTTGCTAAAAAGCCCTCAGGAGAACTTTTTGTCCTGATTCGGTCATGTCTTACTCCCTGAAAGAGTCCATTCTAATGAACTCCTGTGAGAAGTCTGCGAGAGAATTGAGCTGTGATCTGTGAGATTTTCTCTGCCATGCAGAATGTGTGCGTAGAGTAGTAATGAACCCAAAATTATTCATTTTTAAGCAGGCACATGTATATAAATATCACCTTCAAAAATGGAGCAGAAATCACACCATAAGCTTATTGCTGGGCAAGGTTTCCTCACACACAACGCTCCACAAGCACATTCTCTTCTCTCTGCTTTCTCCCACACCAACAAAGGCCATGGCATCACAGAAGAACTTCATGCTTTAAAATCCAGCAAACTTTATGAGGCTCCCAGAGAAAAGTCAACATTCCCCCACAATCGCTACTGACCCTCGTAATTAACTTAATGGAAAAATGGAGAGAAAGCTCTAGCTGCTGCCTAATATACTTTTAATACATTACAGATGTTCCTGTGATTTTACTAACTGGAAACACTTCATAACTTGTATCCATAGCCTATTCCCAGTCCAGCATTTAGGTTTCACAAAGCAGTAATCTTCTCAGCCTTGGTAGCAGTCCTAAGGTCTGAGGGGGAAAAAAACTTTGCATTGATTTTTACGTTCTTAGAGATTAAATAGAAGAAGGTGAGCTGACACAGAGTGTTTAGATTATATCAGTAAATAGCAAAAAGTGAAAACTGGAGGAGAAACCAAAACCCAGCTCCAAAACACATCTGAAATCACTTCAGAGGTGATTGTACCCATGTATAGAAAAGCAGAGGCATTTGATAGTGAGCATATGAAACCACTGGCTGCCTTTGTAATATTTTCCCCCTTGCAGGAGAACTTCCATATCTGGGAACTGGAAGACAAACACGGGCTCTGCAATGCTGGAACAAATTGCTATGTCAGATAAGTAAGTCAAGTCTCATGTAAAAGGTAATTAAAACAATTCATGGGGTTTTATTTTAAATGAATTTTTAAGGGATCACACTGTCGATGCACAGTTCACAGTAAGGGCATGTATTGTGTTCATTTGGGGAAAAGAATCTCTCCATGAGCTGGAAGGGCAGTGCCAGGAGTTCCGTGGGGCTGTCTCAGAGTTAACTACCCACACTCACCAGCCTTGGGGCTGCATGCACCCCTGGGTTCATACATCCACATCTACACCCAGAAAACCACCAGAATTCCCTTCAGAGAGTTTAATTTTAAAGGTTCAACCTGTCAGCCATTTCTTCTGGTTCATTTGCCCTCTTTTATCCACCAGTCTTACCCCATGCACATTGGTTTAAACTTTTCTCCTTCCACATCCTCTGGGACTACCAAGCAATCCAGTCTTCACTTTGCCTATTTAAATCCCATTTCTCTTTTCTACTTTCAAGCCCAAATTCCTTACTTTTCATTTTATAAATTTCCACTGAACTGCACTGCGAGGCTTTTTCCCCTGTTGCTGGGATACACTGAAGCTTTATTTCCCTTGTGCCATCATTCCAGCTCTGCACTTTGGTTTGCTGTGCTTTTCCTTTTCTCTCCCATTCTTATCCCGGATAATTCTTGCAGTCCAGTTGAAAACATTCATGCAGCACCACTGTGAAGCTCAGAACTCTTTTCTCAATACTCCTCATTTGCTCCACAACACATAAACCTCTTTTCCCTGAAAAACAAAATCTGAGGGGCTCTTGGATGGCTATGAATTTTCTGTTGTTCAGCTTCTCCCAAGGCTGCTACCAGTGGAAGCCAAAATTAAGTCTGTACAGTGAAAGTGTGATTTAAAAGGTGTTTTAAAGTTCAACAGTAGTCCTGTTTTGGGAGGTTGCTGGTTTGGGTTTATTTTAAAGTCTGGAACCTACAGCTTGGTCCCTCTTACGAGCTGAGGGAAACACAGGAACTGAAGCATTGCCTGCCCTGGAAAGGTGAAAACAAGAAAGACGGGAATTCCAGCTCGCTGCTGTCCAAGCCCTGTCTAGACTGTGTCCTCGCTGATCTCCCCTCTGGGGATGGACTGGAGCCACATTATTTTCTCTTTCTCATTCCCCTCCCACCTCCCTCTAGCAAGTGAGGTTATGTTTCACCGGGAGGGAAGGGCAGGAGTGAGCTCTGGGCTGTGTAATTACAGCCCGTGGGCTGTGTGGAAACACAGGAGCTCCGGCTGTGCCCCGAGGAAAGTGGTGCCAGCGGGAGTGGGAAATGCTCCCCTTGCCTCCTCTGCCCGGGAGGGCTCTGAGCTCTGCTCCCGGGGTTCAGGGGGAGTTAATCGGAGAGAAGTGAGCTGGGATCTGTGAGATTTTCTCTGCCATGCAGAATGTGTGCGTAGAGTAGTAATGAACCCAAAATTATTCATTTTTAAGCAGGCACATGTATATAAATATCACCTTCAAAAATGGAGCAGAAATCACACCATAAGCTTATTGCTGGGCAAGGTTTCCTCACACACAACACTCCACAAGCACACTGTCAATCAATCAATAGGGATTTTCCCATTAAATACTGGCCAACAAAACAAAACTTCCGTGATGCTGATGAGGACAAAAGCATGGAAAAGGTGGATGTTTCCCCCAAAAGCATGGAAAGGTGGATGCTTTCCCCAAAAGCATGGAAAAGGTGGATGTTTTCCCCAAAAGCATGGAAAAGGTGGATGTTTTCCCCAAAAGCATGGAAAAGGTGGATGTTTTCCCCAAAAGTATGGAAAGGGTGAATGCTTTCCCCTAAAAGAAAGGGGCTGTGTGACACGCCCTGATTGTGTGGGATTGCCCATGGAGAGCAGAGCAGGGGGAGCAGGGGAAAAGAGACTTTTCTGAAGAGCTAGAGTACCTTCACAACACAGCACAAGCTGTCAGGTCTGCTGCATTTGGGTTTTGATCCAGCCATGAATGAGGAGGAAGAGTCTGAAAGCACTGCCTGATGGGCATTGTGGGCTGAACACAAATCCCAGCTGGGAAATCTGGAGGAGAAAGAAGAATGGGGCAGGAAAGGACAGTGAGGGGCAGAGGAGCAGCACATTCCAGGGTCACACTTCTCACTGACCCCTGTTCCAGAGCTCCCCAGAAGGACAGAGAGCTGTGCCAGCAGTGCCCACCTCACCTGGCACTGTGTTATTCCCCGGGAGCAACCCCTGATCCTTTATCATCCTTTACCCATATCACATCCGATATGCTGCTCACACTGGCTCTGGGAAAAGAGGAACCATGACCTTTTGTCAAACCTACTGTGCAAGCCTTGGGTTTAAAACACTCCAGGCTGCTCCATCCAAAACCTCTCTTTCCTAATGTATTTTTCCAGCTCTGTGTTTGTTGGCAGAAGAGAGACTATTAAAAATACTTCCATAAATCTGATTGATGTTTCAGTATTTTAGAGAAAACGTGTTCATTTTTGTTTTCATTGAAAGCCCTGATATTTACTGTTAAAGACAAGCTTTGCTGTCCTCATGAGTTTCTAAGACACACAATATTTTACAGCAAAAAAAAAAAAAAAGTTATTTATAAGCAAGTGCATGCAAAAAGTCCAGTCAGTCAGTGCATCTACAGATGTTGAAATTGTCAGGCATCCAAAAAGCCCTCTTATATTGGACAAAAAACATGTTTCTCACAGGAAAAAAAAATTATTTTCATTGCTAAGATATTACCATCAGGATCTTTTCAAACAGTCGTATCAATTTCTTTGTATTCTGCTTAAAAGAAAAACTTTTCCACTGGAACAGATTTGATAGAAGAAAATACAAAGAATGTGACTTAGTAAGTTTACTTGGAAAGGATGCTGTTACTGAAGATATTTATACATGAGTAAGACTCTCAGCCCAGCAATGAATTACCTTTGATCCTACAATGAAATCAAATGCTTTGTTTATTACAGCAGGGGTTTTTCAGTGGAAAATACAATGAGTGGCAAATCTATCATCAGGGCTCTGGGGCTGGAGCAGAAGAGGAGCTGGGAGAGGAAATAGCTCAGCTTTAGACTCAAGTGTGAGCTGAAGAAAGAGGAAAATTCACGAGAAATGAATGCTTTAAAACTGGGGAATTTTTAGCAAATCACATCCTTCCGTTGGTGTCACTGTGACAGCAGCCTGCATCACTGCAGGATCATTTCCTCCCTGCCTGCTGCCCCTGCCCAGCTCTGCTGGGAGCCACTGAACATTCCCAGAGCTTTTGGGGTCCTGGGGTTCAGCCCTTGCCTTTGGGCTCTCACAGCTCCGTGGTGGTGCCACTGCAGTTCTGCCCTTGATCACAGGAATTGCCTCACTGTTCTTCTGAGAAATCCCTCCTCATCCCCTTGTTGGTCAGGGAATCTCTCTATTCACAGAGAAAAATGCAAGATAAATCACATTGCTGTTTGCAGAATGGGTAAAGAGTCTATCCTCAGTCTGTGTCTCTTACCATGACATTAAAAATAACCTGAAGGGTTTTTGTGCTCAACACTGTACGAAACAGCCTCTTCTGGGGAGTTGTAGAATTCCTTGGAATCCTTTAAATTCCGGTTGAGTTTGGCTATGGTCATCTCTAACCCAACATGAAGAGCATAACCCTTGTCTGCATGCTCCATAGTTCCCATAATGCCAATTCTTGTGCTCTCCTGCATCTCCTGAGGGCTGTCCTGGCTGGGTTTGTCCCTTCGCTCAGCGCTGTGGGAATGCAGCCAGCCTGGCTCTTGGGACCCCAGCTGGGACCGAGATTTGGGATGGAGCCTCTCACTCAGTTCCTCCTCAGGAACCAAAGCCGTCCATAAACCATTCAGGGCCAAGGCAGTCCCACTGGGCATGGGTGCATAGCTCTGAGCTTCCCAACAAACATAAGCCCTATTTCCACTCTCTGGAACCCCTTGGCAGCCCTGAAGCCAGAGGAACTGGCCAGGTGATGGATCCTCCCTCTGTGGAGCTGTGTTTTGGCACAATTTATCCTGAGCTGAGAGGAAACCCGTGTCAGAACCAGTACAAACTGGGGCAGCTCCAGCAGGACACTGGGGGAGGACACAGAGCCTCAGCTTTGCTGGAGGCTCCTGGGAAAACAGAGTTATCAGGGAGCACCTTTCAGCTGCAATTCAGAGAAATCCAGATTCAGTAAAACCAACAATACAGTGAAAATTCTGAATTGAGGGTGAATGTTGTATTAAATATATTATAAATATATGAAATATATTATAAATATGTTATTATTATTATAAATAGATATATTATTATTGCACCTTTCAGCTGCAATTCAGAGAAATCCAGATTCAGTAAGACTGACAATATAGTGAAAATTCTGAATTTAGGGTGAATTTTGTATTAAATATATTATTAGGTGAGCCTGTGGAAGATCAAGAGCCTGATGAGATACTCACAGAGGAAATTGTTTTTCTGAAACAGGTACAAGCTTTGGGTTGACACCTGTTCCGAAATATTCGGTGGTTTGGACATCTGTGCTGTTAAAGCTGTACACGGGAAGGATGGAAAAGATTATATTTTTGAGGTAAGGATCCCACTTTTTTTTTCAATAAATGCTTTCACATATTACAAACAGCCAAGTGAAGAACCTTTCTGATAGCTGGGCTTTGGCTTATTTGTGTTTCAGGCAAGGCTGTGTATTTTTGGGCACTGCTTAAATCATGATACAAAGCCACAGGTCTAAATTAGTGGCGACACTTGCTGGAAAATGTAACTCTATAGATGGGAATGTCTTCTGGTGTTTGAGGAAATGCACACAAAGTGCAAAACAAAACCAAATGTGGATGGCACATTTTCCCAGCCCTCATGATTCCTTTCCTGAGCAGCCTTAGAGGCTTTTCCTGGAAGGTTTATAGATAGCACTACCCCAAGGGAACTCCAACAAAATTATACTTTGCCGTGGAAAGGGAGATTAGGAATGGAGTGGAAACAACTTTTTTCCGAGCCTAAATATTGCCCTGAAGGTCTGAATCCTGGTGAATCAGAAGGATTTGCTGTAGGTAATTTTGAATAGATGAGGTTTTTCAATTACTTTGAGTTTATTATGGATAAATATCACTGTGCTATCATCACTTGTCTGTTACACAATTTCTTCAGCATCTTCCACGTTCCTGGAATTTTATTTAGGAGGTAGGCAAGGATCTTCAGAGTCTCTCCACTCCAAAAGAAGCTGACAAAGCAAAAGTGAAAACATTTTTTCTAAGCCTCAAGAGTAACCTGGAGATTATGAATTAACCCTTTCTAGTTAATTGTGTCTATTTAGTTTTGTAGAAGTAAAAACCCTTTTTTTGTCACAGAATTAAACATCTCTGTGTGTTTTCCTCTCTTCTGATTTCACAGATCTATTTATCACTATTGCAACTGCTAATCATTCCCAAACCAATAACAGCCTTCGAAGGGAGCAGCTCCAGGGTTAAACAAACCCAATCAATCGCAGCCTCCCAAGGAGCAGTTCAGGAAATCCCTTTTCCTTCCTCTCCCAGGCCAAATCAGAGCTCAGGGGGTGTTGTTGGAGCAAAATAAATGTGACATAAAACCATAGCACAGAATTTCAGATTCCACCCTGAGCCTCTGTGGCTCCTTGGGGTGGTGCAGCTTTTCCCGAGGCTCCTGTTAGAGCTGAGCTCCTGACCCAGGTCAGAAAGAGTGAAAAAAAGGAGTTTTCCCCTTTCTGCACCCAGCCTGCTCTGGGGATGCTCTCCAGAGGGAATTCCCGAGCACAGGAGGTGTCCTGGGTGCTGCTCCCCAGCCTGGCCGTGGCCACGGTGTGCCTTAGGCGTTGCTGATTGCTGGGAAAGTGAGGATTTCTGCTCCCAGGGGAGCTCCCCTCCGGCAGCTGAGGCCACTAGGGATGCTCTGCATCTCTCAGAGCCCCCAACCCTCCCCGAGGATGGGGCTCAGCCTTTCCCACACACCTCCAATTACTGAAATCAATTAAATTGGAGAGATTTCATGCTGCTTTGGCAGGCTTCAACCCAATGCATTCCAACCTCACTATGTGAACTACAAAATAAAGAACTGTAGATTGTTTTCAGGTAGGATCTTAGTTATCTTACCTCATAGGACAGTAGTTAAAAACTGAAAGATTGCTTGTGAAAAGATACAAAGCAGGATTGCATTTAACAAGAATATTCTTATAAGACCTGGAGGTTTCACACACAGAAAAGTGTTGTTTATATGGACTGTGGCTAAAGCTGCTCTGAGAAATGATTGGCACTGCTGAGCCAATCCTACTCATATCTTTTTTTTCCCTTATTATAATCTATTATTCCCTGATATCTTTAACTCCCTTATTATTTTTTTTTCCTTTTTATCCTGCTCTCCCTGCAATAATGCAGTCAAACCCTTTCTGTTTCCTGTGCTAGTGAGGGATGTCTCCCTTATTTTAACACTGTTATTCCTGACTCAGTGCTCTTCATTTTCACTCACTGAACTTGGCTCTTCCCACATTTTTGATATTGCACAATATTTTTAATTTCTGGGCCAGTCCAGCAAGCACCAGAAGCCCCCACTGAGGCCTGGAACGTAAGATAAAACCTGCCAGGCTTGCCATAAAATTTATCTTCTTTTATAAGATAAAACCTGCACCAGGTCTGGGTGGTCTGCTGGGTAGGAGGGGAAGGGGAAAGTTTTTTTTTAAATGAAACAGCCACTGCAAATTGTATAATGGACCAAGAGGCTGCCTCACTTCCTGCTTCTGAACAAACCTCCTGATTTTCCATGCCAGAGACAGCCACACTTTCTAAACCCCAGAATTCTAAGGGCTGCAGGATACATCAGGAGCTGGGCTTACAGGGGCATTTTAATGAGGGTGTAGAATAAGCCTTGCAATTTAAATAAAAAAAAAAAAAGAGTGGATGGAAGTGTGATAATTCCTGCTGTTGTATGGAATCAGCGGAATTGTCTGGGAGATGGGGATGCTCGTCAGCAGGGATATTTAAAATCTGTAAAAGACATTGAAATGTGGGGCTGTTTGCAAAGTTCACATCCAAGAGAACATCTGGAAAACTTCTGATCATTTGGTGCTAAAGAGGCAGCTCACATCAAAAGTTATTACACTGCAATTTTAACCAAATTCTGGGCAACAATGAGGAGTGGAAACTGTCCGCACCAAGATGGGAAGAATTTTCTCCTTTTGTGTCCTTTCAACAAGGGAAATAAATGTCCTTGAAGCTGGCACGTGCTGGCTGCACTCAAGGAGCTGAGCAGGACAGAAATCCTGGGGAGCTCTGCCCTCGTGTTTCCATGGGCATGCCACACCCACGGAAAAAATGAGTGTTTTGATATCGCTGACACCTTAATCCTGCAGAGATCACCCGACAAGGAACACACAGAGTCCCTCAATGGATGAAATCATGTTTGCAGAGCTGTTCTTCCTGATTTTCACTTGGGTAACCTCCAGTGGGAGGACACAGGTGTGGGTCACCCACCCCTGGAGGGAATGGGAATTCAAGGAGAATTCTGCTTCCCTTATCCAGGCCAATTTTGCTGAAGACAGGAAGGACAAAATATTGAAGTGACATCATCATTCAATCACAAAACCTGTGTTTTTCTGGGAAGCTTTGGGCTCTTTGCAGTTTTTTAGGTGGGAGATAGGAAGTAACTCTGCCTTTTAACAGAGCAGGTTTTCTGAACGGGACAATCTGCCTTCTCCAGAGGAACTCAGTGCTTCTCCCCGCCTGTCCCTGCCCTGCTCCAACGAGCTGGCTCCAAACCCCTCCTAGGGCAGGATGAACTAATTAAAGGATCCCTCAGCCCAGCAGAGGAGCTGTCAGGTTGATCAGGATGAGGGCCAAGCTCTGATTCTGTGGAACAGACTCATCTCTTCATTTGATGTGTGTTCTTTCCCCCTCCATGGGAATTCTCGGCTGCCAAGCACCAGACAAGATGTAAAACAAGATTTTTATTAACACATCACTGCAACCTGCAGCTCTTGAGCTGCCTCCCCTCTTCTTCCTGATAAAACATCAAACCCACATCCATTCAGCTTTTAACTTCTTCAATATAAGGACTTTTCCCCTTTCCCTTTCTAAATTAACACCCCTGAGGTTTCAGTTCTAGGAGAAGAGCATTGTTTATATTTCTGACCCCAGTGAATTTTATCTTTCCAGTTTCATCCTTGGAAAACCAAAGCTCAGGGAAGTGAAACAAAAGCTCAGAGTGGGGATGAGAGTAGTGAAAGAAAATAAATGTAAGAGAATGCTTTGCAGTGGCCTCACAAAAATCTCCCAAATTTTGCTCTGGATTGAATGGCCTGTACAGGTACCTTGTTCCCTCG
Organism: Origma solitaria; assembly: GCA_013397895.1. NCBI lineage: Eukaryota > Metazoa > Chordata > Aves > Passeriformes > Acanthizidae > Origma > Origma solitaria. Next base: position 171,630 of record VZRL01005201.1, on the reverse strand, counting down.
TTCTTCATTTTGCCCTGGGCTAAATTAAAATTACCTCCCAAGTGCTTTCTGACTTAGAAAGGTGCAAAAATACAACTTGTAACTTTAAAATGTCTGAGAAGATACAATTCTAGAAATAAAACAACTTTTTAATTATGGTTTTTCCCAAGTTTATGATGCATTAGTGCTGAATTTATTAATCTATTCCTTCATGTGGTAGAAAAAACCAGTTTATTCCATGGCCTCATTTATATCTTGGAAGTAACATATTTAATCCATTGAAATTTTCCAGATACAATCCCAGAAACAATGACACCAACCCTTATTTTAGACAGAGAAGTAAATTAAGTGTATCTATGATGTAGTTAGTGAGGGGGTTTTCAGTTGAATGGAGTAATAATTATTGATCAGCGTGAACAACATCAATATTTTGGTTCCATCCTAATAATTTTTATTATTGTCAAAATACCAGAACTTTTAAAACTTTAAACTAACAGCAATAACATTTTCACTTATCTTTTTTCACTAATAATTGCTCACTAATCTTTCTCATTTACATTTACTGTACCTACTGTCAAAATACCCAAACTTCTAAAATTTTAAACTAACAGCAATAGCCCTCCCTCCATGTGACCACCTTGATGTTATCTTTTGTAAGAACCTCACTTAGTTACTAGGGGGGTGAATACAGGTGAAATTCATGTGCTGTTAAATTAGCTGTTATTTTACAGATTGAAACAATCTCTTTCCCATATTCTCTTTGAAGTGTTCCTGGTTTTTCAGCTACATTAACTGCATTTTCTATATATTTTTACCTTTTTTAAAAAATCTACTACATGTGCACAAATTCACAACATCCAAATCCAGCGGTTTTAATTGGATGCAGAATTTTTTTCCTGGGTTTGTTTTCATTCCAGATGAAATCAGGACCTCCCAGACTTGTCTGCAGGCCCTGGATCCTCCATCCAGGAATGCCTGGTGCACTTTCCCAGCTGTTCCTCCTTTTCCTGCAGATGTTGTTATTCCCCCACTGCAGCAGGACTGTCAGAGTTCCCCAGCAGTCAGCACTGATTTTCTACTGGATTTTCCCCTTCCCACTTCCCAGGTGTGGTTCCATTCCCAAGGACAAATTATTCCTGCTCTGGAAATCTCAGGGAAAGCCCTGGGATTGCTCCAGATCCAGCCACTCCCTCATTTCTCAAAAATCACACCAACCCTTCTCAGTCCCGTTCAGTCTTAAAATCTTAGTTTGTAGTCCCCAAAAATCTTCATTTTTTCTTTAGGTCAGGGACTTTCCTGCACATAGAACTCCTCAATTAAAATCTGCATCAGCCTCTGCCTTTCCAGCCAAAATCAGATTATGGTTGTGATCATGACCAGAGACACCCAAGCCCCACGAAAGCAGCACAGAGAAAGAACCCATGGGTGAGGTGGCCCTGTCACAGCTGCTCTGGTACGAACCAAAAGATGGTTTGGCCCAGATCTGATCCTCCCAACCTTCAAACCTGCCTTGATTCTCCAGGAAGTGAAGTCCCCCTTGCTCTGCACTCACCAGTTATCCCACCTTCCCCTGGCATTCGTGCGTCTGTTCCCACAGGAGATCCATGTCCTGCAGGACCCCCTGGGCACTGCTGGCTCTGCATGAGCAGCTGCTCTGTTCATGGACTAATGGATGGTTTTGTCCAGATCTGATCCTCCCAACCTTCAAACCTGCCTTGATTCTCCATGCAGTGAAGTCCCCCTTGCTCTGCCCTCAGTAATTATCCCATCTTCCCCTGGAATTCACGGCTCTTCTCCCACAGGGCATCAATGTCCTGCAGGACTCCCTGGGCGCTGCTGCTGAGGGCCCCTGGCTGTCCCTTCCTGCTCCTCTGGCATTCAGCATCCTGGGAAATCCTCCTCTCCCTCTGCATCCTCAGCTCTGTCCCTCTGCCCTTCCTTTCACCCCCCCAGCTCTGCCTTCCCAAAGCTCCGCCAGGTGGGAATTGGAATTCTCCCAAGCCCAGGTGGGGAGCACAGCAGGGCTGGCTGTGGGCAGTGGCACTTGGAATTTCCTCCTCCAACACAACAATCCCTTTGCAATTACTGATACCTTCTAATTGCACTGGCTCCTTTATCAATCCCACCCCATTTCCCTTCCTAATCATCAGAGTGAAACAGAATTTCTCTTCGTTTTCTTGCCAGTCTCAGCCTTGCAGCCCGAATTTTACCTATTTACCTTTTCCACTAATACATACGGTCAGTCCCTGGGTGATAAGAGAAATTCATCCCAAAGAGTTGGCTACTGATATGAAAATACATTGAAATATAAATGCAAGCTCCCAGTGATATGAATTGACTGTAGTTCATAGGGACCCATGTTTTTACTGGCATCTGCAAAAGGAACGTATTTGATTTTATAAATTACAGATGTCCTTTTTTTTTTTTTTTCCTGTGAAATCCTCTTAGCGGGAAACTCCAATATTTTAAATGGCTGAACTATATGCTGAACTAAAAACTGCCTGGTTTTAAATGGGATTTTAAATCTAGCACAGGCTGTAAATAGACTATAAACAGGGAGCTTTGTGTGAGTTTAAACTTTGTCAAATCTTCAAGAGGGGGGGAAATGCCAGCCTGACATTCCTGTAGTCACTCTCAGGATTTAAAAGCTGTTAGTGTGGCCCAAAATATTCTTGAGATACACTTCTATAAATTGCACTGATTTCTGTTAACTGACATTGATTCTTGTACTAGGAATGGAAATAGACTGCATTCTCTTAAAGGGAAAAAAAATACACCAAAAGCCACCAAGCCAGGGAGCGGCAGAGCTGCTCTCGTGCCATATCTTTGGCCAACAATATTTGTGCCAGTGTGGCAGCAAACCAAAGAATTTTAACAGGGGCAAAACGTGTCCAAGGGATAAGAGATTGATAAGGGCAAATGGCTCTGCTTTATGGCCAAATCTGTTGGAATCTGCCTCAGTATGTGACTGTGCCTGAAAATTCTGTGTTCAAGGAGCATAAGGACTTCTCTCCTGCAGTGGACACGAAGATTTGGCACCTTAAGGTTTCCTGTTTTCACTTTTCCCCCATGTTCTGCTAAGCACCATGGCAGCATCTCCCAAAGGAAGCTGATGTGTGAACTCGCAGTTGTAGAAGCACTTAAAAGCAGAAATCCAGCCCAAACTCCATCCTCCAGATCTTAATCCTGTCTAATCCTTCGGCAGGACCTTATTTGAGGCAATTTATTTCACAGTCATTCCAAGTAATTGTTTTAATGTAAGTGGGTGGTAAATAAAGGGAGGTTTTCTTTGCCTGCCTGTGAAACTTCTAACTTTTTCGGGGTAAGAGGGGGGTTCATCTACACCCTATAGTGCATGTCTTCAAAAACGGCTGCCATTAAAACATATCTTCAAGGGGAGCGGATTTTTAGAGCACAGACACCTCTCCCTCTGGAAATCAGATGGTTTGCAGTGGACAACCAAGCACCCAGTGCCCTTCACACTGAAACATTCTATATTCATTATTAACATTATATTCGTGTTATTAACACTTCACAGTCCTGGCGCTGTGGCTCCCTCCAGGCTCGATGCAACTTCCCCTTGCAAGAAGCAGCTCAGGATACAAGGAAGTGGATCTTTGAGCATTATGGCAATTTTAAGTAGCAGGAAGTGCGCAGAAATTTATTTTTAATTACTATTAAAGAGCCACACAACCTGCAAGGCTACATTTTACCCCTTCAGAAATACCAACCCTTATTGGTTCAGTATCTTTCTCTCGATTAATTAAAAACATTGTTATGTTCCACTTAAAACTATGATTGTTAAAAACTTTGGCAAACTTTAAGAAACTTTCAGTGTCCATATGAAACATTTCTTCACTACTGCTGATTTGGCCCTGGAGTGGAAGACCATTCATTCATTTCTAAGAAAACGTTTGTTCTGCAGTTCAATCATCACTGCGCTGTTTACTTTGGGGTTATTTTAAAGCCTTTTGGCTGTGAGGAAGCTCAGAGGAGACCTCCTCGATCTGAAAATCCCAGCTCAGGCATTGCCAACATTTTGGTTGCCAACACACAATGCCAGTGAGTCTTGTAAATGAACAAACAGACAAATAATGGAAATGATTTTGGACTTCAAACTAATCCCATTATTGGAACAAAGCAGCCTTTGTCACTCAGGAAGAATTTCTGTAGCACTCACCATAGTTTGAAAAGGTCAAGCTTAGGTCATATTATTTATATTATTTATATATTATTTCTACTTATAATGCAGCTCCTTCCCAGCTGCTGTGCAAGGTACAATGTGCTTTTAAGTCCAATGTCTCTTTAAACACCCAACTGCTGTGTCTAATTCCTAGAAGCCCTTGAATATCTAAAGGAAGGAAGGCAAAACCATGTTCTTTGTTAATAAAGATATTTTGTGGAGGTTGGGGGACTGAGAAGAGTTTGTTCCCACTAAATCCCTTCCACTTCAGGAGGGATCCATCCAATGGAGGTGTGCTCAGGCTCTTCAGATGATCCCTGGCTCACCCCTCAGGCAACAAAATTCTTCCACTTTGTAAAGATTTGCCAAATCAGGTCAGAAAATGTCAACTTCCTTTCCACTTCTCAAGCTGAATAAACAGCACAAACAGCTCAAGGCAGCAGCCCCCAGCAGAACATTGCAGTTTCTCAAAAGTGAATTCAATCCTTTCGGTTTTTTAAGTAGGAATATCTGTGCCATTGTAAATAATAGCTGGGGTGACTCTGTTACACTGTGATTTCCCCTGAAACAGACACAGACGTGACAAAAGTAGATTCACTGGAGAAATAACAAATATTCTGAAGAGATAACAAATATTCTTGAGAAATAACAAATATTCTAGAGAAATAACAAATGCTTGGGACCCACTGAAGTGGCAGAATTCAGTATTGGTTTTATTCACTGGAATAGCTGCAATAAATAAGCACAGAACACGATTAACCTGTCACATTTAGAATGGAAATGTGCCCTTTTTTATCTGTCTCTTCGCCTTCCTGCTTTCTTTGTAGCAATTCTCACTTATTCTTTGCACCAGCCACACAACTATTTGAAAAGGGATCTCAATAATAACGAGGTGTTATTTAAAGTTTTTCATGAATCAGTAAGGACCCCTGATAATGCCTTATTGGACCCCCTAGGTGCAATAAGGACCTAGGCTTCCCTAGCAAAATCCCACAAATTGGTAGGAAGCTGCAGTTTCACTTTGCATTTCCATGTTGGAATTCAGCTCCTGAACACGGGATGAGCCACAAAATCAGGGAGGGCAGGGAACCTTCAGCTGAGACTGGAGAACAATTCCTTCAGATCAGTGAGAAATCTCATTTTCCTCATCATTCCTGTGCTTCGTGTTCCTGTTCTCCCAGAGGGTTTATGCCCAGGTGTGAACTGAGAATGTATTTTGTGAGATTGGGAGGGATGGTATGGCACAATTGGAGGTTTCCTGGCCAGCACTGATGTCCTTTTGCATTTTCAGGTGATGGACTGTGCCATGCCCCTGATCGGGGAGCACCAGGCCGAAGACAGGCAGCACATCACCGAGTTAGTCGTAAGCAAAATGAACCAAATGTTGTCCAAAACTCCTATTCCATCTCCTCAGAGACCCACTGCCACTCAGCAGCCTCAGGTAGGACACTTGTGCTTTGCAAACTGAGCATCTCCTTGTAGCATTTTAAGCTCAAAATTTTCCTCCAAGAGCTGGGACACCTGGAACCTCGAGGATTCAAGGACTCACCACCACTTTGATCTGTTTGATTTCATTTTATTTCAATGAGATTGTCTCCAGGTATAACCAAGAGGTGAAATGTTGCTGTGTTTCCACCAGGAAATGACACCTGTGGAGTCAGTGAATTTCCAGGCTTTGTGCTGTTTCCTTTCAGTTCCATACATAAAATATTGTGGAAATTATAAGAACCACTGTCATAGAAAGAAGGATTTCAGAAGGAATGCTGACAATAATTCTTGTTCTTGTGAGAAATTAGTATGTTATAATCTTCTTTAATGTGCTGCGATTCATGAAAATACCTTGGAAATGTAGGAAACTCCTGAAATTTGTTCCACATAGTAGAAAACATGGGTCAAAAGTTGGAATTAGATGCATTTCACTTATTTTCTCTTGCTTGGCCTGACAGCTGAAGTGTGGGGGTGCAGAGTTCTGCCCTTGCTACCTGCCGGCTGTCAGGGAATCCCTTCGTGTTTCCATTTCCAGGCTCACAGAACGTGGGGGTTGTTTTACTGACCCTTTGAACAGCTGCAGGCAGTGCGGCGTTTTTGTAAAAGGCTCTGAGAACAGAAAGGTTTTGCCCCTCCACTGGAGAGGTGTGGATTTGATGGGTGAGGAATCGGGTGGGGTCTGTGCCCAGAGCTCAGATGGAAACCAGGAGCAAGTGGTGACATTTTTATCTCCTTTTTTCACCCAGCCTGAGTGGCAGGGTGATGGTTTTAAACCGAAAGAGATTTCGATTGGACAGAAATCCTTTACAGTGAGGTTGGTAAGAACTGGAGCAGGTTGTGCAGAGAAGCTGTGAGTAAAACACGATCAAACACACCCTGACCATGACCTGTCCAGGATTTTCTTGCTGCCCTGGACCTCTGCACTCCACGGGGATCAGAGAAGCACCAGAATGAGCCAAACTGTAAAACAGGAATTACCAAGCCTAAATCAAGGATCTATTTTTGCTCCCGGCAGGCTCCACACCAGGTAAACAATTTGAGAACAATTTTGTGGCATACCTCAGACAGACCAGTTCTTGAGGCAGAGTGACTAATTTGTTCTTCAAATATCTCATCGTGCTTTAAGACATAAAAATACCCCATCCCACATTAAA
>VZRL01005201.1:139369-152822 GCA_013397895.1 Origma solitaria | reverse complement strand
GGGGGATGGGATGGGATGGGATGGGATGGGATGGGATGGGATGGGATGGGATGGGATGGGATGGGATGGGAAAGCTGTGTCCCACAAAATGAGAGCCAAAGGGGCTCCTCCTGGCACCTCCTGAGTCACCACACCTCACTCGGGTCATCCTAAACCATCCCAAAAACACTCCTGTTCGCCTGATCCCACTCTCCAGCCCTCAGCATCCCAATGAGGGCCTGTGCAGGGCCATTTTCCAGGATAAAACCCCACATTTAATCCTTGATCCCCTCAGTGCTTGAGCCCAGCAATGGGCACATGTTTAGATCAGAGCTGCAGCGCAGGAAAATGTGTTTGTGCCGAGGGTAGGAGGGTGAACTCCTAGGCTGGGCAACAAAGGAAAACAGAAAATAAGCAAGAGGGGTGAATGGGACAGGTCTGGTCCAGCAGCTCTCACGTTGGCACCACCCTGCAGAGGTGAGAGGAACAGAGAATTTGCCAAAAACTGGTGTTTCAGAAGGAGCATGTGTTTTATTAAAGGTCTTGGCTCAGGGCAGCAAACAAGGCTGGTTCAAAGGCTGTCTTTAATATCAAGTATCAAGGTTTCTGACTGTCTGAAAGAAAGGCTCTTGAAAAGGGCTGGAATACTCCAGACCATTGAAAAACCATGAGTAATATTTCTCAATTAGGAATGTAATGCTAATTAGACTTTTTGGGTCAGCCTGGGTGGGTTGGCTAATTAGCCAAAGTAATATACCCATGTGATTGGCCTGGAGTGTGGGTGAGGTTCCTGGAAGCACCAGGTGATATCTGGTAGAAAAAAAAAAAAAAGAAAAAAAAGGATGTGTGGGTGGTAAAATCAGGCCAGCTGCAGTCAGGGACTGGAGAGAGGGAAATACACCTTCAACAGAAAATGCACAAAGGCTCTACACTCTCAGGAGAGCTGAGGGAAGGATTAGCGAGCTCCTATCGTGTTATTGAAAGCTTCATTGAGGATAAAATCGTTTCTTTGGGAGATGAGAGATATGCAGATTGTGCAAGGCTGGTGTTGTCATGTCGAGTCAGCTCCGTTGGGTGATAAAACCTGAGACGTTTCGGTGCAGAACAAATGGCAGATTTGCTCCAGCCTCGGGGCACGGGGCAGACAGGGGCCCTGCAGATGTTGTTCTGGCATTAAAGTGGATGTGAATTTAAACTGCCAGCCTGCCTTCCAGCTCCTAAATAAAACATGAGTTTTACGCACCTAGTCTTTTGTTTTAGCAGAGGAATTACAGCACTCATCTCCTCCCTGGGCCACCCTGGGCCATGCAGAGAGCCCTCGGTCAGGGTAGGGAGCCTGTCATGATTAGCCTGTGCTAATCATGGTAATTACAATTATAAAATCCTGTCTGTGCTTTCTAACAAAGTCACGTGGCGTCTTTGGGCCTCCAGAAGGAAAATGTGGGATTTGTGTAGCCCCGGTGCTGGCAGGTCCCCCTGCCCCAGGGGCACAGCAGGGACACTGGGGACATGCCAGGGGCATCCAGGCTGGCACAGGCTCCTCCAGGGCAGATTTCCGAGCTCCCACCCCAGGCTGCCTGCCCCGGGCTCCAGGGAGCTCCTGATGCAAGCGCAGATGGTGCAGGGAGCACATCCTGCAGAGAGGATCCCACCAACCCTTCTGGGCTGAGCGTGGCTCTGCGAACCACAGCAGGGAGGGAAACCAAACAGAAAGGACTTGAACCTGCTCTAGAGCACGGGGGCATTTGCTGGTGGCTTTGTCTTTCCTCCCAAGAATTTCTCATTTTCTGCATCTCCTCATCCCTTTGGTGGTGCTTCCCAGGAACTGTGTGCCTGGGGCAGGCAACTCAAGGATCAGACTTTGTGGGCGTCATTTTTACTTCTCATTTGGTCTCCTGCAGGTTGGCAATGCTGAATAATGAGAGTTCTAGCCCTGCCCTGTGCCCTTTTATTTATGCAGCCAAAGCAGATAGTGACTTGCAGCAGCTGCAAGCACTGCAGGGTTGTTGTGCCATTTAGAACTCTGCATTGCTGGGCAGCAATTCACAGCGCCAGGAGCAAGATTTATTCTGGAAATAAAGCTCCAGGAGTGAGATCAAATACAAATCTATCAGAAAAAAAAAAAAAAAAAACCCCAACAAAAAAACAGTAAGCTCTGCAAGAAACATGTTTAATTGATTTTGCATTTGCTCTTTAATAAATTCTGGGAGGTTTTTTTCCCTCTTGACAGATGGCAAATTGATTTCTGGATCCTTAAAAAATAAAATCCCAAGCTATTATGTCCAATGATTTAACGTCTTTCACGTTTCCAAATATTAGAGATGGGCCTAAGACGAAGTTTGGATTTAAATACTGCTGTTCCCAGAGGCTGTTCTACTCCAAGGCTGTGGTTCAGGCCCATCTTTTCCTTTCACTAGTGTCCATGTGAAAAGGATACTGCCAAATAAACCTCCTGTTTTGAAAAGTGAACCATTACATGTGTTTCTAATAATGTGTCAGATGGAGAAGCATGAAGTAATTTCAATTATTTTTATTATTTGTCTGTGGTTTTTGCTTTCTTCTTTCATTTTGCTTAGCAAAACAGTGAAGCTGGAGCAGCCCATCTCCCTCCCCACTCACAGCCAGCAAATCAAAGTGAAACTATCACTGGCAAAACTCCTGCTGTGCAAACGCTTCTGGATACAAGTGAACATAGTTAAAAATAAATTATTTCTTAAACTACACAAAGGTATCTGCTGAAATCCATTTCCTATTCAGTCAGTACCAAAAAAATAAAAAAAAAAAAAAAACCAGAAGCACTGAGATACCAAAAAATAAATGGTTCCTGGGAACTGAGGATAAAGACCTTACCCAAATGGAGGTAAGGGTTGGGAAGGCGCTCCCTACATCATGCAGCAAAGGGAAAACAATTTTTATAAGAGCTCAGCTTTGGACTAGCCCAGGATTCATATATCAAGTCAGACAGCAACTAAATTAAAAAATGGTATCTGGAATAAATTTAAAGTATATGCTTAGCCCCACCAATAAAGAGTTTTCTAATGAAAATAAAGACAAATTAGTGGAAAATTGGAACCGAGCTACTCTAATTTCATTTTTCTTTTCTCTTCTGTTTTCGAATGTGTTTTCCAGAGTGGATCACTAAAGGAGCCAGAGCCAAACAAAATCCCACCTCAGCGACCACCACCTCAAGGTTGTTTACAGTACATTCTCGACTGTAATGGCGTTGCAGTAGGACCAAAACAAGTCCAGGCTACTTAGCTAATTGACACCAAAAGCAAGGGTTAAAGCAAAAATGAAAAGAGAAAAAAAAAAACAAATTGAAAGAAAAGAAAAGAAACAAACAATCTTAAAAGCAACCATCCCAGTTTTGTTCAATTTGCCATTGTTTCAGTGCTGACCTGGACTGTGTTTTTTCTATGCAGTGTCAACTCTCCCGTCTGGTTGTTTCCTTGTTCCTGTCTGTGCGTGTAATGCTTTCCAACCTTCCTCTGTAAAACTTGTGATTGCAGGGCTGCTGTCAACAGTGTACAAAGAATGTGCCTCTCTAGAGCCCAGTGCCACTGTACATTTTGGATGGGTAGACAGTATTTTTGGAGTATTCAATATCGTTCAGTAAATCCCCCCGAGGTGCAAAGCCCTTTGCTTACTCTGTGAGTGTGTGCACACTGTACTCATAGCCTTTATTTTTCTGTGCGTGTGCATGACCGATAGGTAGGTGATCCAGAGATATTTTTCAAAGTCTAGATTAGGATTTGCTAGTGAGGCTTTTTATTTATAATTTTATAACGTTTATTAACCGTTGAGTTTTACTTATACGCGAGGGGAAGTCTGCTATTTCAGTGACTCCATAAAATACAGTTCTTCCCAAGGAATATTTAAAATATCTTCTATTTTACATACTGGTATTCATATTTTTAGTAATTCTGCATTAAATTATTAGCTACAAAGCTATGTAAATGGGCCACCTATGTGCAATATCTCAGTGAAAGTGTGAGTATTTAATGTATCCTATTTCAATTAAGTAGTACCTTTTGTTGTCATTCTGAATTAGTAATCTATGGAGATTTTTAATGAAAACCAATGCAAATACTTTCAAAAAAAAATCTTATACTTACCTAAGATTTAAATCCCAGGTTATTTGGTGAGAAGTACCTCAAGGACTGTTAAACTTCCTGTAAGAGCTCATTTCATTGCAAACACTCAGAAGTGAGGGGATGGCAGACCAAGGTCCCTTTAACCAGCTGAGGATCCTGGGTTAGAATGCAAGACAGAAATGTCAGTGGTTTCCTTTACCAACTCAGGTCTCCTATTTCACACCTACAAGTCTCCAGAAGATGTAAAGAAAATCCAGTCCCGACGTTATCCACATAAATAGGGTTTATAAGAACTGCTTGACATCAAACACACAAAGGGCCTTGAGATGCCTGACCACTGCTAGATTTTCTGTAGGTAAATTCTTTGTGATTTTTACATAAGCAATTCCTAATGTGATGTTGTGAGAACTCCACGGGCAGGCAGTTAATCTGTTGTGAGAAATCTAGCCTGGAATCACGAGCTGCACACTGCTGGCATACCAGAAAGCTTAGTTGCAAGCGAGCCACAAAACTATAATTTTCATCTTGAATATGTACAAAGATGAGTAGTGGCCATTAGTTTAGTGCAAACAATTATGTTTAAAGGGAAAACAGCCTTATGTTCTGCTTCTGTTTTCCCTACAAACACTGGAAAAAGTTATCAGTGAGTCTCATCATTCTTAGTGTTTCTTTTATTTGTACGAGCTGGCTGGTGAGATGAGAATTAAGGTATGCATTATTAGCTATTTAAATGTTTGTGGTAAGTGCTACTGTTTACTACCTATCAGTAAATTACATGAATATTTTGCTTTAGTGATCAGCATTTGTCTGGGTCAGTGATCATTCCAACGATGGCATTGGCTGTTTTGTTCCATATGAAGGAAACTCCACGTAGAAATCAGGTTCACAAATCCTTCCCTCCAGCCACCGTAAAAGCCAACAAACCATACTGCCCTGGGGTGGAGAACTGAATCTGATGACCGATTTTCCTTGCAAGCAGTTGGTATTTTTTGCATGGAGTAGTGCCAGTATTCACAAGTGCTTTTCACACGACATTTGTGCGTTGTGTGTGCGCGGCAGACCTGGGTGTCTCCGACAGGATTCCAGCCTGTTCCCTGGGGAGGATTCGCAGGGGCACACACAATTCCTCCATCCCACAGCCAAGAAACAAGCCAAGATGTCTCTCTGCATGTCAGCATGCTTAGGTGCAATATTGTGGGTAACAGGGAACAGATGTTTTACAGTGTAGGCTTAATGTTCAGTTCTGTTGAGTTATTTTTGGTAAAAGTTTCTTTCATGATTGTTGCCTTTTGTACAACCCAGCTGCAAGAAAGTGAGCAAACGCTGGAAATGTGACAGCAGTATATCTTTTATGTGAAATATCTTGTACAGCTTAATGTGCAATAAAAGAAAGTTATATCTGTCTTCAGTGTAAAGTTTCTGGCATTCAAGCCTGTACGTACAAGTGGGGGAAAGAAACCTTTCTGGTTTTCCATATTGAGTGAAAGGAGACTAATAAGAAAATGCTCCTTATTAAGATGTTGCAAGACCATGTTATCACCTTCAAATATTTCCTACAAAAGTGGTTCGAATTAACAGACAATGAAGGCACATTCCTTAACATACAGTACGTGCTATTTATCTTTCTCCACCACAACACGCTGCTACAACTGTGTTAAACTCACTGAGGCATTAGCACATGCTGTCCTCACACACAAACGCTGCAATCTCGTGTAGCGAGGGGAAAGTTGACTGTAACAGCAATTTAAAAACAAAAAAATCGTGTATTGCAGCAGTTCATCGAGATATGGAGGGTTTCTTTTAGAGACCTGAGCAGATTAAGTGTTTTACTTGCACTAAGTATCTGTGCAAGACTAAAAATTCCCAGTTATCCAGAATGTCCGGCTCAGCTGTGCTCTATATTTACAACAGCTCTTACCCTGAGTGAAGCATTATATAAACAAATACTCAGAATTTCCTCCCATCCTTTCTCCCCTAAAGTCAGATGTCCTGAGAGCATTGTCACATGCAAGAGTTAAAATTCAGTTCTAAGAACCACCAGTCCAGAAAAGCCAAGTCAGAGTTGGGAGCTGAGCAGCAGCAAACCCTGATATCTGACACAGCACTGTTTCAGTCAGAAAGCAGAGAAAAAAAAAAAACCCTCTGGATGATGCTGTAGCATCTTTCAGCCATGGATCTCACAGCCTGAGCCTCTCCTGCACGTTGTAGGTTCACACTTCACACAGCAGTTTGCCAGTGTTGTGCCTTCTCAGTGAAATATCATCTTGGTAAAGGATTAGTCGTGATTTCTTTGTGTTTCTTGCAATGTTCTTGACATATCTCACTAAGGGAATAAGTAAGTTGTTAAAATACTTTCAATTAGCCAGAAAATTTCAGTATATTGTTTTACTGCTACAAGAGCAAATCTTAGAGGAATATTACAGAAATAATTGTAAGATATTGGAGGAAGAAAACTGCAATAACTCCAGAGAAAGTAGTGAATGTCTTGCTGAAATAGATTTTATTACTGTGTTCAGTTATCTCACAGCCTCTCCTTGACTCGGGCCAAAACTATTCTGGGTGTAACTCCATTGATTTGGTTTGAAGTCAGAACCTGGGATAAATTGGGTGCTCTTTAGCAATTTTAAGGCTGATTCCTAGGGGCTCCAAGCAAGTTCCTAATGTACCAAGTGTGAATTGAATAGTACTATTGCCTCCGTGCAAGCGCAGTCCATAGGAGTAGAATTTTTGCCTCGCAAGTAGCATGAATCACGTTGGAGGATTATTTTAAAGTGTTGGATATGAAGTCTGAATAAGGCCTCTTTGAAACTATAACATTATGAAGTTTTTCTTGTACTGAACCTAGGGGGCCCAGTGCAACCCCAAGGAATGCAATCCCAAAGCCAGGAGCCATTGCAGCGCCTGTTCCCCGCGGGGCAGGCAGCAAAGCCCGCAGCCTCGCAGCCCCAGCGGCCGCCCGGACCCACCACCCAGCAGCCACGGCCCCAGGCTCAAGGTCCTCCCAGCTCCAGGTTATCAAAGGAAGCAGAGCCACAGGCACAGCCCCAGCCAGCTCCTCAGCCGGCGGCTCCGCAGCCACAGCCCGCGCCGCAGAAGCCTCAGCCGCATCCCCAGCTCAAGTAAGAGTCGCTTTATCCCTTCTCCTTCTCTCCTCGTGGCACTCATTTTGTGTAAATGTCGTTTGGGAGTTGGTCTAATGCTCAGGGAGAAAGCGTACAGAAGTGTAAAATAAGTTTAAATATTTCCTAAAGCTCGATCTCTTTATGGAGTGAAGTAAGGCACTGTTGTTAGTTCTGTCCTAAGCACGGCACAGAATTCCATCTGCAGTTGTGCGAGCTCTGCCCCAGCCAGGCCTGGAAAGCAGCACTTTCTTGTCTTTGTTTCTTCCTCTTGGTGCCACTGACTCACGGCTGGGTGTGCTGTCAGCCTGCCCTCCAAGAGGAAGTCTTATCTGCTTCAACTTTTAACCTCGCAGGCACTGAGACAACAGATTGCCTTTCCAAAGGTCTTTCTCAGAAGGATCCGGGCTGGATAATGCCGGACAGTGGCTGCCAAATTATTCTTTGTGCTGCCCTCGGTTGGGCAGTGGCATTGCCTGAGCCCAGGGGATGTGCTCAGGCCCTGCCCAGAGAAGGCTGCGCAAAACTAAAAATTAAAAAAAAAAAAAAACCAAAAAGTGTTTGTCCCACTTCTGGAAGATTCCTTATTGATTTATCTGCATCCAGTAAGGAATAGGGAAGGGTCCCCCCAGCCAGCAGGAGCCTCAGGGAAGGCAGCAGCAGGGGTTTGCAGTCTGCCAGCACAGCAGCCCTGGCACAGCACCGCCAGGAGAGTCTCAGACACCTCTCCTTGGCCTGCTGGGCACACAGACCTGCAGGGAGGCTTTGTTTGCCCCAAGGAGCACAGATGCTCTGTTCCACCCACTCCTGGGCTAGCCCCGGTGGGAAACAGCCCTGGGTCCTCCCCTGAGCCCAGCTCAGTCCAAAGGTGTGCTGGATGACAGCGTGCAAAGAGGACAATATTTCCCTTGCCTCCCCGGACAATGTATTTCTTTATTCTGTTTTATAATCATAAACCTCAGATTGATCCATCCATCATTTAAATACACATAGAGAATAGAGAGGTGGATTTTTTTAAGCAAGATGGAAACCAGTTTCTGGTTTGAAGCTTAACTTGACAGCTTCTGGCATTGAAGAAAAGCAGCTAAGACCAGTTACAGAAGGACTCTGCCACATGCTGGTTCCCAGCTTTCTCCATTCAGTTCTTTACTCACATCCAGATTAATTTTTCTCTTCTTCAAATGGAAGAGTCTCTCTTGAGAATAAAATAACAAGGGAGAAATGAAAGTTTTTAAGATGTAAGCCATAATAAGAGCAGCTTTTCTAACTTTCAGAAGCAGTTTTAGGTCCACAGCAAGGCTAAGATCTGCTGCCTGTAGGATTAACTCTATTTGCATGTGTATGCTTTGTATTCACCCACATGCTGTTGCCTAACCTGCATGTACATGTTATTAATCTGTGAATAAATATTTAATTAGGCTACTTATTGTGTTACTAATCAAGTCAAGTGCTGCTTCCCACCCTCCCTCTTTCAGTGAGTACAAACAAACATTTATCAGTCTATTCTCATTAGCACAACTATAATTTATGAAAAACCTAAAGCGCCTGCAGCACTGTTTGCTGTACATTATTAGTTTAGAAGTAGAGAAGCTGCAAACCATGAGGAGTCTGAGACAATCTGAATAAGGAAAGTGTTTCAGTTTTACTAGAGCCAAAACTGAAATCTATTGTACTGAGATAAAAATGAAATCAGGTAACTCGTTTCACTAATGTCTTTGTAAAAAGCTGATAACTCATAATGTGTTCTGTTTCAATTCAAGCCTATTTTTTAGATGTTATTTTATCTGACAAGTCACGAGTTAAAGTTTTAAACTTCAGCTATTTTCCCTCTTGTTTTCCTTGTAGTGTTTCTCGTGCTTACAGGAACTTGCACAGCAGTTACACGATAGCACGGAGTAGTTTTGCCAGGCACTGCCTATAGACAAGAAAAAATATATCTGACTTGAGGTATTTTTTTTTAAGATTAAAGGTCATTAAGCCTCCATTAAGAATCTAATGTCCAATACATATGGACAGAGGGAGAGCATATTACAACTTTAGGATTCATTCTTCCAGCTCTGGTCAAAAGACCTGATTTTGCTCTGTGCAGAACTGTTTGCAGCCTTACCAAAACACAATTATTAATCATCCCTCTTGGGCTGTGACTGGGATTCAGTAGCCAGGCCCACATTTTCCTCGAGCTCTAACTGACATCATCCAGTTCAGATCTGTAGAAAGAAAAGAAAACACCAGCGTGTTCCTTAGAAGAAATATTATCCTCAAGCTTTACTCCCAGGTCGCAGTGCAGGAGGGATGTGCAGTGTGGGACACAACTCTGTGGTATTTTCTATTGCTTGTAGAGAAAACCCATTTTTGCCATGTCCCTGGGACAATTCCCTCTTCCCACCACTCACCCAAGAGCTCAGGGGTGGCGGCTGGGGGACGATGTGACCATGCAGAACCCGCTGTGTTTGTGTCTTGCAGCAAGTCGCAGTCCTTGACCAACGCCTTCAGCTTCACGGAGTCCTCCTTCTTCCGATCGTCCGTGAACGAGGACGAGGCGAAAGCCGAGACCATCCGAAACTTGAGGAAATCCTTTGCTAGTCTGTTTTCTGATTAGCCAGCTTCACCAACACACCGGTATAGTCTGACACCGCCAACGTGAATGTCCCATAGGTTTTGTTCTCCCCGTGCCAGCACCCTTCTCTACTGTGCTCACTGTTGTACCAAGCAATATGTTAAACCTACAAAACAAACGAAAAAAAATAGCAGGAGGACTTTGGTGAGATCCCATTCAGGAACATGTATAAACATCTGTAAAGGAAAGGTTCCATTGCTCCCACAGAATGTCCAATTCCAAGGTCCTTATCCATTGTAATTTTGTGGCCTTACTGTGACTGAAGTATCTAATCCTATTTGAGACTCCTTTGTAGAATTGTGTTAATAAAGCATTGAGGAATGGGCCTCGCTTTGCCCATTTCCAATGCGTTGCAATGCATGTGTATTTCGTGTGTAAATGTTTTGTACTGCAGAAGTATAGTCTTGACTTGTTCTTGCCCCCCACATTCAGGGGGCAATTCACACTGACATTCTTGTCAAGCCACAGAAATAATGTGAGAAATTGAAGCAGTTTCTTCCTCCTTATCCAATCCTTCCATCAGCTGGTTGTAGACTTCTGATGTATTGCTGAGAGTTATCAATACACTAAATGTCATAAATAGAGTGTATATGTACTACTGTATCTCCATATGTCTATTTAAATAATTTATTTCCAAACTGTAACCATAACTGGGTTTAGTTGCAAAGAATATGCATGATGTTACCCTTATTTTTGTGAACACCTTCTAATAAATGTAAAGTCCCATGCCTGATTTAAAAAAATGTCTTCTACAAAGCTTGTTTCAACATCAATATATATTGTCTATTTTGACTGATATCAAGAGGGTAGATTTATGATTATAAAATATTTGGACACAAACTACAGCTGTAAGAAAATAAATTATCACAATGAATTCCCTTGTTGAATCAGCATTATCAAAAAAAAGCCCTATAAACCGTAGGAATCACATTTGCATTTTCTGAGTTATGTGTTTTAAAAATATTTCTCTGACTTGTGCAAACAGAATTGATCCCAGACTTTGAGGCAGTAGCAGCAGTTTTTAACAAAAATTATCTGAATCCAACTGAAGTTTGTCAGTAATCTCTTGACTGTCCATTTCCAAACGATTTCCATGTCGTTCAATCCCTTATCTGGAATTACATGCAGCACTAACCCTCACCAGGAAACAGTGCTAACAGGGGAAACGAGAAAATAACTGGAATATTAGCATGGCTGAGGGAGAGAAAGAACAACAACATGGTCACTGAAAAACCCACTGGGATTTGTGGTGGCTTGGTAGAGACACCTCTGTTTGCCTCAGAAGTGTTAGTTCTTGGAGCTGTGGTAGCTCATGGAGCCTGGGTGAATCACCTGCACCTTCTGAGGGCACAAATCCTTCCAGCAGCCTTGCGTTCCTCGGGGTGAGGACTCGGGTGGTTGGCAGGGAAGTGTGGAAGCTTTCATGTGCAGAGATTGGGTGAACCCACAGAAAAAAAAAAAAAGAGGTTTTATGAAGGTCTGTTGGAGCTTTGATTGTCTGTTTTGTCGCGCTGCTCGAAGGGGCTGTGGTTGGAGTTTGTGTGTGAGGTCTGAGCGGGCAGTGATCCCATGGGATGTGTGCAGGGATTCACAGCAAGAACAGGGCTGGCTGTGGGCTCAGCAGGCAGTTATCCCATGGGATGGTGTGTGGGATGCCCCAGTGGAACAGGGCTGGCTGTAGGTTCGACAGTCAGTTATCCCATGGGATGTGTGCAGGGATTCACAGGGGGAATGGGGTTGGCTGTGGGCTCCTCCCTGTTATCCCATGGGATTCCCCAGAGGAACGGGGCTGGCTGTGGGCTCATCCATCAGCGCTGAGCTCACACGGCAGCACTGATGGCTCTGTGTGCCTGCAGCCCCACCAGGGCCCTCAGCACACATTTTCCTGGAGAGCGAGCAGCTCCAGGGCCCCCGGGAAGCACCGCTGGCCCTGGTGGGACTGACCACGAGGACTGACCCGGGACCAGAGCAGCACAGCCCTGCCTAGAGCAATGCCTTAGGTTCAGGCTAAAATGAGTTTCTGGGAGAGTTTGCGCTGCAACGATAGAAACGTTGGATTGCTGCCCTCTGTGAGAATGAATCTCAGCCCCTCATGTCTGGACCAGCGCTTGGAGAAGCTCTCTGACTGACAATTCTCTTTTCTTTCAGGAGGAAGGCACTGTGGACAGAAGCCTGTAGCTTAGCTGACGAGTTCTGAGACAAAACAGAATGCTATAACTGCTTTACAATTATTAATTCATAAATATCAGCCAGACTTTGATTTTTTTAAGCTTTGTCCCCTTCCTGCCCCCCACTGGAGTGAAACACCCTCCACGAGGCTGCAACAACAACCTTGAGCACTCGGAGAGCCTTTCATGTCTGAGAAGCACTTTACTTTTAGATTAGAAAGATTAATCAAAGTTGCTAACGCAAATTAATTACTGCTACAGAGAAAGCATAGTAATTATGCATAGTTTGGCACTGTTCATGATTAGTACATGCCTGGCTTCAGCAATATTTAGTACAATGTGAATTACAGGTACTTCATTAGTCCAGGCCCCAGATTTCGACTCGAGGCAAAGTTTCTTGCTCATATAAAATTCCCTCCCACCTCTTCCTGGGAGAAAACGGGTTTCACTACAGCCTTTGTTTTACCATCTGGAAGACAAAAAAGAAAGAAAGGGGAGAAAAAAAAGCGAGGGAGATGATGCAATCCGAGCTGCCTGGTGCATCCTCCCACACGCGGCACAGAGCGCTGCCTGCCCACAGTGCCAGCGCTCCAGTCCCGCGTGCGTGCCAAGGATGTCACACACAAGCTGCTGCACGCTCCCTCCGCGGGCTCTGCCTCTTGGCTAAGGCCTTTCTGAGCCATCCAGAACACACCTCCCAAATATCAGCGGGGAAAAAAAAGGAGGTTTTATGAAGGTCTGTTGGAGCTTTGATTGTCCGTTTTGTCGCGCTCCTCAGAGGGGCTGCAGTTGGAGTTTGTGTGCGAGGTCTGAGCGGGCAGTGATCCCATGGGATGTGTTCAGGGATTCACAGGGGGAATGGGGCTGGCTGTGGGTTCGGCAGCCTGTTATCCCATGGGATGTGTGCAGGAATGCCCCACTGGAACGGGGCTGGCTGTGGGGTCAGCAGCCTATTATCCCATGGGATGATGTGCGGGGATTCACAGGGGGAATGGGGCTGGCTGTGGGGTCAGCAGCCTATTATCCCATGGGATGATGTGCGGGGATTCACAGCAGGAATGGGGCTGGCTGTGGGTTCAGATGTCAGTTATCCCATGGGACATGTGCAGTGATTCAAAGGGTTGCCCCAGTGGGAATGGGGCTGGCTGTGGGCTCAGCAGGCAGTGATCCCACGGGATGTGTGCAGGGATTCAGAGGGGGAATGGGGCTGGGTGTGGGGTCAGCAGACTGTTATCCCATGGGATGCCCCAGTGGGAATGGGGCTGGCTGTGGGCTCAGCAGCCTGTTATCCCATGAGATGTGTGCAGGAATGCCCCACTGGAACAGGGCTGGCTGTGGGTTCAGCAGTTGGTTATCCCATGGGATGCCTCAGTGGAACAGGGCTGGCTGTGGGCTTAGCAGTTGGTTATCCCATGGGATGTGTGCAGGGATTCACAGGGGGAACGGGGCTGGCTGTGGGGTCAGCAGTCAGTTATC
>VZRL01005201.1:129042-139063 GCA_013397895.1 Origma solitaria | reverse complement strand
GATGTGTGCAGGAATGCCCCACTGGAACAGGGCTGGCTGTGGGTTCAGCAGTCAGTTATCCCATGGGATGTGTGCAGGGATTCACAGGGGGAACGGGGCTGGCTGTGGGGTCAGCAGTCAGTTATCTTACGGGATGCCCCAGTGGAGCAGGGCTGGCTCTGGGCTCATCCCTGTTATCCCACAGGATGCCCCACTGAAGCAGGGCTGGCTCTGGGCTCATCCCTGTTATCCCATGGGATGCCCCACTGGAGCAGGGCTGGCTCTGGGCTCATCCCTGTTATCCCATGGGATGCCCCACTGGAGCAGGGCTGGCTCTGGGCTCATCCCTGTGAGCCCAGCCCGGGAGCACGAGGGCTGTTCCTCTTCCCTTTCCCTGCACAGGCAGCTCGTGGTGCCGCAGGTTTCTGCGCACAGCACTCCATCTTCATTCATCTTTCACTTCAAAATCAGGAAAATATGAACGCTCCAAGAGCTACTGATCAAGTTTAGTCTTGAGGTGGAGCCATTTTCTGACCATTAGGCCTGAAGCCAATTCAAAACACCGAAGCAGATTTCAAGAGATTGTAATTATGGTCCAAGTGACTAACCCAGCTTTGAAACAACCACTAACTCTGCAGTAAAAATTAGTCAAAATAGCACCAAGGTACTTTGTAAACACTGTGTGTGCTTTGCATACTTCCTACCTCACAAAAACAAAGCTCCTGCTCCGAGCCAGCGCTGGCTCAATGAGCACATCACGTAAAATGCAGCTCCTATTTACAAAATTGGGAAAGGCGGTGCAGTTGTCTGAGCACTCACAGGGCTCTTTGGTTGAACACTACAAACAGAAATTTTTAAGGTATTTTTTAAAATCTCGCATCAAAAGATTCAAAAAAGGTACCTACAATTAGTGATTAGTTTTGCAAATGCGTATTCAGTTATGCAAATAAAAAGCCAAATTTGCAAAATCCCTTTTTTCCTCATTTTCGGTAATTCCTCCTGTTTTTCAAGAACATTCCACCTCAAGATGATACTTTACATTGTTTCCTGAAACATTGATTTTCTTCTCTGCAGTTAAATTTTTGCATCTCAAAAATTAATTCAAGATTAAGAACAATAAAAAACTTTTTTTAAAAGAGAAAGAATTCAAATAATGTCTCAAGTATCAAAATTTAAAATAAGCCAAGAAAACAACAGAAAGACCAACCCCTGTTTCATGGTAATACAGCTCAGGAGAGACACATTTGGGAGTTTTTTTAACCACAAATAATGACAGGAAAAAAAATAGGAAGAGGAACAATTTAAACAAAACAAAATAAAATTAACAGAATTGGTGGGTTTTACTGGGCCTGTAGTTTTAAATTCTTTTAGCAGTGGCATTGCTCAGCACTTCCAAGGGTGGATGTGGGGTTTAAAGGCTGATCCACATCACATAATCTGACACTTGAGCTCCCCAGGACGAGGTGTGTATGGTGGAGAAGGTCCCTGGCTTTAGGGCTCAGTCTCTGTCCTATAAAAGTGATGGAAACAGGCTAAGAGAAACCTCCCAATGAACCAAATTCTCCTTCAAGGCTTTATAACCTCTGAGAAATTACCATTTTTTTATCTGAAGGCAAGGTTTTGAGTTGCTACTGTTGCCTTGCACTGACATGTAATTCCCAACACCAGGAATAAAGCTACAGTAAGTAGTAAAAAATTAAAGCTCTTCATGTTGTTCGCTTGCTTTTATCAGTAGGAATGATTTTTTTGTAAAACATCATGCAGGTTTATAAAGCACCTACAGTGGCAATACAAAAAGACTGTTGTCTCTCCAGGTGAGAAAGAAAAGAAACAAGTAGGGCATGTGGGCTGGCATTGAACTACTTTTCATTTCGGGAGCTACCTGTCAGAAGTCTGTTGCAAGTGTGTGAGTGACAGGCACTTTTCAGAGCTGATGTCGTGTAAGGACTTAGCATTACCCAGCTGGGTCTGCTCCATCAGTCCCACAATGTCTGCAGTGCTGAAGGAACTCCAGATAGCACCGAAATTAAAATTAATGAGAGCAGTGCTTCGTTAGTGTGCCATAGAATCCTCATTAAAAGATTCCATGGGGAATCTTCAGGCAGGTTTTCCCCACATTTAATTGTATTTTACCTTCAGCCACGCACAGCCCAGAAACTCCAGCGGCCCCGTGCAGTCAGGAGCAGGATGTGCCACAAAAGCTCTGCCACTGGAACTCGGTGTGCAAACAAACGGCGCTGCCAGGGTGACACACCAGCTCCCGCTCCACGGGAGATTTGCCTCACACAATAGATCCACCAAACAGCTCCCGGTGCCAGGGTTTAGCTGCACAGAAAGGAAATGCTCCTTTCCTCCCCTCTCCTCGCGGGGAAATGGAAATTAGTCACTCCCTGCCCAGCAGCCGGAGCAGGGCTCATTGCTGGCTCAAAATGCTGCTGCTGTGGAGCTGTGCAGAGCGGCCGCAGTTGTGCTTGTCCTGGTGACAATTCCAATAACCCACGGGCACTGAGGGCTGGAGGCTTCACCTTCCAGCTCCTGGGGTGTTCCCACACGGAATGGACTCCACCTGCGGTGTTGTCACCACACAGTCCCCGCCAAAAGCCATCCCTTGACCCCCCTGGGACGGGTGGTGCTGTCTGCACACACCGCGGAAGGGCTCTGTGCGCCCTGACGGAGCTGTACCAAATTTGGGTCCACGGAGGAGAGCTCTAACAAATTTGGGTCCAGGGAGGAGAGCTCTAACAAATTTGAGTCCAGGGAGGAGAGCTCTAACAAATTTGGGTACACAGAGGAGAGCTCTAACAAATTTGGGTCCACGGAGGAGACCTCTAACAAATTTGGGTCCAGGGAGGAGAGCTGTAACTGAGAGGCCTCTGCCCCACCTGCCGTGGGAATGCCTCTGAACTGGGATCAAGGAAGCATTCTTTTTCTTGTTTAGATGGTTTTTGTCTGTTTGCAAGTCACGACTGAATCTATTAAAAAGCTGAAAGTGGTTGTTTCGAAAGCACAATGTCCCAATCCCTTCTCCCCTTAAACTGAGGTTCACTTCCAGGTGAGCACCACACCACAGCAAATATTCCTTTACTCAGCTTAGTTCCAGGGCACACTTCTGAAGACATTAGCATTTTTCACACCTTTTTTACTAGAAAGGGAAAGCGTGTGCATTGACTCTGGGCCGCGGGGAGTTGATGTAATTTCATGGCAAAGAGACTCCTGCTGCCCTTAAGAATGTCAGTACAAGTTCTGAACTGACTTACCCTCCTCTGGAATAATTATGCATTCCACTCTGGCACATTTTATCGTGCAGCTCTCCTGCTTTGTAGATTACATGTCTTGAGGAGGTACAAAAGGGAAGAGCAAAGAGTGTTTTATTTCTATACCTGCACCTCGCGAAATTATATATACACACACACACCTCAAGTGGGACTTTTAAATGTAAAATTATGTGAGAATTTACAGACTTATTTAATATGTACATTAAATACAGGCAGCCTTTCATGCATCAAGGAGGTGCAAGCATCTCTTGGGAGGAACACAGCGAGCGAGGGGAAAATATATTGTTAAATTACAATTGAACAAGCCGAAACTTGTTCGGGTTAAACAGCCCACCCTCAAACTGCTAAAAGCCAAATTTTGCCCTCAGCGACTTCTGAAAAAGCAAACTGCCTTCAGTGGATTTGGGTGAATTTAACTGTCTAGAGTCTGCAGCCACATCAGAATCCGTCTCCCTGATCTGGGAGATAGCAGGCCCAGCCTAGGAAGTATTTGGAGAAGAGACCACTTGGCAATGCCACACAGCAGGAGATGTGAGCGCAGGATGCAGCTGGGGCTGAGCTGGGCTGGGCTGGGAATTCACAACACACTCAGCTACAGCGAAGGTACCCTGCCCCAGAGGTTTTGGGATGCATTTCTCAGCCTACCTTTCTCTCAGTACAGCAAAAGCCCAAGACTGGTTTTAAAAAAACCCCAAACAAACAAAAGAAAACAAAAACAAAAACAAAAAAATCCAAACCAAAAAAAAAGCCAAACAACAAAAAAAGTTTTCCCCCCAGCCAAAAAAAGCCTTAACCAAAACAGACAAATAAACAAGAAAACCAAAATTAAAAGAAACCCAACAAACTGGAGGCTTAATTGGCCTCAGTTCTCTCTACAAATAGCAGATAATAAAAGCTGACTGAATAAAAGCTGAACTGAATCTGAATTCAGTTCTGAAAAATGGGGACTAACATAAAATGATATCCAAGGACTATGGAGCAGGTCAGTTTTTGGCCTAAGACATAAAAATGGGCGTTGGTAGAGCCAGCAGCAGCACCTGGGCAATGGTTAAAACCCCTCAGGCCAAAGCCAGAAAGAGGATTTTTACTCTCCTCACAGAGGTATTTCAGTGCATCCTCTCGAGGTGGAGATACTTCAAATCAACATTTCTTTCCCCTTCAACACCTCATGCAAAAACCTTGACAGCAAGGGCACTGAACTGTAACTCCTAACACATAAAGGACCTAAGTGTTTCATTGTTAACTCTCCTGAAACATGAATTCCACCATTAAAAATTTCTACCCTGTTCTACAAAACACAATTTAAAAAAAAAAAAAAAATTCTACATAATGGTCAAGGATACTGAGTGGCAAAGTCTCTGTGTGTTCCTGTGGGATGGGGGTGGGACACAGGTGATGTGTATGGAAAATCTGCAGCTAAAAATGTCACAGAAATGTCAGAAGAAGACACACAAATGTCTTCAATTCTTATCTAATTCTGAGGTTCAAAGAAACCAACAAGTCCACAGTAGGAGAGGATAACTGGGGCTCCTGTACCTGTACTTGGATGTGAGCTGTCATGTTTAAAACTTACAGATCAGCCCAAAAGTCAGATTTTCCCTGAGTGAGTCACATTTTTGATGGGGAGGATGGCAAGAGAGGAATCTACAGGGGCAGCACACAGATAATATTCACAAAATACAGCTCTTCATTATTTTTAAGCCTATTCTCCCAATTAACACACCAAAGACCGCATTATGATGAACATCAAAAAAGGCCAACATTTCCATTAAACTGAAAAATAGTGCGTTAAGCTGCTAAACAGTGATGGGTTTGTGCTCCCTTACACAAATGGCTAACTGAGAATGCGTGGCAAGTTCAAGCTTGAAACGAATATTTTTTTTTTTTTTAAGCAACATAACACTAAACATGATTTAATAATGGAAAGACTGGCACAGCCTTAAAGGAATATCATCAAGTAGGCAAGGTATGCTTGTGACTTATTATAAAACAGTTAAATCGAGTCGGAAGCATAATCCAGATTCTTTACATAATTATGGCAGAAGGGTGTGGAAGAAGGAATATCAATTATTTTTCACAATGTAGAGCTTCTAAAGTAAAACAAGCAATACACTGATGTCCCATTTCCCTCAACTCTCTTGAAAATGTAATTTTTCATTCACATTAATGTTATAGCCAACTTAAACACCAGTTTTTGCTGCATCTTTTTGATGCAGAAATTAGAACCATTTTTATCACAATTCTTACCACATCAAGCTTAACACTCTTCGGACAGTTTCTTCTCCCCTTAAATCAAGCTGATCACAACGTAAAGGAAACAGAACTGCTGGTCCTCATTCCACCAGTAACAAAACATTATTAACTTAGCCACACACAGAAGCTGCTTTAAAAAAATCTGATGTTGTGGACAAAATTGGAGAAGTGACTGAAAATGGAGAATTCATTGGTTTGCACTCAGTTAAAGCTTAAATAATCTGTGCTACAACTAAAACTCAGAAAATCTCGTGCTGTTTGCAGCAGTAGCGTTGAGAGTTATACACACATTAGAATAATTGGAATAGTGCTTGGAAGTGCTTTCGCTCTGGATCTCTGCGCATGAACCACCTTACATTTCCACGGCAGGAGACTGAGGGAACAGCACTCCTTGACTCTCTCAAGTTTTAAATTTTTATTCTTAGGGATCGGGGCTGGAGCGCGGGCTCGGGAGCCTCATTGGGGACACTGAGAGCAGGGACACCGCGGGCTCGGGAGCCTCATTGGGGACATTGAGAGCAGGGACACCGCGATGGGCGCAGATGTCCCAAGGCGATAAGGCGATAAGGCAAGGCGATAAGAGCCGCCCTGCACCAGCGCTGCCTCCCGCGGTGACTCAGCAATCTCAGAACGCCTTTCCCTCCGCACATGGACACCTCCCCTGCCGCTTTCCCCCGCAAGAGGACCCGGGAGGTGTCAGTCCCCAGCCCCCCAGGCTTTATTCCGAGCCCCCGAGCCCCGGTGCCATGGCATTCCGGTTTTTCCCCGAAAGGCACCGGGAATGTCGGCAGCTGCTCCCGCTGCGCTCCGGGCTCGGCGCTGCAAGTCAGTGCAGCGCAGCACAGGAAACTCTAATTGGAACCCAAACGTAATTGTGAGAGCAAACATTCCTGGTAATTCTGGTGATTAATTACTCCTTTTTCTTTTTTTTTTTTTTTTTTTTTTTTTTTCACNTTTTTTTTTTTTCCCAGTGATTTTGGCATTCTCAAACCAGAGTTTTGTCCACTCTATAGAAGTCCAAAGAGAAAAGTAGAACATCTCAGAAAATTCTTATTAATCAGGAGGCTGTGTTTTGGGTACTAAACCAAAGCACCATGATTAACAAAATTAACTGTGTAAAAGAACCTTTTTTTCCCCTTTTTTCTTTTTTTTCCCCCTTTTTTCCTTTTTTTGTTATCATATTGCCATTGAAGAGGGAATACTGAATTCTACTGACCATAGGGCGGACCCAGCAGGACAGTCCTTGGAGTGTTTCCCTGCTTCCCTCTGAGCAATGAGTTTGCACCCACTGCTTTAAGCCAGCCCAAGTTAAAGTTACTGTGGCTGGGCTGCCAAAATTTCTTATGAAATAGCATTGGAGTTGTGCAAGTAGCGGCAGATGAATGCTCCTGTTCCTTTCCACGCAAGAAAGACTTGTGGAAAGGGAGTATTTGTGGGGATTTGGGGTTGGGCTTCCCAGAATCGGTCTGTTTAGGTCAGAATAGTCGATTCAGGAAAATTTCTCCTTGTTCCTGCCTGCTATGGAGCGCAGGAGTTCAGACCCAATTTGCAGCTGAACTTAGCTTTTCCCCTCATTTATTTCTGCCCCAGCCCTCAGCACCAGCTCAGCTTGGCCCCTCTGCTCTCACATCCTCAGCCCCCTCTGATAAAACCGAGCCTTGCTTTCCTTTCTGCTTCCCAATACCTCAGTCACTCCTGGAGCACCGACAGGAAGAATAACAATCCGTGCACACTCCAACAAGGTATCACAAGACTTTGGCTGAATTTCGTCATCAGACTGTGACAGACCAGACATTTCCTTTGGGCTATGTGATGTTTGAACCTCCAAGAACTGGGAAAATCTAAAAGTTACATTTCCAGTTAGAGCAGGACTGTGAAAAATCGTGAATGATTACAAACATATGGGAATAAAATTGACACCGACAAGAAAAACAAAAATCATTGAAGCCAATCAATCCTTGTCACATATTCTACAGTGTTCCAGAGACGCTGCTCATTCTCCTGAAATGGGAACTCGCATATTCTAGGTTGAATTCATGACATTTAGAAGGGACTTCAAAACCATTCTTGAAGTCTGCTGTTTCTTTTGCATCAAGATCAGTAAGGCTGGGAAAGGCAACAAATGATGATGAAGCCAAGGGTAATTTTTGTGCCCAGTTTGCACAATGCAGCTCCAAAATGCAATCCATCATCTAATCTAGAAAAGATCTTGGTGCCAGCTCTGGTTTTCAGCACCATGCCCTTTTGAATCAGCACCCAAAGTGATTTAGCACAACTGATCACAACCTCCGTTTTCACTGAGCTTCTGACACACTCACAAAAGGCCAAGGGATTTTCTGCTAATTTAGCTGATCTCGCTGCGACAGCATTGAAAGTTATTTTACAATAATTAAACTAATTTACGGCAATTTTGGAGGAGTTGGTCACTCTTTTGGGCTTTGAGGAGACTGGTTTACTCTGTGAAATGCTGGCACTCAATCTGCTGCTAAGGAGAGCATTTTTTATTCATTAAACCCCAACCAAAAGGAGTCCAGTGCATTTACAAGCCAACTGCACTTTAACGTCAATGAAGGCTGAAAATCCTGTGGGTACTCTAAGGAGGATTTGAGCCAGAAAAGGCCAGAATGTTGCAAAAATGGATTGTTATCCAGCACAGGGATCTTTCACATTTTAAACAAGTGGAAGTGTGGGTTCCTCTGGGTATCAATATTTCACAAGGTAGACTCACAATGCAGGGAATGCCCATTTCCCAGATGCAAATATTGTGTTCTGTAATTTTCAAGATACCAATGAGAATTTCAGGACTAAAAAGGGGTAGGAACACACTACTTTAAAAAAAAAAAAAACAAAAAACAAACAAAACCAAAAGAAAGAAGCCTCCCTTCTGGTCAGCTCTCTTCTCCAGGAGCAGTTTTGCTGAAAAGCAGGTGAGTGCCAGCCCTGAGCAGTTCTGCTCGGGAACAGTGCAGGAAAAGTGGCACTGGCAGAGACACCCAGAACTCTCACGTATTTGTTGTGCTGTGAAAGACACAAAGCTCAGGGACCAAACCTTGGCCAGCAGAGATCAAGAGGCTCTGGGACCCTTCCAAGGCAAAGCCTGGAGTGCAGCAGGGGAGCCCTCAGGGGATGTGGGGCCCTCTGGGGCATCCTCCATCGGAGAGAACAGCACAGGGCCCCAGGTCTGAGCGAGTCCCTTCTGCTCCTGGAGAGGAAGAGGATTTTCCCCACAACAGATCAGAAAATAAATAAAAATCTGTATGAGGTGCTCTCTGAGCAATGAAATGTTTTTCAGCCTTTTGTATAAATGTTAACCAGTTCTATGTATCGTACTCCAAAATTTACTTTTCAATTACCAAGAAAAAAGACATTTCAGCCTCTTGCCTCCCAAAGCACACAATATTTGTAATTCATATGTCATTGCACTCAGTGACCTGTGTTATTTCTTACTCTAGCACATCGGCTTTTGTAACAGTGTGCAGCAAATGTGTGCCAAAAACTCACTTCAGCAGAAAAGGCCCACCCTGTCCCTTCTTCAAAGCAGATTTGGTTAGGATGGATTTCCCAAGCCGATTGCCATCTTCTCCCTGGAGATACTCTGTACCTCTCCTTTGGCTGCTGGCTTCCTGATATTGATGTAATTACCACGAGTTTGGGAAGGAAAACTCACAGTGACAACTTCTGTGAAAACACTGAAAGACAGTATTATTTTTAAAAAAAATCAAAACAAAGAGAAGGAAAATTAGTAGGATATATTAATTAGCTGGTCTGCTGCCTTATCCCTTCTGCAATGCACAGACATCCTGCAGGTAGTGCTGCTCGTGTGTGGAATTAATGATTTGTCACTCACCAACTGTTGCAGTCATTCCGCTGCTGGTAATGCATCCCTCACGTGTCCCGAGTTCCTGCACTCGCATTAATCACCAAACTCCCTGGCATTACACCAGCTCGACAACTGCCACCACACCCAGCCCCACCAACGCCAGGCAAACATCTATTACCATCCGTGTGATGCAAGCACCGGGGAGATCGATTTTATTGATTTTGAGGTGGCTACGCACTAACCCTGATTCATTTGTAAGGGTTTTCCACCTAGCTTTTGAATTTGAACTTGTGCTGTTAAGAGGGACTGCTTATTGCCATGCCAAAGTGTAATATATTAAAGAAAAGGTGAAATAGGTGCTTTTTAGAAGTTCAACAGTGCGGATACACGGAACAAACCTCGGCAAGGCAGCTTTCAGTTCTCTCTGAATTTTAAAACAAAGCTTCCTCGGAATTAATGCCACACAAGTCAGCGCTGTTAAATTTCTTTCCCAAGCTCGGTTTCAGTGCTGAGACCTGGAGCGGCTCCTCTGTCCGGGAGGAGGGACTGGTCCCCGATTCCCGGGCAGCTCCTCAGCTCGGGAGGAGGTGCCGCTCCCTGTCCCGGGCAGCTCCGAGGGACGCGCGGCTCTCCGGGGATGCGCGGCCCGGCCGTGCCCAGCAGGCGGCGCTGGCGCCCGCCCCGCGCAGCGCTG
>VZRL01005201.1:111000-128171 GCA_013397895.1 Origma solitaria | reverse complement strand
TCCTGCCCCCCATCCAGTTCATCATCCAGCCCCACATCCAGCCCAGCATCCTGCCCCCCATCCAGCTCCTCATCCTGCCCTACATCCAGATCCTCATCTTGCCCCGCATCCAGTTCCACATCCCGTCCCGCATCCCACAACCAGCCCTGCATCCCGCCCCCCATCCTGCTCCTCATCCCACCCCATCCAGCGCTGCATCCTGTCCCTCATCCACCCCCGTCCCACCCCCGCATCCCTCCAAACCCACTGCCCAGAGACACAAGGACAGCTCAGGTTATCCCAATGTCGCACGGCAATAAACTCGTGTTAGTGCTTGTTCCAAATCACTTAATGTTAAGAGCCCCAGCACTATTAAAACTGAAAGAATGATCAAATTCAAACACAATTAATCATTTCCTCATTTCTCCTCTTTTGTTAGACTCAGATTGGGCAGCCTCAGCTTGGAAACTTCCGTGTCCACACAATAAGAGATCATATGAAAAAGGCTTGCAAAAAGAGGAAATAATAAGTAACAGAGAGAGCAGGCTACAAATAACTGAGTGACCTGCAAAAATATTGCCAAATCATGCACCAGGTCTTACCTTTGATAACAAATTCCTTTTAAAAATTATTGCATTATTTTAAAAGCCTGCTGGAAAGGGAAAACCTTAGACGGTACTCTAAATTTAAAAAAAAAATACCCATCCAATTAAAAATTCCACGTTCAGTTCTTTGGCTGAGTATAGACACACACCACATTTCACTTTCTTTATTGCAGCTGCAGGAAGGAGATTTTTGGGGCTGTTCCTCCGGCCCTGACCCAAGTGCACCTCAGTGCCAATTCCCCCAGTTCACAACAGGGAGATGGAACGGAAACGGAGGAACAGAAAAAGAGAAATGAGGATTGGGGTTTTTTCCACCCATGGGCTCTGAACCAGATCTTGGCCACGCTACCTACAGGAAAGTTACAACTGCAGTTAAAGTCAGAACACTGGAGCATCCCAGCTAAAAGAAACAAACCCCATTTTTATAACTTTTCCCCTGTAGATTTGTACATAGATCCTCTAATCCCTGCTTTAAAGCCTTGTGTGAAGGGAATAACTCACCCTGGGGATGCAAGACAATTCAGACCACATATGGCAGAGCAGCCCTGGGATTATCTTCTACACACACAGAAATATTCCTGCCAACAATGACACGTTGCGCTGATTTATTTCCTGTGTGTTTTCAGATGCCACTGCAGCACTGCTCATTAGGGACTCGGCTTACACTGGGAGTACCTCAGTAATGTACATTTTGTGTCTTAACTGCAGATCCACATTTGGGTTCTTTTGGGCATATAGAGCTTAAATGTCGTCAGATGTTTTCCTTTCCTTTCTGAAACTGAACTATAGCTGCATACACATCGCAATAAAATATTTTTATCTTCCATGTGTCTTAAAAAGAGCATAATCCAGCCAATCCCATCGCTACTGTAGAAAGTGTTCAGAGAAAAATGGTTTGCTCTGTCCTGAAGAGCTCAATGCCTGTCTCCTGTATTTCAATATACACTGGGGCGTCAGAAAACTCACATGGAATTTGCAGCTCAAAACAGCAGCTGTGCTTAAAGCCACCGATGCTTAAAAGAATAAAATAGTAGGACCCATTTTTTAATATTTTCCCCTAAAAGTTCATATCAAAAATTAAGATATAAATATCTGATTTTGAACTCTGGCATTCCTTGCCCTCCTCCCTCACCCAGGAGTTAGAGCGATCGTCAGGAGCTGAAAGGCAGTTTGATCTTTGTTACATTGGGACTATGGAATCCAAGCAACTATTTTACAAGGCATTGTAATTGTTTGTACTTGCAAAACTGGATTAAGAAATCACTGCTATTCTTAAAACACATTTATCACATCCATACAAAAGTCAGCATATTTCCACTCGGAGCAGAGCCCCAGCCAACCAGAGAGAGTTCCCGTGTTCCGCCCACGCTCGCGCTCTCATCCTCCCCTTCCCCAGAGCAATGCCTGCATCTGGCCAGTCCGGCTGGAAGAGTCCCCTCCGTGCCCCAGCAGGGCACACCTGCCCCGGGGCTGACCTGTGCCCCTCACCTGGGCCCTCCCGGGGCTGCCACGGCTCCCAGCTCCCCGGGGCGCTGCTGGAGCGCCGGCAGTGGCAGTTCTCAGTAGAGAAGGTGAGATTGTGGAAGGGTTTTGAGGTGCGGAAGGCACGAGCCCTCTTCTGTTCCAAAGGCACTGGGAATTCCAAGCAGTCCTTCACAGGGTAGCTGAGATGAGGGGAAAAATGAAGTTAGAATATGGGGAGTGTCAGTGGATCTCCAGAAGTTTTAAGTTTGGAGCTTTATTAGACCTTTCAAAGCTCCGTGAATCAAGTTTTCCTGTTATTTAAATCCATTTGTTCTTCGACTGAAGCTTAATTTAAAAAACATGTCTTTGAGCTGAGTGCAAGTCTGACTAATTCCGTTCTAAATGCTGCTGAAGATGAGCAAAACTAACACTATAATTGAAAAAAAAGCCAGAAAAGGCCTCATGACTGCACGACAGCCACACTCAGGCTACTGCCCAAGCTGTGAGAGCACAGCTCTGGTTTTGTTAACTGACTCAAAATCAACACCCATCCTGCTAAAATCTGTACCAGATATAGGGAAACCCTAATGACAAAATCCAGAAGCTGGAGTTCCTCTACCCATCTGTTTTCTCTTCCTTTCTTTTTCTTTCTTTCTTTCTCTTTTCTTTTCTTTTCTTTTCTTTTCTTTTCTTTTCTTTTCTTTTCTTTTCTTTTCTTTTCTTTTCTTTTCTTTTCTTTTCTTTTCTTTCTCTCTTTCCCTCTTTCTCTTTCTCTCTTTTTCTCTTTCTCTCTTTCTTTCTCTCTTTCTCTCTTTCTCTTTCTCTCTCTTTCTCTTTCTCTCTTTTTCTCTCTCTCTTTCTCTCTTTCTTTCTCTCTTTCTCTCTTTCTGTCTTTCTCTGTTTTTCTCTCTTTCTCTCTTTCTCTCTCTCTAATATTCTCGGCCGCTCTGTCTCCCTTTCCCGACGCAGTCTCCCTGCTCGGATCTGATCCTTCCAGCCCTTTCCTGACACGCTCTCCCTTCATTACAAACCAAGTCCTTTAGCCCATTTATTTCCGTCACGTTGTTTCTCTGAGGAGCTCTGGGTGGGCTCCAGGTCCAGCCTCAGTGGCAGCTATGCCATTCCTTCCCCGCTCTCCAGGGAAAAGGAGGAAAAAGCACCATGGATATCATCTTGGCTCCTTACCTGAACCCATCTCTCCCTCTCCCAGACACAAAAAGAGCTCTTGGGTAGCAGATCAAGCAGCAGAACCCTGGAGCAGCAGTCCTATACATTCTGGCTCATTCTCTGACTGTTGCCTCACTTCCAGAAACACCTCATGGGTATTCATGCTATCACAGTCTATTGTCCATGTTAGAATTTCTGTTATTGATATTTAATTAGCAGTTGTGATACTCTGCCTGTCAACAACACGTCCTCATGTTTTCCATAGGCACTCGTGGCACTCTCTATTTTAAATGGCATTTCTTGCTACCTGTGGTCTAGGGCACATTGAGAATTGAGCTGTCCATAGCCTCCTTTCTCCTTAGATGTTTGGATTCTATCCTTCTTTCCTTTCTGTATTTAATCTCCTCGAACAAGAAAAGTCATTCTGGACTCCCCTTGTCCAAGAAAAAGGCATTTTCTCCAATGAAACTTCACGGGAGTCAAGGAGCGTTGTTCTGCCCCCCTTGCTGGCCAGGAATGCTGCGCAGCCTTACCTATATCCCACCACTGCCAAAGAAGGAAATGGATTTTTTTTCCCCTCTTGGCAACTCCTTGGGAGGTTCACTATTGTGTTCTCGGAGTCCTCGTTCTGAAAGGCTATTGTGAAAACTGTAGTAAACAGAACTTTCAGCATCGGGAACAGGATCCAAGGCTGGAAGCATTTGCCAAGAGTGGATGTGACCGCTGCCCCATTCAGCCCTGGCTGGTACAGCAGTTCATCCCAGCTGCTGGATATAGCACATTCCGTAATGAGGGGGACAAAGGTGGCAATTACTGACAATCCGCGCTGGACAAAACAGCATCAGGATGTACAAAAATTTCCTTCCCATCAGGCAAGTAAAGAATGGATCTCAATTCCAGATAGGCTGCAGCCTCCATTTGTGTCAGCAGATTTCCATGTACTGTTGTGGAGCCCCACGGTTACGACAACGGAGCTGATGACAAGCGAGAATTTGGCCCACGGATTGAAATCGAAATGCTCAGAGCATTTCAATTAGTTTCTCTGCTGTTTGGCAGGGCTTGGGATGTCAGACAGGCCAAATGGCTCACATTTACAGAAGACTAGATAAGAACCAGAAAGTAGTAAAGCTTAATGGTTAGGAATCTAAGATTAAATGCAGAATTTCACAGAATTAAACTAGAATGCAGAAGTAGTATTGCAGAGGGAATAAAATGCTGTGAACAGCTATGGAGTTAAGTGTTCCATGTTAAGTTTACTCTGGAGTAAAGTGATGTTCCTTCATGCAGATCATAGAAGGAATGAAGGAAATGTGCAGGATAAAGAAACACCAGATGACAAATTTAATGTTTAGGGAAAGATTACATGGATTTTACCAATCATTAAATAATTCAGCATAGAGGGAAGAATGTATCAAAGCAGCTCCAGATAAAGGTAAATAATTGCTTGATACTACCAACCTTCAACATTCAGGCACATAAAGGAAGATATTGGGGATGTAAAGACAGAAAAGATTTGGTCTGATTTGATCCGAATCAATTGACCTTTACCTTCTCTGGGTCAGCCCAAGTCCCTGGTGTCTGCAGGTCAGAGCAAGGCTGTAAATTACTTTTCCTTTCTTCCAGCCCAGCTTCCCACCCACTATTAACTACCCTTGGGTTGTACCAATAGTCCCCCAGTGGCCTTTGCAATGCAGAAGCCCATTTAAATTGCTAAGTATTTCAGAAAACATTACCTGTTTTAACTAACATCTCATCACTTCTCGTATCTCTGTTCATTGGATCCTTTGTGGTGTTGAAATCAAACATAAAGGAGCTGTTTGCCATGTCTGCAAGGCCATCCCGGCACACAGAGCCAGAACAGAACCCTGCATCGATCAAAACCTTTCTGATAACGCAAAGGTTCTGCACAGAAAGACCCCAGGGCCTTTTCTCAGTGTTAACACTTCAGCAGGAGCCACCAGCAAAGAAGTCAAGCAGAAATACTTGGCACAGTTATGAGGGAGAAGAGATTAGAGTGCAGCTCAGTGTCCAGGGAACAGGAGGAGAGTCAGGGAAGAGATGCCCAGAAGGACAAGCTGAGGGTCATTTTCAGGCACAAATTAACCCTTGAGCAAAGCAAGTGTGTATAGAGCATCGTTCAGAATTTAATACCTTTATGGAAGCTGCTTCTCCCACCTCATGAGTTTGCCACTTTCCAGCCCCTTCCTCGCCATCAGTGAGGAGTCATCTGCTCAGAAATCCAAGAAAAAGCTGTCTCTCACTGTTCCCATTTCGGAAGGCATTCTTTTCTGTACAAAAGGAGGGGTTTGGGTTTTAGCAGGAATGGATATTTCTGTCTGCTCACCAGATCTCATCCAGGCACCTGCAGTGGCATGGCAGTCTGACACAGCTTTTCAGGCTTGGGAAACCAAGCCGCACACAACAACCTTTCTCTTTGTTATTATTCCATTCAGGAATGTCTCTTTTCCAGGAGGGACTGCAGGTCACTCCCCAAAACAGAGAGCTGGGGCAAAGCCCCTCCTCAGAGCCTGCCCACAGTTATGAGAAAAGGAGCAAGAGCCTAAATTCTGCTCATCTTCTTGTCAGCCACGAGCTGCAGCCATGATTCCTGCAGGCACTGACACACCAATAGCCACAGGAACAGAAGTTGTTCCATGGTGGTGACAGCAGACATGTGTCAGCATGGGTGGCATTGTGGGACAAGAAGTAATGCTGCAAAGATATTTTTTAAATTGACAGAAAATACGCAAGATCTTTGCTGACAGAAAACTTTCGTGTCATTCAAAATGCTGCTCAATCCTTCAGCTCTGTCCTTTAAGGAAATCCCTGAACAGGTCAAATCACATCACTGGTTTAAGGAGTTAAAACAATAAAAAATAATTATTTATGAAAATGTCTTTATTCACTTATATTCTCCCAGGAATAACTAAAGCCGCTTTGTAAAAGGAATTTCCCAAATTCCGCTTTGAGCAGAGAACATTCTGGAAACTTTCACTCTGGCAATGCTTTAAAAATTACCCCCAGCCTAATTAGCATCTGCTTTAGGAGTTGAAGTTATTACAGGGTCATTTATCTGCTCTAAGGATCTTGTACACAATTGAGCAGATTTTTAATGTTTAACATTTCTGCCCATAAACCACCAATGAAAGACATTCACCTAAGGGAGCGTGTAATGGGTAATTCAGGTTTTTGTTTCTCTTCAACATGTCTCACTAATGCCAGGTTTTCTAATCACAGAAGAGGTACCATCACCTATGAAGGAAATGCAGCTCTTTTTAGAAAGCTCAAAGAAGACTTAAAAATAAGATAAACAACAAGAAGAAAAAATTAAAGAAGCAAACAAAAACCCCTTTAAAAACAAATTGGATATTCTATAATTGAGAGAAGTCTTTTGCAAAAGGAATGGTCTTAGGTGCAGTAGATTAATTAGGAAATAAACCTCAAAAGATGGGAAGGGAAGGGAANAAGGAAAGGAAAGGAAAGGAAAGGAAAGGAAAGGAAAGGAAAGGAAAGGAAAGGAAAGGAAAGGAAAGGAAAGGAAAGGAAAGGAAAGGAAAGGAAAGGAAAGGAAAGGAAAGGAAAGGAAAGGAAAGGAAAGGAAAGGAAAGGAAAGGAAAGGAAAGGAAAGGAAAGGAAAGGAAAGGAAAGGAAAGGAAAGGAAAGGAAAGGAAAGGAAAGGAAAGGAAAGGAAAGGAAAGGAAAGGAAAGGAAAGGAAAGGAAAGGAAAGGAAAGGAAAGGAAAGGAAAGGAAAGGAAAGGAAAGGAAAGGAAAGGAAAGGAAAGGAAAGGAAAGGAAAGGAAAGGAAAGGAAAGGAAAGGAAAGGAAAGGAAAGGAAAGGAAAGGAAAGGAAAGGAAAGGAAAGGAAAGGAAAGGAAAGGAAAGGAAAGGAAAGGAAAGGTTTCTCAACCTGCAGCCTGGCTTTTCTGAAACATGGTTGGTCGGAGGGTGATTAATCAAACCATAACTATCCTTCAACCAACCACTAGCCCCATTTTTTTGGGTAATTATTCCTCTGAATTTCATTTTCCACTGTTGGATTGGCCAGTTGCTTACCAGGAGAAATGGAATTTTGGGGCACATGTGCCCCAGGATGCACTGGTCAGGCAGGGAATGGAGTTCCAGAACTCACGAGGATTCATTCCCCTCAGCTCAGGCAAACTGCAACACACACATTGGTGTCTCCAGGACTCAGAAAATTCAGGCTTTACCAAGAGTGATTTCAAACTTAAAGAGGACATCCATGTTTAATTACAAGCAGAATGCAGAAGTCAACCCTTCTTCAATTAATTTCGTCTTTGCTTAATGTTCTTATTATGTGAATCAATCTAAAGACCTTGCGAAGACTTTTTGATCATTATTCTGAGAGTTATTTTAGTTTTGGTTTGATGTTTGGGATTTTGGTTGCTGTTATTGTTCTGCCCTAGATCACAAGAATAAATTTCTAGAAGAAGGAAGTATTTCTCCTTTCTGGTGTGAGTTGGTCTGTAATCCCTCCTAGCAGCACTTCACAAAATGCGTCTGATTGAAACTTCTCGGGTACAAAAAGCAAACCCAGGCAGTGTTTCGGTGTTAACGCAGCGGTGAGCTCAGAACACAGAAAATCTGCTCCTCCTTCAAGAACCCTCTGAGTCTCCAATATAATCATTGGCTTTTCTGAGAGAAACAAAGGGAAAAGAGAGGATTTTTCTGAGAGAAGCAAAGGGTAAAGAGAGGATTTTTCTGAGCTTGGGGGCGTGGGCAGCCTGCTGATGTTCCTCCAGCTGAAACCCAGCAGTTAAAAGGAGATGGGGGAGCAAATCAAAGATCCTAAAACAATTGCAGTCCTGCCTCACTTAAAAGGGATTTTAAGGCTGGCTTAGGTCCAGGGTAACTCTCTGCCTTTAATACACATTGAGTCAGATATTTGAATTTGAAATGAGTGCTGGGGAAGTTTTATAATTTCTTTAAATGGTCATTCAGAAGAGCTTCAGAGCCAGCTCAGTGGTTATTATTGAAGCTTAAGAGTAACAGATAATTGGCTCATGGAAAAGCAGGGCAGTGTGAGAGTGGGAAGTAAAAGTGTAGCTGGAAGCCAATGATACTCAGGAAGAAGAAATATCTGTAAAATGGGGTTTAGACATGTGGAGGAATTCTCAAATATGGTCTTACAAATAATTTGATCAAATCTTCCAGAAACGCAAATATAAAACATTTGGATAATCCTTCTTAAAAGATGGAAAGATAATACAGCCAGAAAGAGGTGAATTTCACAAGTGGATTTGCTGCCATACCCACAGACCTCAGAGCAGGTTGTGCACATTCCTAGTCTCACCTGGCTACTAGAAATCATGATTTATTTCCTCAATTTAAGTGATTTCAGAGTATTAGAGAACCAAATTAATGTCACTGGGAAATAAGATATATTCCTGTCTGACAAAAAAAAAGCAGATATTTTTATAAGCTTTGTTTCTCAAAAATACAAACATTAATTTAACGGAAAGTTTGAGAGCATTTAAAAACCTGAGCTGGTAAATGGACCAGACCATAAGAGATCACATCATACAAATCAAAATAGGAATATTATAAAATAAAAAAGCTGAGGTAAAACCCTGTATCAATGGAGCTGAGGCTTCCAACCAAAAAAAAAAAAAAAATCAAATAAATTTTAAAAGGTACATTCATGAATAAAACTCCAGACAAAATGAGCCTGGAGCTCTGTGATGAGTAAACAGGAAACTGGAACCAGAAAATACAGAATGGAAGGAGTCTGCTGCCATGTGTGAGAGCAGTTAGCCTAAGTTTTTCTTTTTTCTGAGCTAAGATTAGCAGGTTTAATAACTCAGTTCCACGCAATGGGCTGAATTCTTAAAACCAGGAACTTTTTCCCCAATTTCTAACAATCTTCTGGATTTATATCTATGGACAAAGATATACATCTTTGCTATCTTTTTTTCCTCCCAATCACAACGGAAGTTAAAACCCTGCAATACTCCTCCTCTGCACTACTGTATGGAATATTAAATCTGAAATTCTGCTTTTCACAGAAAAATGAGCATTTGTTGTTATGGACATTTGTTGTTATGGGCATTTGCTGTTATGCTTTCACTCCATTATAAAGCACTGTGAGTTTTGTTGTTTTCTCCTGACTGCAAAAATGTCCTTGAAGGGCAAAGCTGTCCAAGTCCCAGCCTCCAAACATGACATTTTTTCCCCAAAATCTTTTCTGTCACAACTTCCCTCTCCTCTCAGTAGTAATCCTTCTATTTCTAGGAGTGAAAGTAAGAACTACCCTCAGTGAGCTGAAACTTTTGTGATCTGTCTGGAAGAAATAGTTGTGAATTTTTTTCACTCATATGTAAAGGGATGTTTTGCTCACTCTGTGCTCATTTGAAGCCGGTGTAAATTATTATTGAAAAAAGCAAATTATGGAAAACCAGCCATTACCAAAAAAGTGACTTTAATTGTGACCTAAATTGAGCTGTTGCACTCCAAGGAGAGGGGTTATGATAAAATAATCCTAATTTCTTTATTGTTTGTATTTTATCTTTATTATCTGTATTTTGGCCTTAAAACATTTAGCTTTATATAAATTTAACAACCTATGAAGTCTTTTTGGAGAACAAAAATTAGCAAAGGGTCAAGCTCCACACAACACAAATAGGTTTTCATATGTGGATAGTTTGTTACTAAGTACATTTGAGCAGGAATAAATAAAATGCAAAATAAATTATAATCTGCAATTATAATTTCCCAATTCAATTGGATTTTCTGTCTTACCAGTCTATCCCTATTCTTTGCACTTTGGTTCAACAGTTTGGTTTCAGGTTCAGCTGCTGAACAATGAAACAGAAAATGGAAGACCAGCTGAGACTGACAAACACAAAAAGGGCTGATCAGGCCCAAATCTCAGAAATTTTCAAATAAAAGTGGGAGAGTTTATATTAAATTTACTTTAGTTCACTGAAACAGGTTCTGCTCCACAGTGTAATGCACTGCTAGATTTTATTATTTATTGCTTTGTATAAAACTCAAATACCAGAAATCAGCACAATGGCCTCTGTATATTCCCAAAATTGCATTATTTTGCTCACACAACAATAGGGTAAGAAAATGCTATTAATGAAGTTCAGAGAGTAAAATCCTGTGCAGAGAAAATGAGTTTGATGACATCTGCTCCACGTCCCATTGAAGGAATGCTTCTATATTAACTTATGCAAATACAAGCAAACATTCCATAATATGCAAATGAACTATTAATAAACCGTTGCCATAATGATTAATAAATTATTAGCATACCTTACATGTGTATAATGAACTCTTTGAAGAGCTCTCTCAGCCCTGCTCTCCTAACGCTGAGCACTCAGAGGCACAGATAGCAATCACAAGTGCTATTGCAATCCAAATAATCCAGACTTCATTCTGAGAAACACAAAAAATGCCAGTTCATTATCAGCGAGTTACAATCTGGGGGAATAATAAATCCCAGCAGTGTGGAAATATTTTTAATTAGGATTTGAAACATATTAAAGCCATCAACCAACACTACCCCCTACTCTAAACCTGCCTTTTTTTAATCAATTACACTTTGTAACAAACAATTTTGTAGCAGGGAGTATTTATATCCCAAATTAGAAATACAAGGTTTCTGGCTGCTCTGTGTGTTGTTCCTGACCCAGTGTTATTTTTCCTCCATTTCTGATCCAACCAGCTATTTAAATTCACCAGGATGTTTGCACACGTTTCCTAATTCACATTATATG
Source organism: Origma solitaria (assembly GCA_013397895.1). NCBI lineage: Eukaryota > Metazoa > Chordata > Aves > Passeriformes > Acanthizidae > Origma > Origma solitaria. The sequence goes on along the minus strand of VZRL01005201.1, from coordinate 117,216 downwards.
TTACCTAGCGCTATTTTTTTTTTCCAATTTTTTTTTTGGCATTCACCGCTTGACATGAAAAGGCAAATTCTATAGAGCCCACGTTGAGTCAGCAGAAGGGCAAAAACCTCCCCAGAAGGTGTCACATATCCCCAGAGGGCACAGCATGACAAACCCAGGAGCTTCTCCAGCGATGATGAAGGGTTTCGAGCACACAGTGGGCAGAAGTCCTAACACACTTGAAAAATATTTAACTGAACAATAATGGAGCGGTGCCAAATACTAAAAGTTACCAAAGATAATTTTAATTGTTGTAGATATAATAGTGTTCAATGACAGCTGTTTTGGAACAAAAAGGTTATTTCCTGAAAATTATTGTAATATTTTTCTCCCAAAATAGCCCCTGGTTCACTGCTAAAGTTACCTGGCATCCTCTAATGCTTAGCACAGATGAACAACCAGTTATTAACTTTATTTTTTAGGAGTCTTCAGATCTTAAATGAAAATAATGACTTATTTGAAAGCCTAACGAGAGTCAGTTCAGAAGAGGAGCAGACAAACTGAGTGAACAATTTGCATGAATGAAACGTGATGACTTTAATGTAACAGCTATTTCAAGCTGCTTTTTTATTTTCTCATACTTCTGCGAAACATAATTCAAGTGAGGATTAAAGTTTCTGTTTCTCTGCCCAGCAGAATTCCCTGCACGTTGGCAGCACATTTTTATGGCGAAGATTTAATCACAGAGCAAGGAGATATTTATTACACTCAGGAACTCTCATCTGAGGCCTTTGGGTTTAGCATCTGTGTGCATTTACCCAAACAACACAGGGAAATGTGATGCCCTTATAGCACAAATATTGGTGTAATTTTTCACTGTGCTCTGTCTGGAGTCTCACACCCCTTTTGGGTAAAAGTGAGGCAGAGTTTGGTGTGTATTTTGTTGGATCATGTCTCAGTTGTCACAACATCCATGGAAACAGAAGCCTCTGCAGCACAATTTGTGAGATGCAAAAAATTCTTTTGCCACTTCTGGTGATTCTTTCAGAACTAACACAACTAAAATGACATAATTTTAGGACGTTTAGTGTTATAATAATACATATTAATTACAAAGATAAACCAGAAACTGCTTTATTCAGTCTTTGGTCTTGTTATCAAAAGCCATGCAACCCATTCACTTTAAAGACTAATGAAGGTGTTTCAGCAAACATAATTAAATCTATAGGACAGTCTGAATGTAATCTAATTCTCTTTCCGTCTTCACTACCTATATCTGTCCTAAATAATTCCAAAATGTTCAAAATGGGTTTCAGTATTTAAGGAAATAAACCAGATTTGCCAGACATCTGAAAGAGACACTGATCTCCTCGGTTTAAAACCTCTTTGCAATAAAAATAAAAGTGGTGGTGGGTTTAGAACCTCTTTGCAACAGAAATAAAAGTTGTGGCGATCTGAATGTGAGACCCCGACAGGAATGCTGAGAACTAATCCTTAAGCCAAGGAGATGCTCTCCATTCCGTGGCTTTCACTGGGATTTAGGAGCTGTTTTTCTACAGCATCATCATTTAATTGACCGGCAGCATTTCCTACGTTGGTCTGAGCACCCTGGAGATTTGGGGAAAATATGTAAAAAGCAGGGATTTTAAAAATAGGGTTTCAAATTAATTCCATCACAACAATGTATAAAAACTAAAAAGCGGGACAAAGGTTATAGGAAATGGAAGTACCAAGAGATCTTCAAATAGTCCTCCAAAAGAAACAATGGGGGGGTATTAATTATTTTTTCACAATTATGAGGGAGTAAATACCTTTCTCATACTCTTACCAGGAAGACACAATTCTCTTCATGAACGAACATTTAATTGGAATCTGGAGGCAAAGTTCTTTGGACATTTGAAGTTAAAATTTGCACTTTTGAGTTTTTAGTCTTTCCTGGAAGCAGTGAATTGCTGTAAAAGACAGCAAATTATCCAAAAGGAATTACTTTAGGAATACAGGTTGTGATCTGCTGATACAATTACACACAAAGTCCTTTCATGAGCACAAAATAATTGTACAGAGAGAAATTACTTATCTCACAGTGCTCTAGCAATGCAATATTATTTCTATTTAATACATGAGTAAAAGGAGACAGAGCTCAGTGACTTAGTGACCCACAGGAAGCCAGAGACACAAGCAGGAATAGAAGCGAGACCTGTCAGCAGCTCAGTCCCATGCTTTAACCACAAGCCCAGCCACCTCCTTCCCATCCCAGATTAGCACAACTCCCAGCCTCGGTTGCATCAGCTCCTAATTTCAGATGTCTAAGCATGCATAATTGGGGAAATCTGGATTTCTGAAGTTGAGTAAGTTACCTTCATAAATCTGTCTTACTTCAATCACACAAGAAATTCGGATAAACTGGTTTTAAATGAGGCTCAAAATGACCTTTTGGTTGCTTTAAAAGGACTCCTTCAGAAACAAATTTCTGATGGACTAACACATCTGACAGCAGATTATGTTGGAGCTCTTTATTCCTATATATTCTTTTGCCTGCTAACTGTGTGTTACTTCAATTTGGGCCCATTTGGTCAGAACGGGACTCGAACATGAGTATCTTATCCAATTTCAGAAGAACCAGACAGTCCTAGAGAGAAAGTTATTCCCTTCAAGATGAAATCAGAGAAATCAAGAGCTGGGGAGAGACTAAAAGTCAGGGAAAAAAAAGTCAGGATATGATACATGAGTATCATATCCAATAACAGAAGAACCAGACAGTCCTAGAGAGAAAGTTATTCCCTTCAAGATGAAATCAGAGAAATCAAGAGCTGGGGAGAGGCTAAAAGCCAGGAAAAAGCCATTATAATTAGAGGTAGGCAGGCTGGTGTGATCTTGGCTTTGGTGAACTTGAAGCAGCCATGGTTTGGATTTTGTTCTCTTTTTATCCAAGTCTTGAAGTTCAGGCAAAGGAGGCTCGTTTTTAAGGGGTTCTTGTTTTGACCCGCTCTGCAGTTATCTGCGAAAAATCTGCACCGTGCCTGGTTCTATCCCTCCTGCTGGATGCGAGCAGAAATTCACCCAGAAATTCTCACTCCTCTACCACCACTTAAAGAAATGCAGTTTATACCCTGAGTTTTGCCATATATCTGTGTAAAATGCCACTGATAGCAGCCGAAACTTCTAATTCCTTTCAGCTCAAACGTGTGTACATACAGAATGTGCAAGCCGAAGATAGGAGTGTGGTGTGATATTATGACTTACTTTTCAAAAACATGCCTTCCCAGACCAAAAAGTGCCAATAAAGACATAGAATAAGATAGGCTAAGGCAAATAAGATATGCTTTTTATCACTAAAAGGACACCAGAGATACAAATTAAAATATTACATTACCCAAGAGAAAGAACACAGGGTAACCTGAAAGAGGACAGCAATACGGTACATTTTTAGCTGATTTAAACTCCACTCCTTTAAAGCAAGGCAATTTGCACAATCAGAACTTGTTGCTCAGGCTGTCAGATTTATGGCTGCACTGTCAGAGCAGGAGATTGCCCTCTAGATGTTAAAAGTTTGGCTACTTTTGCATTCCAGCCCAGAACACCAGGATGGGGATTTTAAATTTGTGCTTAAAGCAGAGCACAAACGCAGGGGAAACATAAAGAGTAAGTGAAAGGTGGAATTTGTGTATTTTTAGAGATGGGAAGAGGTATCAATCTGTCACCTCTATAGCCTTGTAATGTTGCTGCCCTTCTCAAGCCAATCATAAAAATCACAGCATCACAGAGTCTTCAATATATTCATTTTTCTAACCATAAACACCTAGCTGGAAATCTGTAGGAACTGTTGTACAGGAATTTGTTCACTAAGATGGAAAAGAGAAATGAAACTCTTCAAGGGAAGAGGATTTTTTGTCATTACCAACACCCTTGTTCATCCCAAGATTCCACAAAGTACTCATTTCAGTTTCCCATCTCAGTGTGACTATTTTTGCCATATGATTCAATTTAATCTCCCTTATATTTTCTGAATAATTGAAACTAATAATGTACAGTCAGACAGTAATAAGTGCAAGCAGGAATAATTTTTTTTTCAGATGCAGTAAGTGCTTCAAAAAGACTTACCACGAAAGGCTGAATGATTAAAATTAATATAAAATGCAATTCTTTCACATGAAAAGAATTAACTAATGCTTTTATGTCCAATAGGAAAAACAAAGAATAATTGATCTTTTGTGAAGGCAAATTATCTTCTAATTTAAAAACTAGAAGTGATGCTGAGAAACTCTCTTCTGCATCTCTTTGAACTTAGGGCAGAATTGCCCACAGTTCAGGAAGGCCTGAGCCTGACATTTCATTCTTGTTTCGTAACTCTTAGAGGTCCCAGCCAAACTTAGGAATTCTCTCAGATAAGCAGGGGAGAAAGTCTGGATCATCAAAAACAATGCAAACAAAAGCTTACGAGAAACTGATAATTTCTTTATTATGACCATTTCATTACTGTGTAAAGCAGCTTGATTATAGAATAGATAATATATTTGTAGCTTATTTTATTTCTTCACCAATACAGAAATGGTTGGCTTTCTGAGGAAAAAAAAACTCACTCTTTGTTAAGGAGAAACAAATTAATTTAAATTATAAATAAGGCATACTTTTAATTACCAAATAAGATTTATGAGTTCTTCATCTCTTGATTCTTCAAATTCAGATTAGCTGTCTAAAAGAAACATTTAATGAGTTACTAAATCCTGCCTATAAATCTATGTTAAGCAGGATATCAGACTAAGTAATTTTTTTCCTTTCCTGTCTCAATCTGCTAAAATGCATATTTACAAAACCCAACTAATTTGTACATAAGCTATCATTACTGGTTTTCCTTTATATTTTATGATTTCTGTTCAAAAGATGAACTTGCTAAAGCAAATAATGCTTAGAACAGAAACAGACTGATAGTGTGTTTGTAATACTTCTGTGAAAGCTGTGTTTAGCTGATTGCTCTGGACAGAGTCAGATATGCCTGTCTCATCCGTGCAATTTAATTAAAATCCAAACTGGGCTTTGTATTTCTGCCTCACTTCTGAACTTATTCAAAGTCTGGGCTCAAAGCATGACTGCATAGTCACAATTGGCTGTTATCAATACCCGCCAATTTTTGGAATGCTCCCAGTTGCATAGAATTTGGAAAAATGTACATGTTAAAATCTTGGGTTTTGGGAGGGATCCTCTGTTATTCAGACATTTAAACTAAAGGGATAAATCTGCAGCAGTTCACGCAGACAACTCTGTTCTCACCAGAGTTAAATCAGAACTCTGTGGAGTGCCCAGCTCAAATCTTTCTCCTTTTAACTTTCTGTTGAAACTCTACCTCAGCTATTGCTGTAAAGTGGTAGAAATATTAATAAACGAGGTATTTAAAACCTCTTATTGTTAAAATTCTTTTACCCACATTTGCCTCTTTGTTCATGCATGGTAATTCTGAGGGTTTGTTTTACTTGTTTTCAGGACCTGGCTTCTAATTCTGAGCCAGGGTGTTACTGGAATAGGTATTACTGCAGTATGTTAAAATAATTTTTAAAATACCCAACCCAAACAATAAAAAAATAACCACTTAAAAAAAAAAATCCACATTTTCCAGGGCTAAAAAATTCAGATGAAAGGGAAAAAGCAGGAATTGAAAAAGATTCCTTGATCTGTAAAGGCAGAGGTAACACCTCAAGCCTATACAAATAGACAGATAATTCTTATAAAAATTAACACAAGGCTTCAAGCCTCTACAGACAGAGAGATTGTTCTCATAAACAAAAGGCTGTAGGCAAAGTTAGTATCTGTAGGGAGTCCAGGTATTTTGACGTGTTCAACCCTAATCTATAAATTGCCTTCAGTATACAAATAATGAAGCAAATGTGGGCTCTCTTTCAAAATGCTTGATGACTAAGAACCATAATGAGGCAAATTTGGGATCCTCTCAACCTTCCAGTGATGTCCAAGGGATCAGGAGTTTTTCGAGATAAACTGTTGTATCCTGGGGCACCTCGAGTTCCAAGCTGACTCTCTAAAGCCTGTTGATCTTATGCCTTTTTTTCCACATCTAACTTCTTTTTCAAAGCCTCGGAGGCTGAGATAGAGGAGGTGACAGGCTTGTCGGGGCTTGCTGCCTCTGCAGAGGTACCGAGCACAGCCTATACCGCTCGTCTCCGCATTCCTGGCAGGGGGGGAGCGCGCCCACAGATAATCTCTAGGAAAAAAAAAAAAAAAAAAAAA
>VZRL01005201.1:73003-110081 GCA_013397895.1 Origma solitaria | reverse complement strand
CCCCGGCCAGGCTCGGGTCCGTGCCGCGGCTCCCGGCCGGGCAGCCCGGGCGCTGTGTCCATGGTGCTGCACCGGGCCGGGCGCGGGGCCGCCCGAGGGTCCGGCCGCAGCCGCGCAGCGGAGGATGCTCGGGGGCTGCAGGGGCCATGTCCGGCCCTGGAGGGGCGGCGGTGATGGGCACGGTGGATGGAGGGATGGAGGGATGGATGGATGGATCCGCTGCTCGGGCACACCGCGGGGTGTCCCTTCCTGCCGCCCTAGGGGAAAGCACCGCCAGGGCACTGCCGGGCTCACCTGGCTCCTCTCGTAATGAATGAACAGCCTTTTTTTTTTGTTTTGTTTTCAATTTCCCAATCGCAGAAAGTCGGGGAGCCTTTCAGAGCCTGCAACTAAGATGCTATGTTGAAATATATTGTGTCTTGATGGCATGCCTCAGGTTCGCAGGAGAGTTTTGTAATCTTCCTGGTGTCATTTCTCCCCGGGGTATTCTGCAGCTAGAGAGTGCAAGTTCCTGTGGTGTTGTAACTTTGAGGCACTGTGTACACACGACAATACTATGCTGACTTAACAGGGATGCATTTATTAATATCAGTGATGTAAGGCTGGTATTTATTGTAATTAAAAGCTCAGGGAATAATCAATTTCTGGATGTACTGTGGAGTCTAGGCTCCTTGAAATCAGATAGATCAGTTATAATTCTCCTTGAAATAACCAGGGGTTTGGGTTCGCCTTTTATTTGTGACTTGCTCCCCCACCTCTGAACAAGCTTTTGCTGTAGAACGTGATTATAAAGGTTCCATTTAAAAATATCTACTTTCTGGTAGCAATTAGTCCATAATTTAATAAGTAATTTACCTTTTAAAAGGTTACTATGATTTGTTACTAGTTAACTAAAAATTCCCAGTGTACACCAAGCGACTGTGACATATGATACTCAGTGCTCTCCTTTAAAAAGAAGTTTCCTATGGTGTGCTCTCATTAATATCAGAATTTGGTGCATAAAGTGATGTGTTTGACATCATTATTCTCTTTGGCTGTCACAAAAAAAAAAATTGCTGCAAAAATTGCTTAGAGATTTAATTATGAGATTACAAGAAATCACTCCTAGCAGTGTGTTAAGGCATGTGGCACAATATAAGCATGGGCTTGTCAAGGGGAGAGAGAGTTGAAAAAAACAGTTGGCACTGACTTTGAATGATAACCAATCAGAAATAAAATATAAAGGTATTTTTACGCAGACAGCTTCTGAATTTGAATGCTTTTAGGCATCAGTTTTGTAAAATACCTCACTAACTGGTAGTGGTTCAGAGATTCTCTATTTTTAAACAGCTTTAAACTGGTCTGTGTTTCTTAGAAATGCGTCAATGGCAAATTCCTTGATAATACAAAATATTAAATATTAGCAGTCAATGAAACTTCCATTATAATATGGAAGATACAAATAATTTTTTCCTGATATAAATTTGTATTTCATATAATGAATTCCCAATTGCAGGCAGTGAAATATCAGAATTAAATTGAAGAATGTTGAAGCTCTGCCTTTTAACCTTCATTATGGGACTGATAAAAATACCCATTATCAACAGTGGTTCTAAATCTGACTCTTCTGTGGACTTTTTAAAATAACCATAAGTCCCTTTCTAAGTCAATTAATTAAATTTAGGTTTATACTACTCTCAGTATAATTTTCTACTTACACTAATGACTAATAAAATTAATTCGGAAAAAGTTTTATTGTAAAAACAAGAGAAAGTTTAAAAGTAGAATGAAAACTCTGTCTTGTGCAAGGATGGACTAAATAATGAGAAGTGAACTTACTTTTTTTCACCTTGATTGGTGAGGCCCTCCTCAGGTTCTTTTTTCACATGTAATCTGCTCAGAGTGGAATTGAATATCTTTACTAGCCCTTTTTAGTAGCCTAATTGTGAATCATTAATTGTGCATGTTTGATATTCAGAATCTGAGTTTCTTTTACAAGCTTTTTCACAAGGATTGTTCCCATGTCCTCCTCTGTCACGCAGTAAAAGTTTCCAGTGCAGTTACTCAAGAGGAATCATCCTACAATTATAATGCTAGGTTCTTTTGAAGTCATGGGTACAATACTTTCCATTAGTTATTGCTACTAGTTTAATTTTTTAATCACTAATAAGTTTATTAAATCCAGCATGATATTAGATGATAAGTGCTATTATTTCGTGCTGTATTTCCATAATGATGTGTAGTTTTTTAACAGCAGGGATCTGTTTCTCAGGTACTTTATGCCAAATGTTCTTTGTGTGTCAGTTAACTTTCCGTGAACTAACAAAAGAAAGAGTTAGAAATAATCCAAAGCAAGAGAACATTGTTGTACTCAAGTCCTACCTACTCGTGCCACGAACAGAACTTGATGGTTCCTATTAACAGGTCAGGTCTTAAGGACTTCATTTACAGAGTACTTGGGGAAAATATCTCCTCCTTGTCCCCATCTTTTTCCCTGTGGAGGCTTTTCCAAGGCAGAATGAAAAATGAAAGAGCTGTAAGATTTGTCTTCAGATTCTCAGGAATATGAAACAGAAATTGTTTCCTACAGTGATAAACCTCTAATACTCTTCTTGTCGGTTTCCCCCCTCCACTTTTTATTTTATGCAAAGGAAAGAGTCCAGGAAGGTTTTTTCAGTTGTGCTTTTTTTTGCATGTGGGGTAGTCCATCTTTTTTTTTCAGTTGTACTTTCAGGTGCCAGGGACAATGTAGAAAATGCAAATTATCACCCTGGTACTCAGCCTGTGGTCCGTGGGGCTTGGGGTACTCCCAGATGCTGCAGGCAGAAGGAAATAGGAAGGAGAAAATACATGTGGCAGCCATAGGAAACACTGAGTTTCTACTTCAGCATCAGCTCTTCTCTTGCAACATGGGCTTTCCTCTTCTTCCCGCTGCAAACTTCTCAGCTCTTCTCACACTCCAGGGCAAATTACAACTAAATCTGTTTGACTTTTGCTCTTTAAATTTAGAGGGGGCAAAAGAAAAAAAACAAACCCAACCAAACAATGCCTGTCCTGAAGTCTTCCTATCTGGAAACTTTCGCAGAACTGAAGTCAATTTGATGATGTTCACATTTTTCTCCCACTCCACCCACACCTTCCATTATATTATTTGGCCTGTTTGCCCTCTCATAAACCACTCTATAGAATTGAACTAAACAATGACATCATTCTCCAATTAAAATTCATGATACATGAACTATATAGATATTTTTAATTACCTGTGTTGCAGTAGTACCTAGCAGCCTAGTCAAGTTTGGGGCCATCTTCTTACTCAAATGAAATAATTGCCCCTGTCCTCAATACTGTATGATCTATGACATGAGAATGCAAAGAGTTCCACGTTTGCAGTGGAGACACAATACAGGAGGGAGATTGCGGCAAAAAATTAAATTTAAAATTTCATTGTTTCCTTTTATGCCTACAATTGTAAATGATGCTTACAATGGTAATAGATTCTAATCAGCATTATGACAAAAAAAGTTAGGGACATGTTGTAATAAATCCCCAAATTTGCAGCAAAAAACTCCTCAACTCCTAAGCAGTATCCTATTCTTTTCACTTGGCAGTTTCACTAGCTTTCCCTGGAAATAGGAAGATTATCACCCTTAGAAAGGGGAGGATAAGGAACCACCTCCAAAGCCGGGTTGGGAATTTCTGGAATGGACTTGAATAGCAGGAGATGCTCTGTGGACTTGCATAAGCCACCCCCTTTCCTCATGACTAAGCAGATCTCCTCCATGCCATGCCGTCTGCACATTCAGGACAAAGTCTATGGATTCAAGTCTCTGAATCCCAAAGTCTACTCTGCTGGTTGATAATTAGCAATTTAAAAAACACGAAGCTGACGGAGCTCTGGGGATGTATGTCCAGGCACAGTGCACTGCATGGCTGCTGGGATGAACATGTGTGTGTGGTTAGGGACATGCTTGTAGGGGATGTGTGTGTGTAGGAAAGGGATTAACCCTCTGTTAGGAATGGCTTCCTGCTTATCTCAGCAGTGCTGAAAGGCTCTACGTAACTTCTGATAGCACAGGATAATAAATATTGGGTAATACCCCAATAGAAAATATATGGAGTACACCACGGTAGCAAAGAAACTTGTTGGTTTATTGGAAGATGCAGAGCCTAGAAAAAATATCCAGCTAAAAAAATCTCAGCTTCCTTGAGGTCAGTGGTGGATCTGCTGTTTCAGTAGGATCAGGTTTGCAGTGATAAAAATGTAGTCCTCTCTACAGTTTGCTTCCATGCAATTACTAGTGAATTACTGTGTGTCTGTGGGTTTAGGAGGCTCCAAATTGAGGGTCCGGCTCTAAAGGAATTGCTGTTTGCTCAGTGAGACTAAATGCCTGAAATTAAATAACCATGAGTACATATTATAGCTAAAGTCCTGCATATTTTTCTTTAAAACTTGTAAGAAATGCCAGTGTAACAGGAGGACTGTATTTATCTGCCTCTTTTACTGGAATTTATGCGATCAATTTCTTAACGTATTTCAACTCCAATGAAATACCAACATGTTGGTGCAGACATTGCAGTTGGGATTAGTTTATTCTAGACTTCAAATTAGGCATGAGCTCTACTTTTGGTCTTCTAACAGCTATTATTATACTATTAGAAAATAGTCTGCCTCATGCTGCTTTACGGGTTGTTGGGATTTCATGAGCTCCATAGGGACTGATGTCTTTCCTCTTTATCACAGATCAGATTGTGACATATTTTAGATTCCCTTTTGCCAGAATCCTATACTTTTTTATAGACCTCCAGCTCCAACCGCTCTAGCTTACCTGGATGTATAAAATTCTAAATACATGATTTTCATCCAAACACTTCTAGCTGTACGGAATATTGATCTAGGATAAGGCAGAGCAGCAGAAGTTTTCTTATTGCATCTTGTGTTTTTCCGCCGAGTTTAAGCATTTACTTTGCAGAGAATTTCATATTTGCACAAAGCAGTCCTGCCCAGAATTATGATCTTGTCTTAAACTTTTTACACAATACGTGATTACACCGCGTTGCATAAAGTGGGATTTTATGTTATGATATTGCATGAGAGGTCCATAGTACTTGTGTGTTTGTTTAGAGTTATTGAACAGAGCTGTTGTGTAACTGCTGTTACTATTTGTGGCTGTGTAGCAGCAATTCTGAAGTTTGAGAGGCTTTGAACTTGGGTCGCCATCTGTATACAAATAGACTGATGGACATTTTCACTCCCTGTGCTAGGGGAACGTTTTAATATTGCCGTGAACTGAGTGCTCGGCCATGGTGCTTTGAGAGAGATGTCAGCCTACCAAAAGACTCACATTGTTCCACCAAAAAAAGGAACTATGAAAAGAAAAATGTTAATTACAGGCTTTAACACTCACACCAAGATCTTCTAGTAGGGGTGGTCAGAAAAACAGGTTTTACTACCTGGACCTGGTGCTTTGTGGTGCTATCTAATATGGGGGCTTGTGGAAAAATGCAGCCACTTCTATTTACTGCCTTTCATAATGTACATATTTCCTCATGATAGGTTTAGGTACTGACTTTTTATGTCTACAGTAAATAAAACTGAGAGTTTATCCTTTCATCTTGAATGTGTTTTCCTTGGAGTTGCTGTTCCCTACAGTGGTATTTCAGCTACAATATTTTATGCTGAATCTCAGTTTTTAAGCTTCACAGAAGCATGTTATTATGTGGTGTATTGATAAATTGATTTTTAATCCTACCTATGAATGTAAAAAAAAAAAGAAGCCCAAATTTTATTTTCAGTTACACCCAGAGAAATCTATAGATAAGCAAGTACAGAAGTACATGAGGGCAAAAGGTTGCTTTATTTACTCTGAGTTTATCTTTATTCTCTATTCTCTAAACTTATTCAGGACCACATGTAATGAAATTGGGAGAAATTCTGAAGAGGCCACAGCTGAGGGTCTCATTCCCTTCAGGATGAGGAAAAAATACAATATTTATTTACTTTCTAGCATGTAGTGTGTTTAAAACAAAGTTCTTGCACTGACCAAACGATGCAGCTACTCCTCCAATCCCCCTAAAGTTAACCACTGACCAGGGATGGATTTATTTCATGGATTCACTAAAGCTCTGCAAGGGTTTCACTGTATTTCTTCCCTGTCATCATTCCCAGATGCCAACATTTGCCCTTAAACTGCATATCTGAGATGCCTTGTTTATACATCAAGGCATGGTAGCATATTTGGGGTTTGGAATTATTAGAAATACAAAGAAAAACAGGCCAGTGTTTTATTTATTTCAAATATCCCATGGTAATTGGCAATATAAATAGTTTAACAAATGGGTTCATATCTGAAGGCACTCATATAGAGGTGTCGATTTTTTGAGTTTTGCCTAGAACATGATTACAGAATGTGGAAACAAAAGTTCTGCAAATGTGCTTTCACTTTCAGAATTTCCAGCTGTTGCTGAAGATGGTTTGAGATGATAAACAAGATGAAACTTTAAGCCTTATTTAGAACAAAAGGGTTTCACATTAAATCAGTTCTCTGAATGAAGTAAGCATCATTTAAAAGATTTGTTTTCTTGGATTTTGGTGGGGTTGTTTTTTACATTTACACCACAGCTATTGCCAGAATTGCTGAATTGGCCTGGAGTGGATTATTTAGTAAAAAACTCATCTAAATAGGAATTGTTACATTTGACTACAGAAGGAAGTTTCCAAATTGGTATTACAGAAGTTTATTATGGTAGGTCTTGAATTCAAACTAGGAATAAAGCAAATATTCAAGAATTCTATTGAAAGGCTCAGGTTTTTACCAATGGTTTCAATGTATTTTTCATTATTAAGGCAATGCAAAATAATTTCAAAAAATCTGATGGGAGCTTAATTAGTAGTTCCCAGCTTGCTTGTTTGGGCTTTTTTTATTATTTGGCTGTTTACATTTAAGAAAAGCCATTGGAAGCAAATTGCACCCCTGCTCTGGCAGCTTCTTGGAGCATTCTTTGTGATGTGAGCTCACCAATTGTCTCCAACTGGTGAATTGTTTTTGTGATGCAGGCAAGAACATTAGGCCATGATGAATAGGAGACCCAAGAGGGTTCCTTGCACGGCTTCCTTTGGGCACTGCCCAAAGTCCTGCTCCCTGGACCAACCTCACCAGGATATTTATTATATTCACAAAATCTGCTTTCATTTGGTGCTTTGTGCAGGAATCCAAGCCCTGGGATAAAATACACGCTTGAAATCATTGCACTGCTCCAGGTTTTCAGATAGGATAACACATCAGGTTATGCAAGTTGCATTCTGACACAGGTAATGACATTTGAGGAATTATTTTCTTAGATCAGGATTACTGATTTATTAAGAAATAGTGATTACAGCACAGCTTGCGTAGGCAGGAATTCTTGACAGTGCTTGAAGTAGTGGGAAACCCTTCAGTGTCAAGAACCCATTTTTCCTAGAGCAAAGATATTTGCTTGAAGTAGACATCTTCTTGAAAAACTTTTGGCACTGAAAATCATCATCCAGAAATAGAATATTAAAGATCTGTTTCTCCCACAAACAAACCTTAATTTATATGAAAAAAACCCTTAGCAGGCCAATGTCAGAGTCCACAGTCACAGGTCCCATTACGAAATGGGTCTGTGCCTCTCACTGTTTCCATTGGTATCTGACAATTTTTTAATGAGTCACAGTTTTGTTGAGAAGGGCATTTTTTATGCAAGAAAAGGGTTGCACACAGCACAGCAGCACTGTGAGCTGTACATAATCTGCTGTTTCATCCTTTGTGATGTAACACTGAGGATGTGGAAGTCATGTGCACTTCTTTCCTTTTTTTTTTTTTTTTTTTGGGTCATCAGAGTGCCAATTCCGAGTAGGTGAGAGATCAGACAAAAACCCAGAAAATTGCTGTGTATTCTCTCAATTCTGGCTTTTAAAGATAACAATATCACTGTGCTCTCCTATTTTACAATATCCATAAAACAGAATTTATGCAGAATAGGTGGAGTAATATGCAATGTTAAGATTGGCTCTGGTTTTTTTAATCTTGTGAAATAGCAAGATTATCTTAAATCTTAATAGAGGCTACTGGTGTGCAGCATGATTAGATTAATTGCAGTGGTGGATTAGGACAGGGATCTAAGGCCAATGTGGGACTTTGGAGGCCCAGCAGAGAAGGGAGCTGGGAAAAAAGGGAAGAAGCTGTCCACAGTGAATATCAGGAAAGGAAATTAATTAATTAATTGAAGGAAATTTCAAAGGAAGGCAGTGGGAAGATTAACTGTGACTGCTGGTTTTCTTTATTTATTTAGCCCTTTTTATTTTTGCCAACGAAAGTATTTAAAAGCAGGGGAATTCTTTAAAAAAATACAGATGTTTGAATTTCTTTCTCAAAGCTTGAAGTTTATTGTTGGAACCTTCTTGATTTTGAATTCTTCTCTCTGGTCTCTTATGAGATTTTCAGCTTTTCTTGGTTTAAGATATGCTGACAATGCCATAACGTGGTCTTTCACTGTATTTTGGCATCCCTGCTCATTGTTCTTTTTCTGCCCAAGTTTGCTCTGTTTTTCAAATCTAGCCTTACTTATGACTCCTCTGAGAACAGGAACTGTCTGATTCGCTAACAACAAGTGACAGCTTTCCTGTCACTGAGGACAGCAGAACAGGCAGTGAATATTGCTGCAGTCTGAGGTAAGTTTAGAATAACAATAACTCGTCCATACACTAAATTTGCTGCCCCCAGTGTGCCTACCTCCTCTGACGCAGGCTGGGCAACAGATTCCTGTCTCCTCCCCTCTCCAAGAACAGGAAGGCACAGTACAATGTCAGAAAGCATGTGGCAATTTTGAATTTCTGCTCCAGTTTGACCCTTAGACACCAGGGTGGCTCTTTTGTTGGCACTGGTGAAACAGCAATACTGAGAATCTCCACAGAATGGCACAGGAAATTGATGGAAATTTTAAAAACAAAACCACAGCAAATTGTTAGGTGTGAAAGCAGTGAGACCATCTCTCCCTTTCCTCCCCAAAATTTTGAAGGGAGGAATAAAGGGAGGAAAAGGGTTGAGGTGAATAAGGGAAGAGAAAGTAGAGAGAGCCTCTAATTGTCCTGGAAGGAAAAAGAAAAAAGCAAGGAGGAAGAAGAAATGGCTGCAGGTATGGTTGCCACTTTCCTGACAATTACTCCAGGAAAGGCTAATGAATGTAGTAATTATACCTGGCAGTTAATCTGTGGAAGAAAGGAATTCTCTGGAGTTCAAAACAGAGTGACAGAGGGCTCATTTAGCCATGAATATGGAAATGAAGTAAAGGCAATGTAGGCTAAATACTAAATAGCACTGTTGTCTGATTCCAGGGTGTCATTTAAACTGTTGTGTAGCTCCTCAAAGAAAACATCTCCTGAATAAGAATTCCTGAAATTAAATCAGAGAAAAAAACTGGGAAATCTACTGCAGAGAGGAGTGTGGCAGTGGGAAGAGTTACTGCCAGAGCCCAGAGGATTTTCCTGCCTGCATCTTCCATAAGGCATTATTCAGAACAGTTTCCCTTATGCCCTTTGGGGCTGAGCAGCCCAGCTGATGAATAGGGAGTTTTCCTTTATATCCATGTAGAATGTGGATTATCCTAGGAGCTAGGGGTGATTTTGAGGTGCCAGTGTGTTCTTCACTGTTCTCAGAGCAGGAGAGGAGATAAATGTTCATAATTCTAAATATTACTAAATATAAAACCAATAAATATTAATAATTTTAACTGCTTTCCAGTTTGTTGTAGTATTGCCATTCTTACATTGGGGACCCTTGAAGCAGCAAAGTATTTCCTGTGTTTTTATGAGGCACAAAGATCGATGGGTAAATGCCTCTTTTAGATGGCAACTAGAGGAATTTGATCATTATCAAGAATGGAACTTGTATCTTAGAGCTGTCCATCTCTGCAGGATTTTTTGCACAGATATTTCACTGAAATGAAGTGCAAATCCGGGAGAAAGAGTTCAGTGCTCAGTAAAACAGAGTACAAGAGAAAAGCATCTTTGGTGAGATTTAGGAGGGCCTTGTTCACGTTCACACTGAATGTGATCTGAAGAGCTCGGGAGCTGTGAGAACCTGCTGCAGGTATTCCCAGCTGGGACCACAGCTAGGGAGGAAAGCTGATCCGCAATTAAATAACTGAGGAAAACCAAAACAAAACCGCAAAGCAATGATATTCCCCAGTCTCGGAGAAGTCTAACTGAACACAAAGACTTGAACCATAGCAGTAACTCAGGGAGGGCTCTCATTTGGGCACAGGGGCAGGAAATGGAAGGTTCAATGGATAAATTCTTAGAATTGTCCCTGCTCCAGTTTTAGCTCAGCCAATGAAGAGCCATTCAGTCACTCCCCAGAAATATTTTGGGAGCCAGCATGGGCCATGGACCATTTGCAAGAGGCCATTTCCCAATGGCTACCCAGTGTGGACAGCTGAGTTTGGTAATGGGAGTGGGACAAGCATGGCCAGAGTGACAGTCCTGGAGCTCTTCAGTTTGTTGGGAGAGCTGAAATGGAATCAGCTGAAATATGTTATCATTTCTTTTTTAGTTTCTTCCTCCCTACAGAGCAAGAAGATCTGTGCCTAATGTTCCACTCATAGATTTTTAGCCCTAAAAGATTAGTGATTTGTAATGTGGAGGTCTTTGTATGAAAGCTTGTGGCACACAAGAAAGGAATTGTATATTGGGTAAAGTAAAACTTAGAATTTTATTAAAAGAAAAATTTCTATAGGGTCACTTTAGTCTGTGTTGATTGTTCAGTTGGCTGCCGTGTAAATAAATAAAAGAACACGTTAAATAAAGCCCAAAATCTTTTAAATTACTCCTAAATTTTTTCCTAACCCCTGGGGAAAGCACACGTTATTGGAGCTTGTGGTGTGATGGCAAAATTCTTTCTTTATATGTCTGTCCTGAGCAGTTGTTAATAAAATACTTCTATATGACAAAGTCAACACTCTGAAAAATAATTTGAACTTTTTATTGTCCTACTGTCTGTTCCAAGAACTATAGACATCTAACATTGTAACTCACCTGTAAAGAATACATTACAACTTGTTTGCTCTGAAAATTCCTCCTGGCTCAAGTGAAAGCGCAGAGGGCAAACAAAGTTATGAACTGTGTACACAAGGTGTGAGAGAAGGGGTAAGACCTGGGCATAATTCATGGTTCTGATCCTTCAGAGCAGCCAGGGCAGGCTGATCTCTGCTCACCATCACACTGACTGATTTGCCCCAAGTTGCGTCCAAAAACAAACCATGGGGTTTTAATTTTGTTGTAATGAAATAGCACAGAAGTGTGAAATCTAAAAGATGGGCGTGTATTTTAAGACCTAAAATATTTGACAGTGTGGCCACTATTTTAAACTTATATTTCTTCTAAAAGTTGATTAATGTTTTACCTGTTAAGTGCTTTCAGCTGTGTGATCATTGATTCAATTAAAGGATCAGAAATTATCGTATTTTGCTGAGACTTAAAAAAGAAACATCAAGAAACCTTTATAGGTAATTAAACAGGTGAAGCATTCAGGAAGAAATATAGAATAAGTTATAAGATTTTTTAAAAGAATGAGACACTGACTTCCTAATAAAAATAGGGCAATTCAGAGACCCAAAGCACAGTTTCAGATGAAAATTTTAATATTTTAACTCTAAATAATTGACTGGCAACCTCAAACAGCATAGAGAGGAGGCAGCTCTGTTTACCTTTGTAAGGACATTATCTTGAATATGGGAAACTAGAGATGGGGGGAAAGTATTTATTTATATAGGAAAAATACCCCAGGACTCCTCAATGCCTTTTGTTATTCTTAATTAAAGAGTAATTTTTAAAGGAATTTGTTTAAAACATAACAGTGTCATTTTTAACCCACCTCAAACTGGCTAAATGGAAAGAGGGTGGATTTAGGTTGGATATTAGAGAGAAATTCATGGATGTGAGGGTGGGCAGGCCCTGGCACAGGTGCCCAGAGCAGCTGTGGCTGCCCCTGGATCCCTGGCAGTGTCCCAGGCCAGGCTGGACAGGGCTTGGAGCAGCCTGGGACAGTGGGAGGTGTCCCTGCCATGGCAGGGGTGGCACTGGATGATTTTTGAGGTCCCTTCCAACCCAAACCATTCTGGGATCCTATGAAGTCATCACCTTATTACATGTGGTGGAGGCAGCAGCACAACCACAGCTATTCTAAACTACAAGAGGAATCCAGAAATGCAAAGTTCTGTAAAATTATTTCATGTTTTCTAAATCTTGGAGGCTTATTTTTCGAATTTTCTCCACCTCAGAAAATTGTAGCTAAAATAGGAATTAATTTTTAATTAAACATTAAAAATATTCATATATAGAAGTGTTTAACCACTGTGATTGGTAGCTATTAATCATGCCATAGCACTAATTTTGAGAATCGATTTTTCAACCTCCTACTCTTAGATCAGCTTCATGAAATCCCAGGAAAAAGTACACTAACATGACAAGCATGGAAGTGCTGAAGTGTGTGAATTGGTGAGACAAAACAATGGATATCTGGTGTGTTAATATAAAATCAAAATCTTCAAACTTAAATGGTTTGTAATAAGACTAAGAGTAACACAGAAAAACAAATAGAGGAAATAGTGTGGGAATTATTGTGGCTGTTTAAAAGTGTTGTTCTGTCCTTATACAGATAGTTCTTTGAACAGTAGAACCAATTCACTTAGTTTCCTATGGATATTTCTTTTTGGAATGAGTCATTTTGATTTTCTGGTATTTTTAACAAATTGAGCTCAAACCGTCGCTCTTTCAGTGGTGACTCTAAAAACAATTTCAGCTCTTTGTGTTAAAACTCCTCTACATTTGTAGTCAGTTCTGTCTGAGCCAAGGCTTTCCAGAGCCCTTGGGATGAAGAGAAAAAGCCCAAAAAAGACGTGACAAAACCCAGTGAATATTATAAGTTTTGTTTCTTTACAATTACATTATCAACTGAAAAATTAGTTTTTAATGAGCATTATATGAATCAATCTGTTAAACAAATATTGATGTTTTCTATTGTGTTCCGAAATGTGAAGTATTCCGCATACCTTTGGGATGTGCTGGTCAGCTTCTGGAGTGCTGAAATATGGAATTCTGTGAAGTTCCTCATTTCAGAACGAGGTTGTATCTTAGTTCCTACAGGGAGCTGGAAGCACCAGAAACCCCACAGGGAAATGGGTTCCCTTTTGGTAAATTAATCATGGTTTCAGAGCAGAAGGCCCAGAAAGGCATGTAAACTTTTCCAGTTTGGTCCCAACTACTTTGTCAGTCTTTTGAATTTCCTTCCTCTGTATTTGAACCACCAGCTGTTATTCAAAAATTGTTTCAAATCATCAATTCATAGAGCTTGAAACTTTTCCAAGAGAATAAAAAAGCAGTTTGTGGCCTCTGGGAGAGTAAATTCCAGGGTTAATTTATAACTAAAGCAAATGTATCTATAAAAAGAAGAAAAGCTCCAAAAGAAATATGTTAACAAATGACAAGAAAAAAGAGGCTTGATAAAAGATATCAGAACTTGTTTGGCACCAGTGATTTTATGACTGAGGAATTCAATTATAGGTGTGTTGGGAGTACCAAATCACAATTCTTTAAATTACTAATAGGAGACAAAGCTCTTTATCATGGCCTGAATGTGTTCGCATGAAATGTTCAGTCCTGCCCTCTGTAAATAAACTTTTAGTGCTTACACTATGCATCTGCACTGGCTCTGTGTCACCACAGTAAAACAGATACTCAATGTCTGTTGAATCACTCTTCAAACACTGCTGATACCCTGTTGGATTAGAAATGATGTTATCCATTCCGTTCCTTCCTGTAAGTTTGGAGTGTTCAGCTGCTCGTTTTTTCCTCCTGTATTATTACCATTTCCCAGAGTCGCGGTGGATTTATTGGCAGGAAAGTTCAGTGTGTGTGACATCAGAGTGCTCCCCAGCGATAGGCACTAAATGCTATCAGTGGGGATTTGTTTACTCTCTTGTTGGATACATAAGTGTCATGGAGCTTTTGGACTGGTGATGCAGATAATGACTTTGTGCTTGCCCAGGAGAGACAGATTAGGCTGGGATCAATTGCAGATTAGCTCCTGCCCAGAGCCTAACACCATGTGAAGGCTGTCTGCTACCTGCAGCTGGAGCAGTAAACCTGTATCTCTTGTCAGCCTTCGAAAGAGGAAGGGCTGCTGCTGGAAATGCAAATTCACTCGTGGGGAGATCCCCCTGCCAACAGCTGGGGCAGGGAAAGGGAAAGGACTGTTCTGTGTGCGTGGCTGAGTTACAGCAGGCTGGGCTCACTCCTGGAGGGCTGCAGACAAGGAAACTCGTAAATTCGGCGGGGCTGCTTAAAGAGTCCTTTGAATCTGTGTATGGTTTTGTCACTGCCGTGACCTTCAAACACTCACTCTTTACTGGGGCATCATTGTGTGAACGTTCTGTGCACGGTGCCCACCCCAAGTCAGTCTATTTATTGGAAAAGTTATACACAATAACTTGTATCTTAGTTCCTCCAGGGAGCTGGAAGTACCAGAAACCCCACAGGGAAATGGGTTCCCTGTCACACACAAAGTTATACACAAAGAAATTCACTTTATTTCATCAGCACTTCCTCTTCTTCCTCTGTTACCTGTAGTTGAGTAAAAATGTTGTTTCTGTAGCTAAGGTTTAATGTGTAAAACTTCCACCCTGAATATTGGAAAAGCAAAATATTTAATTCTTTTGGGTGATCCTTTTATTGACCAATGGATTTCATTTTTAGTGAGAAAGTTATTCTCTCCTAAAAAAAACTTTTGAAGTATTAATAAGTTAATACTTATTAACACTTACTAATAATACTAATTACTTATTACTAATACTTACTAATACTAATTACTTATTAATAAAAACTTATTCATTTTTGCCATCTTGATCATTTGAAAATTTTAAAATATAGGCATCATTCAGCTTCTAATTATTTAACCAATTCTTTTTGTTGGTTTCACTGACATAGAGGCATAAAGACTAAGAAGTGTTGGAGTATCCCTGTCTTAAACTATTAAAAATGTTAATATATGTAATTATTTAACCACAGTGATTGGTAGCTATTAATCATGCCATAGCACTAATTTTGAGAATCGATTTTTCAACCTCCTACTCTTAGATCAGCTTCATGAAATCCCAGGAAAAAGTACACTAACATGACAAGCATGGAAGTGCTGAAGTGTGTGAATTGGTGAGACAAAATCTCTATAAGAAAAAGGAGTGCTGTAGAGGTAGTAATTCCTCAAAGAAATAGGAACATATTCCAGAAAAAAGTCGTTATCTCGCAGCCAGTGCTGCCCTGGTGCTCTGAATGCAAGAGTTCACAGGCCTTAAAACTCCTCACAATTTACTCTCAGATGACACTGGGAAAAAAAAAAAAAAAAAAAGGTGAAAGATTCAGGGCAATACCTTTGCTGTGTTGCTGGGGTTTTTTTGTTGCTGGGGTTTTTTTGGTTAACTTCCCTCTCAGCCTCTAGGAATGCACTGGATGTCTGTCAAGCCCACAGAGTTGTCCGTGCTGCAGAAATGTATGAAAGTTGTCTCTATACGGAGCTGCCATCGCTCTTTTCCTTATCTGTGAAGGAAACACAGCAACTCCCACTGGGGAAATTTCATCTTAACTTGATCTTAAAATAAAAAAATCAAGGGAAAGGTCATATCCTAATAAGCTGTGCAAATCTAAATTCCCAGGGAGCTTCAAAATGACATTGTATGACTAGGGCATTAACAATTTTCCAGCATGTATTTTTGAACTGCTTACAATAGTGGTTTTAACATCCCAGAACAAATAGTAAAAGCAAGATACAACTGGCAAGATACAAGATCCGGCTGAGCGCTGTGATTCACAGCACATGGCCCATTGATAATCCAGGAGAGCTGACAAACAGACTGGAATTGGCAACTTTCTCTGCTTTCATTGAGATGTAAATCTTGGGAGGAAGCTCTTTATTGACCGCTTTATGGATTATTGTCATCTCAAGATCAATAGTTTGCACTTTTTCCCCGATCTCAGATTATGGAGCAGTGATTCCCTCAGAGTGTCTGAGGAAGGAGGAGGTTCTGTTTGGTGCCTTCATGGTCTGTATGTCTGTGTTGTGAAGATTTTGGGTTTGTTATGGTCAGATACTGACCAAGAGGTCCAGCATTCCTGTTCAAAACAGATACTGCCATTAATAATAATGGCATAATTAATTAAGTGAATTGATGGAAATTTTACGGCCAGTTTCAAAGGAGCCGGTATCTTGTCTGACTCAGTACCATATATAGGTAGAGCTGTAAGAAGTAATCCATAGTTCCAAAATGAACTTGAAATGAGTTCCAAGTCCAGTAGCAGATTGCATCTGGAATAGTTCAGGATTTGGCTGAGACCATTTCTGATTCTATTCGTTTTGCACACTGTGCCACAGAGGTTTCAGCAGCCCATCCTTTGTGTCAGAGGTTCTAGCAGCACATCCTTGTATCTGACTCAGTACCATATATATATAGAGCTGTAAGAAGTAATCCATAGTTTCAAAATGAACCAAGTCCAGTAACAGATTACCCCTGGAATAGTTCAGGGTTAGACTGAGACCATGGTCTGATTCTATTCGTTTTGCACACTGTGCCACAGAGGTTTCAGCAGCCCATCCTTCGTGTCAGAGAGGTGTGCCGGGAGGTTAACACTGACTCCGTAGAGCCCAGTGAAAACCAGTGTGCTTTACAAATAGTCTGGTGTGACGCTGTATTGAGATCAAACCCAGGCTCTGAAACCAGAAGTTCAGCCCATTTGGGTGGGTGTAATGGAATTAGATCATAGCTGTGCTTGTTTCCATCCTGATCAGATCCCTCTACACTAACAATATCATTGTTGGTGAAGGGTCACCTAAGATGCTGCAAAATAATTCCTTCGTTTGTACAGAGTGTAGTGGTAAGGTTTAAAGCAGATGTTCACACCTTTGTTAGGCACAGGACAGGAAGGGGAGGCTGTGGGAAGCACTCAGCTGCTGGAGACCCCTTGTGATCTTGTGGATTAGAGGAGATTCCAAAGGTTTCAGGGGGAGTTTTGCATCAGGAGGGTCTTATCCTGATATTCAGCGCTGTATTACACTGCACTGCGCTGAATGGAATCCAGATGTGCCTTCAGAATTTCTTTTTGGTGATACTCTCAAGAGTATTTTAATACGATTCTTTTTAAATGCAGCTCATTTTTTAAAGGGATCAACCATCGGCATACAGAAATTTGCAACTGTTGATATTTGTTCAGCAATTAAAAGAAATGAGAACAGTAAATAGTGCGGGTAGCTCACCCTCAGTCTACATCAGAGCCACATGTTCAGCTGTTCACACGCCTGCTTGAGGGGGTTACTAAAAGTCACAGTGATGACTTTTAGTTCCTCACACAAAACTTGCTTGCCTAGAAAAGGAATCTCCTTAAAAGAAGAATGGAGTATGGCAGTAATAATTTCTTGCAAGGTTAACTGTTGGTATTCTGGCCCAACTGAAGACAAATTGCTGATTTAAAAATAAACCTGTCAAGTTATCAAGAATCACAGAGTCTTTGGGCAAAATTGCAGTGTATGATTTGTAGTTTGTATATGAAATGGCACATGTATTTAGCTTAAGTAATATCGTAAGACATAATTATTCAAAGTAGCACTTCTCAGAAAGTTAATTAATGTATTTTTCAGTGTGATAACTAATTCTGTAAGTGTTGTAGAAAGAAAAGAAAAGGCAAGAAATAAGAAATTAACTGTCAATGTTATCAATGTTAGTATTTAACTGTACATTCTTGGCTTGAATTGTGGGGTATCCTTCTATTTATCACAACATGAAACTGAGAGATTTGCTGTTAGCTGCCCTCTTAGATTACTTGCAGAAGAAATTCTTACAGCATTTTAAATATAGAAAAAACCGAGACGATGACAGGAACACATGACAGAGAAGGGAACTGAAATTTTCTCAATCTCTTTCTTCCCCTCTTTTTAATGCTGTTAAATTTTAACATAGCTGCTTCGCTTGTACCGCTATTGTTAATGTTGCATAACCCTATAATTATTAATCTTTCTGAAACACTGTAAGAACTTGATTATACACTTTCCTCCTCAAGTGAAAGCAGCAAATGCTGTCAAAGACAGGAATGGGATGGCAGTCAGATTTTTAATGAAAGCAGGCGAGCTTCCATGAACCAGGATCTCTTTGGACAGTTTTCATCTCATATCCAGAGTTTCAGAGGATTCCAAATCCATAGGAACAGAAGTGACTGAGGCACACGGAGATTTTCTGCCCTAGAACTGATAGCCACCGCACTCTCACCACAATCGCTATGTGCAAAATACAAAGTGCAGAGTCTTTACTGATCTAGTCAAGCATTGGTGGATTCTTCACTGCTGGAAAGAAATCCACAAAAATGACTGGTTAGGATTAGCTGTTAAAAATAGCAGAATTGTGAAATTATACATAAATAGCTTTCTCCTAAATAGTTCTTAGCTGTGGATCCTCCGCTTTCTGGTTGTGTCCTCAAATGATGTCACTTTAACTCTTGAACATTTGTAGTCAGAAATAGCAAGGCCACTTCCCACCTCCCTTGGACAGGATGATGGGTGCAGTGACATGGCCCCGTGGGTGTCCCAGCGGGTGACAGGGCTGGCACTGGCCACATGCTGACACTCTGCGTTGAAGATCACCAATGCCACAAACAGAAGAATCACATCACACACACCTTTTAAAATGTTCCATTTATCGTAGAGGCAAAGAACAGCAGCAAAGCCATGGAGTGCTGTTTATTGGCAGGCACAGAGGTTTGTTTGAATATAAACAGACCCTGCTTTTGGGATGGGTGACACTTCCAGGAGTGACAGACAACTCACAAGTGTGAAATCATTTTCCACACCTTGGCAGGTAAAAATGTTTATTCCTTCATGGGCAAAGCAAGGCAATTTCCATGGGGGAATTGGAAAAAGTTTTACTTCAAAATAGAAAGGCTGACAAAAGTCACACCAAGTCATGTCAGACATACTCTTAGGATATTAATAACATAGAGAAAGAATAATCCAACAGAAAATAAGATCAAAGAAATTTCTACCTTTTAGTTTTCAGATGCATTATAAAATTCAAACCTTGCCAGATATCTTATTAGAAAATACGGTAGGTTTATGAAACTGTAACAAAGTCAGGACTTTGTAGAATTTCACATTAATGTATTATTATGCAGGTTATATTTAAGTTCTTTTTGAAGTGCATTAATGATTTTGAAATTAAATAAAAGATGAAATCGTGTTATTTCCCCACAAATATTTTGCCTTTTTTATTGTTATAAAAGGGCTGCAGGGGGAATATTCATCTTTTAGTTCAGGTTCAGACAGCACTTACCCATTGTGTTTTCAGTAAGTTACTTCTGTGTTCTTCAGAGAATGGTATCTTGGGGTTTTTTCCCCTGGAAAAGTACATTTGCAAAAGAATTAAATATTTCCATCAAATTCTGTGCTGTGATGGGAGGGCCTTTTCTCAGAAAACTGAGCAGGGTGGGTGGCAGGAGGATTCACTAACTTTGTGTAGCAGCTGAGGAAGTCCCCTTCTTTAATTATCACCTCATGTAGTGCTGATAATCCCTCTCTGAGCCATCTATTGTGGTATTTTCTTTTCGGGTGGTAGACGGAGTTTAGTTTATCAGTGTCAGAAAATTGCATCACTGAAAATAATTTGATTTCTCCAGTGTATAAAGTGACACCTAGCACTACTTAGAGTTTGTAAGGCCCATGAACTTATAATTTATTTAGTTCAGAACTCAAGACGATACCGTTCTGTTCTGGGCCTTTCTGGTATCGTTATTTCACAGTAACTCCAATCCTAGGTGCTGGGTCTGAGGCTGTTTGGGATATTTCTTTTTCCTCTGTTCAATAGTTACTATAGTTTTAAGTATCAGCCTGCAAAATGTTTTTCTGAAGTGTGTAAGAGAAAAATCATTTAAAAATCCTGTATTTTTTGTTAAAAGTAAGAACTACAATAACACAAAAGAAAGTACATTGGTGCTAACTTAATGCAGAGTTTTTATAGTGGATATTTTAGTATTCTTTTCCTCAGTTTGCTGTTATTTAGGCTTTAAAATTAATTTTTTTTACCTAGCTCTTATGATAAACAATTCTCAATGCCACATTTTCTTCAGAAAGTTTCCACCTAATTTTCTTCTGGAATAAAATACTGAGCACAATGTGACA
The DNA here is from genome assembly GCA_013397895.1 of Origma solitaria. Lineage (NCBI taxonomy): Eukaryota > Metazoa > Chordata > Aves > Passeriformes > Acanthizidae > Origma > Origma solitaria. Next base: position 89,880 of record VZRL01005201.1, on the reverse strand, counting down.
TAATGTATTTTATGCTGACCTCAAAACAAGAAGAATGGGGAAGATTCTCTTGTAGCTTGTGTCCAATAGAAGACTCACGAGTGAAACTGTTCAAGGTAACTCAAATCCAGAGCACAACTGCACTTAATTTCCTGCTGTTCATTAAGTACTCCTCGGGGTGTTGCAATTGCAGTTACAACAGCTCACCCTACCTGTGTCCTGAGCCCACGCTCCCCATGGAGGCAGCCTGAAGTCAGCTTGACAGCGTGGTTTGAAAGCTCCCCGGAAAAATTAATATTTAGAAAGATGGAACACATGAGAGGCAAAGAACATTGATCTGAATGTCTGATAAGTATCCGACACTATTGAGAGCAATCATTATGGAATCACATGTAAAAACATGTCAACATGTTTTAGCTGGGAATTTTTTGGAGGGTCAAAAGTACAGGAGTCAGGTGACAAGGGATTGCTCTGTTGCTGAAAAGTGGCTGAGCAGGTTGGATGCTTTGCCGTTCGTGCAGTTGGGAAGGTAATTTTTTTTTTTTTTGCTAATTTAAAAGATGGAAGAGATACATTTGTGCAACAGATGATTGGTGTACAAAAGTTCACGTGTCTTTGTTATTCAGTTATTTACTTGGGTACTCTTAGGGTAGGGTAGAAAGTCTGCTGTAGGATGTATTCAAATTGGGGGCCCCATTTTACTTTGCCTGGTGTTTATCTTGTCGGAATAATTTCAGTGTCACCTCTGGGTCCCCTCCAAGCTTAGGAAGGTCTGGTGGAAGAATTTCAGCACCCAGTGAAAATGCCCTTCCATAACTGTGTGTAAGTAACTGCATTCCCCACAACATCTGATGAATTTGGGGGGCAGCAGGAAGAGGAGAATAGTAAATGTTCAGCTTTCTTTGGCACTATTTATCTGCTTTCTGAGGCTTTGGTGTGTTTGAATTATCTCTCCATCCCAGAGTGAGTGGCTGTACATGCACATAGAGCATTATCTCATGCCGGCATGGATCAGAAATTATATGTATTTCCACATAGGAAAGTGTGTTTGCTGTGACACTGAGAGCTCTCTGTATTTAATGCAGAAATAGTGCTCAGCATGTTTACGTTCGTGAATGAGTTTTGCAACATGGTGCTTTTTAACTTTTACAACTTGGGGAGTGTCCAACAGATTAAAATATTTTGCCAAAAACCAGCACTCAGTCAAATCATGTGGGCCCTACATCCAGTCTTGCTGTATTCAAATATATTTTACATTTTTAGTGTCTGGAAGATGACAGCTTTGTGATGGAAATGGCTCATCCTGATAGGAGAGAAGCTTTTTTATGGATTATTTGCAGTGTGTTTGACTGCCAGGAAAAGCTTTAAAAGTGGGATTTAATTCAAGGAATGAGTTTAAATTCATATGGCATTTTTTCCTCCTCCTCCTCTTCCTGTGGGAGTATTCAGTATTCTGCCATGGCAGGGAACTGCATTTAGGATATTAATGAGTGTATTTTACCCTAGTCCAATTGTGTGCCTTATTAGCTCATCTCTTGGAAACAATACTGAAGTTTACTGTCTTGTGAACATTAAAAAGCACTGACATGACAGAGTTTGAGGAAGGAAAAAAAAATCCCAGGCTTCTTACCAACAGGATTCTGCATCCCTAAATTTCTTACTACTACGATGTGGATTGAGAAAACTTGATGTCGTTATTTAAGGATTAATATTGCAAAAATTCTGCAGTGTTAGAATAAAATTTATTGCACCTATCATGTTTTAGAAGAAATAGATTAACTGGATATCATGCACATAACATCTAATATTTACTGTTAAAGCTATTAACATTTCAAAAAGAAATATAAACTTTGTATTCTGATCTGAATTCCATAATGGAGCACAACTGTTCTAAAACTTCCTCCTAAACTGATAGCTCAGTTGTTAATCATTGGCTAAGCACCATTTCCAAAGAATGGAGTCTGTTATTAATATATTAGAGCGCATTAAGGGACGCAGTGATAGTGACCTGAAGAAGGCAGATAAGCAGTGGAGCAGAAGATTGTCCTGGAAACAGCTGTGGTGCTCACACATTTTCTGTGTGCTCTGCCCCACTACCTGCAAAAATCCTGATAATCTCCTCCAGCCTTAGGGAGCCACAGAGGAACTGGCAGATTTTCATGGAACGCACCATGTGTGAGCACACTATAAACTCACTCCATGTTTTTGTGCTGTACTGAGGCTTCAGACAGAGCTGTTTCCTATTGAAACACCCATCAGGCTCCTCTTAACAGTGCCACTGGGGCTTCGTGGTGCCATGAGTTTATTCTGTTAACTCCGGGCACAGCATTGGCACTGAAATGGTCGTTTTACACAGGAAATGGGGCATTTTATGGGACCCTCATTTCTTACCGATCTGTGTTACGACATACACTAATTTATCTGTGTATATAGATGTGTACGAGACCCTCATTTCTTACGGATCTGTATTATGACATACATTGATTTATCTGTGTATATAGATATGTATGAGATGTAATTTAATAATATATCTTAGCTAAAGAAGTCCTTTCTCAGCCAGGAACTGAGTTTTTGAAAGTGCTTAACTTTAGGTAGGTGTTTCAATGCCACGCTCTTTCCAGACAAAACTACCAAAATATCACCCTACAGGTATTTAATGAAGCAACCAGACTATCCCAACCTCACACCAGTTACAGAAAATCAGAAGGGAAAAAGAAATGGATAGAGCCTCTCAGCTTTGAAACATTGAAATCAAAGCAATGGTATAATGACATGACATGGACAGGTATAAATATGGACAAATAGGTACATGATCTGAATGTTGTGGTTTTTCCTTAAAAAACATTTTTCATGAAATAATTTGAATTTCCTCTCATGTATAAATGTCAGAGTTTGTCAAGCAAAATCATATGCAAGTCCTGCAGAACTTGCGTTTATGCAATAAATGCAATGCAATATTCAGAATGAGTGTTTTGCTTAACTGTGGCCCTACCGCTGAATTTCTGTTGAAGCTAGAAAACTTTCTACTGAATTCAAAGCAAGTTTGACACCTGAAAGCACAGTCACGAGCTGTGCAGATCGAACTTTTGAATAGGTCATTTGCTCTTAAAATACTTTTAATGGCAAATATGGTATTTTTGAATTATATGAATGTCTTTTAGTTGATAAAACTTCCGCTAGACCCAGCAATACAAAGCCTGCCCAGTACAAATAAATGCCAATTATTTAAGTGTGCTGAGACTTGGAGCTGAGCACGGTCCTGAGAACGTTAACACTCTTATCAACTGAATTGTCTCGTGTGGTTCCAGCGGACAAAGCTCTGCTATCTTGTGTCCCACACCGCATTTTTGGGGATATTTTAGAGTCAATGACTTCCTTCAGTCTCAGGAGGCACCTCCACGGCTGGAGCAGACCTTCCCCTCAGCTGTTTGCCAAAGGGGGCAAAGGGCTCTCCCAAGAAGTCAGCTCTTGCTGATTACAAAATCCAATGTGATTCATTGCCTGTCTATCAGGATCCTATTTTAAATCACAATGATTCATAGAGAGCGACGCCCACATTTTATATAATGAGGTAGTTTTACAGTACTGCCAGCACAAGTCAGGGACGTGCTGTTTGTTTCTGCTTTCCTCAAATCCCTCAAAACCAACAGGAGCCACATCTCAGTTCCACTTCGTAAATGCCACCCTTTGGTCTTTGCCCACTAGAATTCTACAGAGGTTTATTCTGGTGTTATATTACCAGATGAGACCTTATTTTCCAGATTTTTGTGCTTTTGGAGGTGTATTTTTTTGTTCAAAGAAACGAAATAACAATCATTTCTATTTCGAAGAGTGGGAGGGATTTTTAAGACATTTTCAAACAAAAGGCATTGGAAGAGGAGTCTTTCATCAGGGTGACTTTTAGTTTCAGTACCCGGTGCCTCACAAAGCATGACTGCAGCTGCCTGGAACTAGGAAAGTGCCATTTTTCTGCTCAGGGATTTCTAAGAACCGTTTGAGGATCCTTTCCCACAAGCTCTGAATCTGACTTTACAGAGCAGGAATGATCTCCTCAGCTCAGTGTTCTGCCAGTGCTGTGACTGCAGTAGAACCCTTTTATTCCTTTTGTAGTCAGACTTTTACCACCGGGAGCCCAACACTCTGTCACTGCCAGAAATTTGTAGTTAAGCCCCCCATGATTTTGAAGTGCTGTTCCTTTTAAATCTGATCTATCTCTCTGTCTGTGAGCTTTTCAGATCTGTAAATCAGTATTTCTTGTATAGAAATTTCCCACTGTCCAATATTCTCAATTTCTATTTAAGCTACTTCAGCACAGCCTTGAAATCAATTTCTTTTATACCCTGGAATAACCTGAAGTTTCCTGGATATCTATCCAGTATCAGAATGCAACAAACCCTACATTAACAAATTAAAATATGATGGTAGAATTTGTAGCATACCTGAGTAGCCTGTGGCATTTTTGAACTTGTTTCTCATTTGCAATTATATTTACAAGGGTTTCTGTTGCTGCAAGGGTATAAAATCCTGCTATTTCAAATAACCCAGGCCATTCTGTCTGAATTCCATAGAAGAGAAAATACATTTAACACTAAACAGCTCTATTATTCCCTGAATGGGCTTTTTCTCCTTGTTTCTATTAACAACTGCCTCTTAAACATTGTGGTAAATTTTATGGACTGTGCTTTTAGTGAGCACAGCTTGTAGTTGTAATTCAGCCATAGGAATAAAATACATTTCCTACTGATTTATGAGTTGCTTTTTTTTTGGCCTTTCCAAGTGTTTGGATTTATTCATTTCTCCTGGTGTTTTACTGTGCAGCCTTGCTGAGAGGATGAATGGGTTGCCTGCCCCCTTCCCTTTTATTTGGCTTTTTGAAGGACGTGGCTGTCCCTGGGCTCTGCAGCCCTTGCACAGGGCACCACTGGGATTTCAGCACTGGTCAGACTGGGAAATGGGAGTGAAACATCTCCCAGCAGTGTTGGAGGTGTTTCTGGGAGCCACTCACACCTTTAACCTTCTGCTCAGCCCCAGCCTGCTGCTCTTCCTTTTGCTCTCAGAACCTGGTGCTGGTTCTGCAGGTTGGGACCATGGGTGCAAGAGGAGCCTTTCCTCGGCTCCTACCCCTCCTACTCCGTGATTAACCCTTGAGGTGTGCCCTGGGCTGCACCCCTGGGAGAGGACAGCCCCTCTCCTCTGCTTGAAGGAGGAGAAATCCGTTCGGTCCACTTGTGTTGCTCTGATTTTCTGATATTCGTGGAGATTCGCAGAAGCTCGCAGGAAGTCAGGCAGGAGCACGACAAGATGGCGAAAGAGTAAACTTTATTTACCAAACGTTCTTTATATATACATTCATAATCTAACAACTATTGGTCGGCAATTTTCCACCCCCTAAAATGATTGGTTACAACCCTACAGCATCCAGTACCAAAACAGAGATTAGAAAAGCACAGAAATGCAATTTATCTCTATTCTCCATGAGAAAGAAGAGAAAGATTTCTAAAACAGTGCAACTACACACTTGTGTTAGCCAGAATGTTTATTCCATTCTTTCCAAAGCATATTCTCTGTATGGCATTTTTTGGTGTCTCTCCTAGTGGATGTGTTAATTTTTGGGCTGTTTTTAGGTGGCTTCAGAGCTGAGGAACAGAGAAGAAAATATCATCTCCTGTCTTGATGTGCTTGGAGTCAGCAGTGCTTTTAAAGTCATCTGTGCTGAAAGATGCCATGATCAGTGCATTGTGAACTCATTTTTTCACTAAGTCACTTTCTGGTATGGTGCTGATTTTGAAACTCAACATTCCCTAGAGACACTGGGTATTTTCTTTGTTTTCACAGCTAAATTAAGGCTCAGGGAGCTTTAGTTTAGAGTCTTCTAATTGAAACAAATCCATTAAAAATTGGTTCTCTTGTTCTGCAGCAAGCTCAGTTTTTATTCCTGTAAATGTTTTTGATAAATTCATGCTGGAAAAGAAAATACCAAGGTGTAGTGAGGCGGTGGTGTGTGCCTGGCTCAGGGTGGGTGCGGAGGTGCTCTCGTCCCTCCCCAACACACAGTCCCACTAGTGCTGAAAGGCGACACAGAGGCTTCAAAAACCCTCGAATTTACAATCAAACATTTATCAGTGCTTATCTATCAGCTGCCCGGACCCTTTTCCCACATCCATAGTGTGTCATCGTTTGTTTGGAGAATGACTGCTTTGGATAACTAATTTAACCAATATATTGCTGTTCAGTATGTTTGTTCAGCATCACATCACCGAAACCTTTTCTGCCCTGAATTCTAACAATGTTTGGAATATGAACATGGATAAAAAGGAAAAAAAAAATCTTTATATCTCTCCTTTTAAACAGTAAAAATTCTGTAATTGAATTTTTAAAGCAAGGCTTTATCATTTTGGTGCTGTTACTTTGCTTTTCCTGCTGCAGTTGGCAGAGTGCTGATTTTGTCAAACACAGAATTGGGGGCATCAGCCACCGAGGCGCTTTTTCCGTCCTTTTTTTGCTTGTTTGTTTGTTTAGGAGCATCACTGGCTGTGCCAGCAGAGTTCTTGGAAAGAGGTTTTTTTTAGTTACGTTGTGCTCCCTCTGCTGACTCTGCAGCAACAGGACACAGAGAGGTTCGGGTCCTGTGCCGGGAAACGGAGGGACATTGGGAATCTGCAGGCCAGGAATGTGGGAAACAATGGGCAACAGCTTTTAGCCATTGTTTGACATATGGAGAGATTCACATGCTTTGCTTTATCCAAAACAAAATAATCTCCATTTTATACAATGTTGCCTATTACATAAAGTCCATGAAAATGACTATTACTGAAAAATATATAATTTTCATTATTGGATAAGGTATCTCCTAGAGATTTAAAGCTTAGCGTTCCGTTGTACTGAGGCATAACCAGGAATATTAAAAATCGGTAGAGTGCTAACACACCTGGTGAAGAGAAGTGATGTCTTATTGATAATATTGAGAATGGAGGGTAGGGGATGGAGATAACATTCTTTCACGGGACAAACAGAGAACTGAGACAAAAGTCTGCATTTTTTTTTCTTTTTTTTTTGCCAGGAAAAAGCAAATGCAGAGATATGTGACTTTAAATAACCTGAAGTTCAATGGGCAGGGCATTTTTCTCAGTCTCACTAGAACTGGAGCCCAGCCCACCTTCCAGGGCCATCAGTGAATCCTCTCAGAAGACAGCAGATCCCCAGACCCTGTCCTTCCCAGCTGGGAGCTGAGAGCAGCCCTGATAAAATGCTGCCTTGAGCTGTTTGACCATTGCCACACAGAATTTCTGTGTCAGAGGCAAGGAAAGGACTGAGTTATTGGAAGGGGAACGCAACTGGCTTATCACAAGACTGTCTGCTCTCTTTTTATAGTCCTTCTGCAGCTTCTCCTCTCCAAGATCAGTGAAGGTCTTTAACTCAGTGACTGTGGTGCCATCACTTAGGGGAGATGTGTTTTCGCAAGGCACACAGAAAATATTTTGTTGTTCTCCCAAATAGATAAATAAATTGAATCTATGGGGATATCAAGCTGCCCCTTCACCGTCCTTAAATTTTTCCTAAAAGCTGAGAATGATTGTGTGATTTTAACCAACTTATGTAGGATGTTATTTCACAGAGGGTCTGGGCTGCCTTAATTAAATTAATTGGCAAAAGTTCCATTAAGTTCTGCAGGACTTGCATATGATTTTGCTTGACAAACTCTGACATTTATACATGAGAGGAAATTCAAATTATTTCATGAAAAATGTTTTTTAAGGAAAAACCACAACATTCAGATCATGTACCTATTTGTCCATATTTATACCTGTCCATGTCATGTCATTATACCATTGCTTTGATTTCAATGTTTCAAAGCTGAGAGGCTCTATCCATTTCTTTTTCCCTTCTGATTTTCTGTAACTGGTGTGAGGTTGGGATAGTCTGGTTGCTTCATTAAATACCTGTAGGGTGATATTTTGGTAGTTTTGTCTGGAAAGAGCGTGTCTAGAATGCAGCACAACAGGCCCTTCAGGTTACCTGAGCACAGGTAGTGTTTATGGTAAAGAGCAGCTCGTGATCCAGGATGTTTTTCATAGCATGGTAATCTCCTGTGTTAGATTTTATGTTTTCCTAGCACGGAAAACGCAGGCAGTAACTGTCATGGGAATTGGAAAGCAGATCAATTATGGATGAAGTGATTGATGAGATGAGATTTCTCCCTAGCAGCAGCAGAGCCACCAAGGGTGGCTGTCACTGTGGCTCCTGGTGCCACAAACCTGAGCAGAGGAGTTCAGGGCCTCCCTTTCCTCCTTGCCCATAACACTGAGCAGTTCTGCAGGAGATTAAACAGAGAAAAGGCACTTCCAACAATCAGCTCCATATATCAGCATTAAATATTATCTCAACAGCATTCTCTCCTTCACTTCTGCTCTTTTGGAGGATTAAATGTTAAAGCTCCTCCATCTGACTTTCTCAATAACATCTCTGCTGTTCTTCAGCGATCTTCAGCTCATCTTCAGCGATCTCTGCTGCTGTTCTGCACAGGCTTTTGCTGGCTGAGGATGATTTTTGCACATGAAAATCTTCTAAATCAGATAAATACTTACATATCTATTACCTGGATGTCACACAAGATCTGTGAGTTTTACAGAATCATTCTCTAGTCTGTTCATTGGATTTGTCCATTGGATTTTTTTTATCTTTGTTGTTGGTTTTTTGTGTTTTTAAAGGCTCAAGAAGGCTACAATTAGTTGGGTTTTCTTTTTTTTTCCAGAGGGAAATGTTATTCTTCTTTCCAGGGGAGGAAAAAAGACGAAGTACACAGCAAAAACCAAGTAGAACTACATACAAAATAGAAGTGTTTGTAAAATAACTAATAAACATAGGAACAGTCTTCACATTTTGGTTTCCAATAATGCAAGAGTAAAAATAGCACAGAATATGTTTCCTTCATTTTAGTATTTCTAATAGAAATTCATCTGAAAAGTGAAATTCATTATTTCTACTGTAATAGAAAATTTTGTTAAATTGAATAGAATACCCATAATTTGCTTAAGTCACATGTGAAGATTTGAACTTTAAAACTGTAATGAAATGCTTTGTGTTTTATACCCAAAACCTGAGCAAACCTGGAAGTTCTTATCATTCAGAAATGCTTATGAAAAATATTACCCTTGGGATCACTGATTTCTAGCTGGTTTGTGTAAAGAAATGCTGTATTGGGCAGCTTGGTATCCAGAAATAAAGAGGCACCAAAGAGCTGACTTATGATTATTTGACCTTAGATGTTCCTACAGCACAGAATCACTGACAGGATTCTTCAGGATCCCTTTAATAACCTTGAATTTACTGGCATCTGTGAAAAATGACTATTGATTGGTGTCTCCCTACACCAGGTCACATTCTTCATTTTTGCCTGATCCAATCCACTATGTGCAGAATGAAGGCCAAATATTTTAGTCCTTTGGTTATTGTGAAGAATCCTTTACCCTCTCTTCACACAGACATCGTAGGAAGGCACAGAAATTCAGTCCCGACAGCTGGGAAAGCACAGAATTTGCTGTGTTTTTTACAGCCCTGAGGAAGGCCAAGCTGAGGTGGAAGCCACATGTTCTCCTGCTCTCTCCATCTTGCCTTGCTCTCAGAGAATTTTGCATCCCTCAGGAGGGATGGACTCTCCTTACCTGAGGCCTCAAAGTCTGTCCCATCTGTGGTTCCAGGAGAAGTTCTGTGTTCTGAGCCCTCCTGGGTCCTGCCGGAATGGGGGTGGAGGTTCCATTCCTGTCACTTGTACAGAGCTAAAGCTCTGTCAGTTCACATTTACACTAAAGCCAAGTTTAATGTTTTCAGTGCAAGGAAAGCACTAAAAAAGTACAGACCAACCTCTTACGTTGAGTAAATCCCATCTACTCAAGGCATTTAAACATGTTGGAACATTTAAGAAAAACCTTCAGATGTACATGTGTGTGTATGGATAGGTCATCTCTAGGTACCTTTGGAGACATCCTAGATGAAATTATAACACAACAGAATGATTTTTAAAACCTAAAGGTAGACTTTTTTCTTTTGTAGAGGGACAATTTAGCAAAGCCTGAATCTAAGAACTGATATTCGGAGTCATGGGATGTTAACCTCTGGAAGGGGTGGAGTTGATAGGCTTTTGACGAAAGATTTGTATGTGGCTGCTGACTCCGAATTTTATTACATTACAGCAGAAATATGAGTAGGATAAAGCAGAATTACCTTGTGACCTGCAGTAGCTGATAGGTGCAGCCACAATTCCTTGGTTTTCTCTTTAGTGTAATCTTGGCATTTTTATCTCTTCTGTTCTCAGCATGTAGAACATGTGTGTGATTTGGATAGATCTACAGAAAAAAACAGTAGGGAAAAAGCAGCATGCATGAAACACGTGGTGATGGTTATAATGACAGGTTACTTTCTAATTATTTCATTATATTTTGCTTCTTCTAAAATGTAATCTAAACCGTCTAAACCATCATAGTTCTAGACTAGAAATACTTTGACCATGAAACCACTCTGGCATTTTTTGGTAGACTTTGCTGAAATGATTTGACTGTGCTGACTGGGAAACAAGATTTCTGATAAGGAATTACTACAACCTCTTAGATTTTGGAGCTTGTGTGTAGCAAGCCAGACCTCTGGACTCTCCTGCTTATCAGAGTCGTTCTTCAAGCTGTAATATATCTGTGCATAGAGAAGTTCATGCACTCATTGTGTGTGTTATGCAGGAATTTCACAAAATTACTCACCATCAGCTTCTCCAGAACATCCCAGTCATGGGCTGAGTGTGAAGGGAAATGCAGCTCAGCTGTAACTACTGTTCAGCTCACAGGCTTTGCAACCTGAAGCTTTTGAACTTGACAAAGTGATAAGGCCTCGAGATGCTGAGGACATTTTTACAGAGGTTTGCTGGAGGATGCAGGAAAACTGTTCATTTTTCAGTGGGATCAGTGGCAGGGAGGTGTCTGTGCAGGGGCAGCCATGGGGGTGGATGCTCCTGCCCTGTGATGATGTGGTTTCCTGCAGCTGTTTCTTGGCCACACAGCGACCTCGTGGGTGCCCTGAGCGTGCGAGTCCTGCAAATCCCTGGGATGAACCCGGGCTGTAACTGGGAATGTGCCTGTAGCCATCCTCCCTCTGCACTCTCGAGGCAGCACTCCAGATAGAAAGTGCTCATAACCCTCGATGTCACTTGCCTAAGGGAGTACAAACCAATTTAAATGTTAGCTATCTCTTTTTTTTTTTTTTAAAGGTGTGTCTGGTAATTACAAAAAATTATGCTCTTAAGAAGGAGTCCTGGTTTATTGCTTTGTTTGGAAATGTGTTTCAAGAAGCCAGTTCCCAGTGTTGATGGCCAGGGATTTCATGCACTTCATGCTCACAGAGAAATTCAGAGAATCAGACAACCTCCTGCTTTGTAAGGGATCCACCAGGTTGCAATCATGGAGTCCACCCCCAGCCCTGCACAGACACCCAACAATGCCACCCTGTCCATCCCTGGCAGCACTGTCCAAACGCCCCTGGAGCTGTGGCAGCCTCGGGGCCGTGCCCATTCCCTGGGGAGCCTGGGCAGTGCCCATGATTTGAGCACTGGACTCCAAACTTGACCTTTTGGAAGATAATCCATAACAGCATGGTGCTCTGCCAAGCTGTCAGGTACTTTCCCCAGGGAATTGTCACTTGTTGCAATTAGGAATCCTCTTGATTCCCTGTAGACAGATCTTCCTTTCACTGAGGATAACGTGGGGCTCTATCCCATCCAGCGGGATGGGGGCGTAGCTGGGGTGCAGCAGCACCTCTTTGTTCCCAAGGCAGTGAGAATCTCTCATCTCAAATGCAAGAATTAAAAATTTGACACCTTCCAACCTTTATTGCCAGCATTCAAGGCAGAAGAACTGAAGGGTCGTGCTGGGAGTCCTGAAAGGTGGAAGAATGATGGTGACATTCCTGAGGGAAGGCAGAGAGAAGTGCAACCATTTCTAGGCACTGGCACTTCAGCAGGAGGGCACTCACAGCTTCACTTACCTGGCAAAACACAGGATGAGCTCCAAATTCTGGAGCACGTCTGTTGCAATATCTTCATTTTGCAGCAGCACTTTTGGCTGCATGACAGAGTAGTTTTGATTCAAAGCAGATCAAATCAAAGTTTCTGTTATCTAGAGGTTAAAGGTCGCTTACTTGATTGGGTCTGAAGTCCAAATGAAACAGCCAAAGTGACCAAGCTATTTTAGTTCTGTAACATCTCTTCTATTTTTAGGTTAGAATGTTCTTTTTATAAATCGTGGAAAATTAAACACAGACCCTGGTTATAAAATAGTCTTTGCACTTGCTGTGACTTACAAACTTTTTCATAGTTGAAGTATGTCTAAATCAAGGCTTTGGGTTCAGCTATCTGTCAGAAGAGGACTTGGAAAAACATTTCGTATCTCAATCTAAATTCACTCAATTTGCAGAAGATTTTTGCAGATCTAAGTTTCTTGTTTGTTTACTACTTTCAAGATTGCATAAAGACATATGGAATTTGAAAAGTCATAACTTACATTTTTTTGATCCTTGGGGTTAAGACTGGGATTAAACTTCTGGCAAACTCAAATGAGCAAAGTTTTCAAATATTTCTGGTTATTTGGAGGAAAACCACCCCTATTTAATACCAACTACTTTGGGGTTTTTTCTTAATGTAAAAATCCCTGTGATTTTCAGGCACTTGGGAAGCATGACGATCAGAATTTGCAAAACTGAAAATTATTTGTGGAAGACTTCTAATTTTATTCATATGCATGCTATGGAGAGTTGCAGTTAAAGTTTGTCCCTCTGGCCATGGGGCACTTGGACCTCAGTTTGGGGCTGAACACATTGGAGATAACCAACTTCACCTAAAATGTCTCTTTCCTGTTGTTTGCAGGGATTACAATGGTTGACACAGAAATGCCGTTTTGGCCCATGAATTTTGGAATTAGCCCCGTGGATCTGTCAGCCATGGATGATCACACACATTCCTTTGACATCAAGCCCTTTACCACTGTTGACTTCTCAAGCATTTCCTCACCGCACTATGAAGATCTTCCTCTTGCCAGAACTGACCAGTCAGGCCTGGATTATAAATATGATATCAAGCTCCAGGATTGCCAAAGTAAGCTTTTCATTTGTTGAATTGTTTCCTTCGTGTCCACATTCCCTTCCTTCCCTGGAACATGTGCTAGCAGCGCATGGATTTAGAATTCAGATGTCGTGTGTCAGCAGAGATGGCCTTGCAGGGCAGATAGAAAAGAGAGATTACCCCCAGCAGACCTCCCCCCTCCCAGAGCAGCAGCTGGAGTTTAGGAAAGGGATCATAAAGTATCCAAAATTACATGAAACATGTTTTATTATAGCATGAGCCCCTCCATTGTCTCCTATTCCTGTACCTTGTGTGCAGCTTTCCTTTGAAGCTCAATGAGCACGATGCAAAATCAATACCCTGAATGTTCAAGAATGCTCAGCATATGTAGCATATTAATTATTAATATGTGCGGCTTTTAAATTCCAAACAGCCTCAGAAGATGATGGAGCAGAAAGAGTGGCTACATCTGAGTCACAGCATTGTTACGACTGTTATCAGTGCTCCTGGATTATTCACTTGCTCTGAAACATGCTGCTCTTTCATCACTTACTGTGAAAAAATGACACCAAACTCTCCTTTTAGAAAAGGAAGTGACCTATTCCTAAATAAATTGTTATTGCATTCCTGCTCCAAGTAGGAATGTGAGGTTGCTGTGCCTGGAACTCTTTTAAGGATCCACTTCTGCTGAGAGCTGACATCACTTTTATTTGTAGTGGTCTGTACAGGAACTCTTTCAAGGAATTCTTGCTGGGAAAACTGTAGTATTTAATTTTGGTTGTACAGTGAAGCAGGTGCTGTGTATCTCTGCATTACTAATGTAATACATGAACAGACATTTTTCCAGGTAGTAATTTATTTTTCTTTAGTTTAATTAGAGACATTCCTAACACTTCAATACTAAGCAGTTATTAAAGAGTGCAGTAGAGTTTAGGTGGCATAAATCCTCCTCATCTTTACTTAGATAATTTCTTCCTAGTTTATATAGGAATGAATCTTTCCAGTCTGTACAGAATAGCCAATCTGGAAAAATTAAAATCTTCCCCTTATTTAATATTATGTCTGTTACATCACTCCTGATGTAATGTAACAATGTCAAGTGTCCCAGCTTTCTTCTGCAACCAGTGATGATTGAAAGACATCATATTTACCTATTTGAGCTTGTTCAATATTAGAAATTGCTTTGTTTCTTAGAAACTTTCAGAAGAGAAAAATTATCTCAAACTGCATTCAAAGTTGAACAGTTTTCCCCAGGAGAGAGCTGAATTTCTTGAAATATTCAATATTATGTTATCCAATATATATATTATCCAATGATCTATTATTCAATATATAGGTTTATCGGGCACTTAAATATTTTCTAGACTAGGTTAATCACTCCTGCCCATCTCCCTGTAGTTCTCAACACCTGAAAGAAATACAACCAGATTAGAGACTGAGTAACCCTGAGTTCCCCATGCATTTATTTTTAATATCCCTCTCTTCAAACCATTCCACCCCACAGAGCTGAGAGCTGGATCTGTAACTTTTCTCCATCAGAACCTGCCCCTTCCAGCTTTCCCAGCCAGGAGAATGCAGCTTGCATTCTTCCATGCAGCTTGCATCCCTGAGCAGCCTTGGCTGCTGTGCCTCGGTTGTGGAGCAGACCCCGGAATCACCTCCCAAGTTCACCGGGACGCCTTGTGATTGTTCCTTGCTGCTTCTTCCATGGATTTCATTGGAGTTGATCATTTCACTCTTCTCTTCGCCCAGGTGCAATCAAAATGGAGCCTCCTTCCCCCCCGTATTTCTCAGAAAAAGTTCAGCTGTACAACAAACCTCACGAAGAGTCTTCCAACTCGCTGATGGCCATCGAGTGCCGCGTGTGTGGGGACAAGGCCTCGGGCTTCCACTACGGGGTGCATGCATGCGAGGGCTGCAAGGTAAGGTGCCACAAAGGCATTTTCCTGAAGATCTGACATGATTTTCCCCTGAATAATCACTTGGTAAAATCACACATCTCTGCTTTTTTAAAAAAAAAAAGTTCTAGGTCTTAACGCAAATTGTCCCGCCTGTACTTTAAGACTTAATAAGCAGGACTTTTTTAAAATTTAGCTTACTTTTTTCTTGTAGATATTATTGATCTATTCTGATTTTTGCGCGTTTTTTTCTCCTTTTGTCAATCATACAGGAATATTTCATTCCTGCTGTCTTGGAGGTCATGTGCAGAACCTGATTTCTTAGGACACAGCAAAAGCAAAGGCCTGCCCAGCTCCAAAGCTCTGAGCAATTTAAAATTCAGGCTCTGTTATTCTGATTGATTTGAGTTTCTTTAGCCAATTTACACATTTTAGGTGACTACAAAGTCTAATGGTATTAAGAATGTGGCTTTCTGCTTTCAGACTCCTCTGCCTTTTTTATCTCAGCAGTATTTAGTGTTATAACGCATAAAGGACAAATGAATGGTGTAAAAATTGCAGTCCTCAAGAATGAGAGAAATGTCAGAGAAATAAATTGTTAATAATTCATTGAGTTCAAATAAAAACATTGGAGTTTAATGTGAAATTCCCATCTTCTCTGTTTTCAGTATCTTGAGGAGAATAAAAGAACCAATCCAGAGCTTAAATAAAATTCTCATCTGTGAATTAGGAACACACATAATGCAATAAGTATGAAGTAAATTACTTAAATTACAGTTAATTATATAAATAAAAGTCAGCATTATGCTTTTACTGTTATTATTCCCTGTGAAGAAAAAATAATTTTTAAAAGGAAGAAATGGTGATAACGTTGGATAAACTTTATTAATAAATTACAACTGACCCAAAAAAGCATCTTTAAACTATAAAAAGATAAATAACCCACAACCGTTTTCATTTACTAGAGATGGAACTGTTGTTGGCAGAATTTTTGGTTTGTTGGGGTTAAGAACAAATTTTCTATGTTGGTAGTAAATTTTCAATTTTTAAAGTGTCATGTTTACTTTGTAATAAATGGTCTCACGAGCAATGGAACAAAGGAATTCCTTTGGAATTGTGCTCTCAACTTACATCCCTAATGTCCTTTAAACCCCACTGATTCCCTAAAGCTTCTCCAGATTTTTGAGAATTTGATAAGAATTCCAAATGAATTTGATAAGAGCAGAACAGGAAGCAGACAGGATGGTCCCAGGAGCTTTGCTTCCTTTGGAAATCCATCTGATCCGGGTCAGAGAGGTGCTCTGGATGGATGGATGGATGGATGGATGGATGGATGGATGGATGATGGATGGATGGATGATGGATGGATGGATGGATGGATGGATGGATGGATGGATGGATGGATGGATGATGGATGGATGGATGATGGATGGATGGATGGATGGATGGATGGATGGATGGATGGATGGATGGATGATGGATGGATGGATGATGGATGGATGGATGGATGGATGGATGGATGGATGGATGGATGGATGGATGATGGATGGATGGATGATGGATGGATGGATGGATGGATGGATGGATGGATGGATGGATGGATGGATGATGGATGGATGGATGATGGATGGATGGATGGATGGATGGATGGATGGATGGATGGATGGATGGATGATGGATGGATGGATGATGGATGGATGGATGGATGGATGGATGGATGGATGGATGGATGGATGGATGATGGATGGATGGATGATGGATGGATGGATGGATGGATGGATGGATGGATGGATGGATGGATGGATGATGGATGGATGGATGATGGATGGATGGATGGATGGATGGATGGATGGATGGATGGATGGATGGATGATGGATGGATGGATGATGGATGGATGGATGGA